>JAMRYI010000034.1:0-550198 GCA_029231635.1 Ditylenchus weischeri | reverse complement strand
CCACGTATATGGGGCCCAGAACCACCAGCGGTGTACGCGAACCACGTATATGGGGCCAAAACCACCAGCGGGTACGCGAACCACGTATGGGGCCAAAACCACCAGCGGGTACCCAAACCACGTATATGGGGCCCGAACCACCAGCAGGTACCCGAAACCACGCATATGGGGCCCAGAACCACCAGCGGGTACGCGAACCACGTATATGGGGCCAAAACCACCAGCGGGTACCGAAGCCACGTATATGGGGCCCGAACCACCAGCGGGTACGCGAACCACGTATATGGGGCCAAAACCACCAGCGGGTACCCAAACCACGTATATGGGGCCCGAACCACCAGCGGGTACCCAAACCACGTATATGGGGCCAAAACCACCAGCGGGTACGCGAACCACGTATATGGGGCCCGAACCACCAGCGGGTACCCAAACCACGTATATGGGGCCCAAACCACCAGCGGGTACGCGAACCACGTATATGGGGCCAAAATCACCAGCGGGTACCCAAGCCACCTATTCCGGGTCCAAACCACCAGCGGGTTCAATTTGAGCTAACTGTCACTCATAACCACTGTCACTCATCTAACTGTCGATTTTAGGAGAGATTTCGGACTTTGTGGAACAAGTTTTCTTGCAGGATGGTATGTTCTATTTCAGCCTGTTTACTCAGTATATAATTTTTTTCCAGATATTTTCGTGGTCGTTAAGTTGAACTCTAAGCGAATTAGGCTGTTGCAGTTGGAAATTACCTTCAATTCTGTGATAGGTAAATTTTACGTTTCTTTTTTTTACGTTTCTCTTATCAAATAAAACTTGGTGTTAACACTCCGATCCTCATGCGTGACTTTTGCCATTTCTGAAGCATAATTTCACGGCGAACATGATGGTCCTTTCAGATTTTTTTTCAAATCTGAAGAGGCCTTCAAATCGGCCTCTGTTAAGTTAAACTTTTGCAACTACAGAAAGGTAGAGAAGCTCATAAGGAACATGTTAAGTTTTTAAAACAAATCAAAATAATATTTGCAAAAAAAGTTACAGCCTTATCTAACTTTGTAGTGCCCGTCCTATGGGTCACATGTTTCAGAGGCCGCTTTGAAGGCCTCTTCAGATTTGAAAAAAAATCTGAAAGGACCATCATGTTCGCCGTGAAATTATGCTTCAGAAATGGCAAAAGTCACGCATGAGGATCGGAGTGTTAACACCAAGTTTTATTTGATAAGAGAAACGTAAAAAAAAGAAACGTAAAATTTACCTATCACAGAATTGAAGGTAATTTCCAACTGCAACAGCCTAATTCGCTTAGAGTTCAACTTAACGACCACGAAAATATCTGAAAAAAAAAGAAAAAAAAATGAAAAAAAAAGGTCAAGTTTATGACCAAGTCAGAATTTCTGAAGACCGGTGCTGGAGTCGCGGACCAGTTGAGCTCACCCGGATTGGAAAGCAGTATGATTTTGAATGAGCCTACCGAGACCTTACCGTTTGTAGTCAAATCCAGAAATACCGATGTGGAGGCCAAAGGCCGAGTTACCGGAATTACAGATTCTGAGGCCAAAGGCCAGAACCGACAATGGATAGGAAAGGTCAGTGTTTACGGACAGTTGAACAAGGACCGACGTGGAGTGGGGGTTGTAGTTTCAGGTGTCAGTCCAGAAGGAAGCCAGTATTTGGATATTGGTTTGCTCATCGCTCAAGTGGATGCCGGCTTTCTTTCAACTGGTTGTCGTCGCAAGAACTCCTCAAAGTACCTGCCCAGTCGTCTCAAGCTGTGGAGTAGAACCGCTGCCTCAGCTACCGGATGGTCCAGCCGCACGCTCCCCAATCAAATGCGCTACCGAACAGTGGACCGAAGCACCGACCAAGGATGGACGAGAACTGAAGCAGGGAGTCAGGTCGCCGTTGCCTCAACTCATGGACCGTGGATTAAGGCATCCGGGCCATGCACCGTCTCCTCCGCAGCAAATCCTATACCAGTTAGCTATTGTGGATTTGTGAATTTATCTGAATCGATTGATCTGTTTTGCGCACCACGCACGCTGAAATGGAATCTGGTGTCAGAATTGAAGATTTTCTAGCGAGAAAAAAAGTTATAGGAATTTCGTTTTACAACTTATGCATTAATTTTGCACATTTTATCACAATTTCATAACGCGATTTTCTCTTCAACCAATAGTTCATGCTTTGAATTTGGCTGCTTTTTCTACTTCTAAACATTCTGTCAACAAAAACGAATAAAAATAGTGCAAAAAATAATGCTAGTCGGTCTACCATAAGAAAAACTGTCCACTTGGCGAGAGAACATCCTTTTTGTTCCACTACTCACTCTCCACTGCCAAATAATCGCCTTATTATGGTCGAGCAACAGTGTACAAAAATAAATAATCCACTGCGCAGTTGCCTTAGCTTCACATTTTTGTGTGGTTGTGTATGCACAGCTTTGTATTATGGTTCCTAGATGTTCGCACTCTTCCTGGACCATATAATTTTTTAGTTTAATTTTTGAAAATCAGAATTAAGTTAATATTGGGTTGAACCATAAGTAATGTCGTTTTTTAAAAATGGTTTTTATGTAGCCTGTTATGATCATTTTTTAATACGTCATACACTATTTGATACCCCTTTTCTTGGCCTTTCTAATGAGCCATCATATTTTTATTAATGATAAAAATAGAGGGTGTAAGTGCTCAAAAGAAATGAGGCTCACCAATGGGCACTTTAGGGGGGTACATTCATCGCTTTACTGGTCAAAAGATTGATTCAGAATTTGGCACTTTAACAACATCTTAGAGCTATCTTGTAGCGCACTTCACGAGCTACAAGACCTTTTTTTACAGAATTATTTTTGAAAACATGGATGTTGAGATATGGCTTTTGGAAAAAAAAAACAATTTCTTGAAAAATGACCAAAATCCAAGTTTTTCCAATTTTTTCGGATTTTGGTAATTTTTTCAAGAAATTGTTTTTCTTCAAAAAGCCATATCTCTTTATCATTTATTAACATATGATGGCTCATTAGAAAGGCCACGAAAAGGGCTCTCAAATAGCGTATGACGTATTAAAAAATGATCATAACAGGTTACATAAAAACTATTTTTAAAAGACGACATTACTTATGGTTCAACCCAATAAAATCAAATTTACATGGAACTCCACTAAATTCATGCATGTTCCCAATGATCGTAAAGGCTAAGCCATTACGTGTAGGAGGTATGAAAATCTCACAATTTGTTCTTAAAATAGCGGTGCAAGTACAGTCAACTCACTATAAAGCGGCACTTCCAGTAAGCTGGTGCTGTGAAAAAAACCTCATCTGGCAGGCCGACAAAGAAATTCAACAAAGCTTACCCCAGGCTGTTCCCCCCCAGGCTGTTTGTAGATCTTTCCAAACTCTACAAAATGAATGGTCGTACGTTTTAAAAAATAAACAATGTTGGGGTTAAAACCCCAAAACAAATTTGAAAATAGTTAACTGTAGGGGGTCGTTTAATAGAGTATTTACGGTACTATCCCAAGCATTTTTAGGCTCATTTTTGTCATTCTTTTAATAAAATTGAAATCAGACATTTTCGAGCATCAATAATTTTGTGTCTGGTTGGCAGTTTATCCATAATTAATGAACGCAATAGTAAAAAACTACTACAACTATCACCTCAATATTGTTTTTTTATCGTCTATTAAAGAGAAATAATTTTTTTGTTTTCCTTCTTTTCTATTATGGCTATTTGGAAGAAGGTGGTGGTGAGCAAGCCAACAAGCAGCAGTGACTGACGATGGCTGAAACCTGTTTGCTCGTGTTTGTGGGTATGAAGCTCTATGCCCGCAATATTTCTCGTTTCCATGGTTAATGCCTCTCTACTCCCCCTTAATATACAGTCAACCCATTCTATGTGGTTTTCGAGTGTTGCAGGCAGATTACACAACAGCCAATAACTGTTCTTACCTGGCGTGAAAAAGAAAAAATAGTAAAGAGGGAGAGTGGAATTTTTACGTGACATTAAATAGCGGAAATCAAGGAATGGTTTTTTGTTCGCGTATACAGGGCGCAGCAAAAAGAAAACACAGAGACATAAAAAGATTATGCATTTAGCTTCTTTCCCGGTCCATGTCTAAAGTTAGGGATATCAACTCTGGAGTATTTGCAATATTGTGAAGGTTTTGTGAAACTCTAAAAATTCGCATAATTTTATTTAACAAAACATCGACTTGCCACGATAATTTTTCAGCAGAAAGTTTTTTTGGCTTCATTTTAGGCAATCATCCTTTTTAAAAGTACAGGGTACAGAGTAAAAGTACAGAGTCGATTTCGGAACCTTCCTTTTGCACATAACTTTTTATAAATGGTGTGTCAGAATTACGCGCACTTTTTTAAAAAATTTGGCGAGGTAGCTTCTTGCCCCAGCTGTATTATAGATACATATTTTTGCTCGTCTAACGACACAGATCTAAAAGGCTCACGACTTCAACAATCTCTTAAAAGTTTTATTCTGCCCACAAATGCTACAACAGCAGACAGCATACATAATAACAAATGATCACTCAAAATGTTTCCCGTCGGCATCTATACATGCATTGATTCTTCTTGGAAAGTCCTCCACGATTTTGTTGATTGTGTCCAAGTCCAGATTTGATCACTCCGCTTGCAAAACACGCTTGAGAGATTCTGAAAAACATAAATTAGCTGCTTAAACACAATAATATCAAACATAGCGGTCAAAATTAATCAAAAAGATGCATTTTTCATTTGATACAGTGCGCGTAATTCTGACATACCCTGTAAAACGCGTATTTAAAAAAAATCACATTCGTCTCAGAATTTGTAAGCAATATTTTGGTATACAATGTCCAAAACATGATTTCACCTTGGTACCCCCTGTGGTTTTGGTCCTGATCTGTGAATGGTCTTTGTATGGGCAAGGCCCAAACCACAAGGCTGACCAAAATTGTGTTTTCGACATTACCTACCAAAAAAAAAGCTCAGAAATTCTGAGTCGAATGTTAAAAACCGTTTTTGGGAATACGCGTTCTACAAAAGGTTATGTCCATAATAAAGTTACAACATTCTTGACTCTCCCTGCAATCAGTAGTTCTTGATGGGCATGTATTGAAATAGATCTAAAAGGGGTATGTCTGTACGTTACACGAAAACTAAGGCGGTTACCAGCAGGGACTTTGTTTCTCACAAATTTTTTATACGCGTTCTTATCTAGCTTTTTAAGGAATGATTCAAAGTAATTTAATGGTCTCCACCTTAATTGGCGATGTAACGCACGGGCATGCCCCTTTGAAGAAAAGTACATTTTGCAAAGAGATCGATGAAGTATTGAAGCTGGAGATGAGCCTCTTCTCTCTTTTCTGTTTCATTGTTCGCTCATTTATTTGATTGGAAGAGCTGGAATAAGTCCAAGAGCTACAACTGGTTCCATCTTCCCCCGTCATATATCCATTATGCGATTGAGGTGAGCGATTGCTGGATGGCTATGTCGGCTGTCTCTTTTGTATCATCTATTTTTTCTTTTTGTTGTTCTTTTTGCTGGAGACTGCTCTCTTTCTACTACCTCTGCTCCACACATGGAGCTATTTTTTGTTGTTGTTTATTAGTGTTGGTTTTTTGAAGAAAAAGGGAGAAAACCGATCGATGTAACGAGGATTTAAAGCATTTTTGTTATGCTGTATTTTTGACTAGTTTTCAATTCAAAAAAATGGGAGAATATTTGATATTTTGGGTCTGTTACTAATTTTCAACACCAAATTACTGACACCCAGCACCTAATTGCTAAAATGCAGCACCTAATCTTAAAAATGCATTTTCTACCTTATTTTAACATAAACGTTTTTAAATATTTATACCGACGTGTAGCCATGAATCTTCACGACTATGGATTTGCATCCCTTTTTGAACGAACTTTTAAAACTTTTGATTAAAAATCATCATTTTTTAAAGCATAAGTTTTCGGAAAGTCGCCCCGAATTCTAAAATGTCTTCCTGGATAAAAATCCGTTGAGACCTGGTAAAAATAATTTTTATGAGCTGAGATATTGTTATTTTGAGTATATCAGACAGAAACTTCGCCCCACTTACCTACTTTAATGTATATCTCAGCTCATTAAAATTATTTTGACCAGATCGTAACGGATTCGGATCCAGGAAGACATTTTGGTATTAGGGGCGACTTTCCGAAAACTTTTATTATTAAAATTGTCGATTTTTAATCAAAAGTTTCAAAAGTTTGTTCGAATAGGGTCGCGAATCCATAGTTTGCCTGGAATCTCAGCTTTCTAACAAGCTATTTAACTTTACTGAATGATTTTAAAAGTTAAGAAATTTATGGGTTATGGGTTTATGAATGGAGAAAACCAAAAACTTGCTTTTGCTCAAGAATCACTCAACTTTTTAAACCATTGTTTATAATTAACTAACTTGTTGAAAAGCGGACATCCAGGGCTACACGTTAATACTAAAACTTAATAAATTTTATGTTAAAATAAGGTAGAAAATGCAATTTTCAAAATTAGGTGTTGGATTTCAGTTGATGCTGCATTTTCAATTTGGTCCATACTTTAGTCATGAGTCATCTTCCAAAAGTTATTAAGCCCAGTTTCCACAAGTAACCACACCTAATTAGATCACCCCTTTCCAAGTAGTGTGTTTATCAACACCACGACTGATGTTATTGTTGAAGTGAAAAGAAGGCGGGCAGCGGTAGTTGTCTAAATTCCTTTTCTATCCATTGAGCTTTGTCAGTGTCTTGACTGTCTTGATGTGTACAAGACTCAATAATACCTACCGTACTTCCTCTAATAAGCGCCCATGCTCTAATAAGCGCCCACCCCTAACTTTGAAGACCTTTATTTCAGCCACGCGAGAATATTTTGCAAAGCTGTTTAATGCATTTTCTTAACTCCCACGGGTTCTACCGATCCCACTTTTTACATTTTTAAATTTTTTAAAAGTCTTGAGATCAACCCCAAATTTTTCAGATTTTTGGGGGTTTGAAAAATAAGCACCCATGGGCTCCTATTAGAGAAAATACAGTATTAATCCAACAGGACTTATTGATTGCCCTAACCCTAATTTACATGCCTCTGCCATCAACACTTATCAATCACCAAGGACATCCTGCCGCCCTCCTACTAATTAACTGTTACTTAGTTGTTGCTATTGTTCCCAATCAATCCTCACTAGATTGGGGATGGTAAGGGTGCACAAAAAATTAACGGCATTTTAAG
The DNA here is from genome assembly GCA_029231635.1 of Ditylenchus weischeri. Classification (NCBI taxonomy): domain Eukaryota; kingdom Metazoa; phylum Nematoda; class Chromadorea; order Rhabditida; family Anguinidae; genus Ditylenchus; species Ditylenchus weischeri. Next base: position 542,971 of record JAMRYI010000034.1, on the reverse strand, counting down.
AAGGGTCAGCAGGCAGTAGCAGGTTGATTACTCCTCTTAAAGTAGGATGCGTCAAGGTCGGCTGGTTGGCTGACTGTTGTTCCTGCTGCTGGTGTGGTTGTTGTTGACAGTGGTACCTTCTTCTTCCCTTTATTTAATACACTCCAACAACTAGAAGTAGCAAAATAAATGGTTGAGAAATACGTAATAACTCTTCTGACTCAAAAATATTCATTTTTGTGGTGTTTAGCCCTTTTTGGGGTTTTTTAACCATTCATTTTTTGTATTGTTTATAATATTATGTTTTTATTTTGTGCTTTTACTCATTTTCTCATTATTATTTTTGGTAGTGATGATTTATCCTCCGCGCGATTGTCTTTTGCGGAATTCATGTCTCAGCCGTTTTTTGGCTCCAAAACACAGCAGCGAAATTTGAAGGAATGAAGCCATATTTCAAGACCTAATCTCTGACCATTCAAGTCTGGTACAATGACCGGTCATATTACTTGTTAAATTACCATTAACCAAACTTTAAATAATAGAAAAGCCTAAAATTACCAGTCACGAAATTTGAAAAGCAAAAAAAAAAATGGTGCACACAAAATATAGCTTGAATTTCCACTCCAAAATTAATAATAGTGCATTTGTGCCAGAAACTAAAAAAGCAGATTTTTGTGGTCCAGGGCTATTGTGTCCTGTCTTCCCCGTTCCTTTAAAAGTGCTGTGGTAGTAGTACAAAGGCTTTGATGAAAAGAGTGGTTAAACCAATGTACAAACCTGCATGTTCCTGTTGCTGCGGCTGTACGCCACCCCCCCATTTGAACAACACCACAATATTGAATTGCAGGAGTGAAGGGGAGGGTGAGAGCAGGAATTTGTTGAAGGCCATTCCTTTACTCCTGCAAACTTGACTTCTTGGGGGTTGCGGCGGAAATCGAGTTTATTTTGATCAATTCTACCTTTACTCCTTCTAATTTCCTTTAGTTTCATATGCCTAATTGTGTTTACTTTTGCGTTACGTAACGGTTTTTAAAAGACCATGGTTTTTGAACGCAGTGGCATTTCCGAAAAAAGAAATTATGTCTTAGGTAAGTCTGTGCGCGCATCTCTAACCCGGGGGAACTTTTTTACTCAAAGAATGTTCAAAATGTTTTTTCATTTTTTTAAATTTGCATTTGAAATTAAAATTTCGTGTATTATTAGAGCAAAATCTTTTGCCGATATCAGTAAATTTTAGTTCAATGAAATCGGCTAACTTGTCCTATCTGGCAATGTCAAGCAACATTGTGCTGATGGTTCAATTAAAAAAATAGATGTAAACAAAAAAATAGTTGCTGAATATTTTGCAGAGTAGAAAAGTGTGCTCCGCCAATCCAACATTTAGAAATGACACTGCGTTGAAAAACCATGGTCGTTTAAACCCTACGGTCTTTTATATATTTTAAGCTATTTTCTGCCTAATTTTCAAAAGTAGTCTATGGCTTATTTTTCAAAAATCACTTTTTATTTTCTCGCGTTTTTTCAAACCCCTAAATTGGATGGATCTGCCCCCCCTTTTTTAAGTATTTCCAAACACCCTATATCGATCTAAAATCACCCCAGGAGCTCAAAAAAGCATTATTTTCAAGTTCCGGTATCAAAAAAATTTTGGAAACATTGAATTTTTGAACATAAGACTGTTTTTACCATGTTTTTCAATATGGGATTTGGCAAAAAGAGCTTGTAAATGAAATTTTTGATCAAGAGTTATGCTCGGAATTATGTCTAAGGTAAGTCTGTGCGCGCATCTCTAACCCATCAAGCCCTCTGCGCCCCCTTTGGGGGGTTTGAGGGCTTGGGGTTGAGATGCGCACACCCACATACCTTACACACAAATCACTCGAAAGTGACTCTGGATGCATGAAAAAAGTATGCATACCAGAGTTTCTATATGCAGTAGACCCCAGTTAACAAAACTATGCTCAACATCTTCCTTTTTGCACAAAAGTGGCCCCTTTTTAGTCTCTTTACACTCCAATACAGCCCTAAATCCCTTTAAAAGTGGTCAAAAAGGGTACTTTTGGGTGGCCTCAAAACTATAGACCAGATCTCAAAAATAATGCCTTTTTTAAGCTCCTGAGGTGATTTTAGGTGGATATACGGTGTTTAGAAACACGTTTGAAAAAGTTTATTGGAAAGGGGGGTACATCCAAGAGCTATAACTATTTTCAATCTCCAAAAAATGGTTTCTGGCGCTAAAATCAATGATTTCTGGCACTAAATTTTATTCTGAAGTTTTTCTTAAAGTTTTGATTGAATTTTTAAAATTTTTTCTTTGCACTAGCATGCAGCCCTGGATTTTGGCTTTTTTATTAGCTATCGAGAATTTCTGACTGTAACGTTTGACTACCTGGGGTTTTTCAGACCTCCTGAGCATGATGATCGCAAAATCAGACCTCCTCGCTAGAGTACAATGCCCTTAATTATCCCAATTCTCAGTTCTCAATTCTCTGAAATATAGGATAGTTTTTTCTTCAGGCTGGTGAGCGTTCAGCTCAGCATTTTCTTTTATGCTCATAAGAAAGCCCTTTGTCTGGGCTTTCTAATGGTATGTCGTTTGCCTACATATGAAACTATTGAAATAGAACCACAAATGAAACCACAGAGAACCCCAAATTGAAACCCCAAACCCCATGACCAGGCTGCCAGGCCACATCTTCAATCCTCTCAAAAAGAAAAAAAAACAGTCTTGCCTGTAATCTAACCATCGTATCTGATGCAGCTTTTTGCGCTCTATAATGTGATATATTTTTTTCCTGAAAATGTCCTATAAAATTTTGAGAAAATTACGAAACCAAGCGATAACCACCTGAATTTTCGTCCAAAAGCCCCTGGTTTTCGGTATGGTTTGGAAGTCAAATTGTTTTGGCTTGAATATTGTGATATTTGCTTGCTGTTTTGTGAGTCTTTTCACTATTTCTGTCGTATTTTTTACGGTGAGCATTTTGATATATCGCGCTGTCACTTTTCTTTAGAAAGTAAGACAGGAATATGCCAAAACCAGGTATCCTAAAAATTTCAACTCCAGGGAAAGTGCTGGTTCTACCTCTTCCTCTGTAATTTCAGAGTCACTTTTGTTTAATTTTTGTGCTGATTATCCGTGCATCTTGTAGCTCTTGAATTTCTCTACAAGTATTGACCAAGAATCATCGAATTGAACGGAGATATGACATGTCTTGAGCAGTTTGAGTGTAATTTTGTCAAGTGAAAAAATTTGGGGTTCTATGTGGTTTCATTTGTGGTTTCATTTCAATAGTTTCATATGTAGGCAAACGACATACCATTAGAAAGCCCAGACAAAGGGCTTTCTTATGAGCATAAAAGAAAATGCTGAGCTGAACGCTCACCAGCCTGAAGAAAAAACTATCCATTTTTCAAAGATTCGCTGTGAGAATTGGGATAATTAAGGACATTGTACTCTACCGTAAAACCTCTATTAAACGGCCCCCCTACAGTTAACTATTTTCAAATTTGTTTTTCTTTTTTAACCCTAACATTGTTTATTTTTTAAACGTACGACAACTCATTTTGTAGATCTTTCCAAACTCTACAAAACGAGTGGTCGTACGTTTTAAAAAATAAACAATGTTGGGGTTAAAAAAGCAAAACGAATTTGAAGATAGTTAACTGTAGGGGGGGGGGCGTTTAATAGAGGTTTTACAGTATCTGGTTTTTAGGCACTCCTGAAAAAGTTGATTTGGGGGGGGATGGTTGGTGATATACTACATTAGCTTTTTGGGGGGAGGTATTACACTAGCGTCGAAAATTTTTGTTCAGTATCTTTATATTTTCTATTTTTTAGAGGAAAAATTTTGAGAATCTTTTAGAGGCCTATTTAATTAATTTTAGTGTGATTTTAACAGCTGTACCAAAAGTTCTGCACCGAATTTCAAAATAATTTTTTGAAGTGAAAAAATATTTATAGAAAAATTTTAAAAGTTAGCTTTTGTAGCTCTGTTCATGCTCTTTCAAATGGTATATAACTTCCCTGGATGACTTTAAAAAGGTCATTACTTGGCTCCAAACACTTGTGATGTCATTCTGAAAAGTTGACGAGCATTTTCAGTACTTTAAGTGGTCAAAATTTTGAATGAGTATAAAATCGTTACGGCAATATCTTAGTTTTATGTTGTAGCGCAGTCCAAGACCTACAAAACCCATTTTTCAGAATAGTTTTTTCAAAATCTCAGTGTTAAGATATGATTTTTTTTAAATAAACAATTTCTGCAAAAAAAGACCGATTCCAAAAAATTGGGAAAAGTTAGATTTTAGTCATTTTTTGCAGAAATTGATTATTTTTAAAAGGTCATATCTCAACATTGAGATTTTAAAAAATCATTCTGTAAAATGGGGTTTGTAGCTCTTGGACTGCGCTACAACATAAAACTCATTTTTTCACTAAAACATCTTTACACAAAAGATAAAGGGTTCTACCGGAGAATCCGGTCCCATTTTTGCCTTGGTCCCCCTGTTGTTTTTTTGCCTTGGTCCCCCCTGTTGTTTTTTGGAATGTCAAAAATCTATCTTATCGCATTGGTATTCATTAAAAAGCACTTTAATTTAACGTCGGATAGTGCAAAAATGGAAAAAAAAGATCCGTCTTAAGACCGGTGGCTATGTATTTATTTTTCAGCACTATTATAGTTCCTCCTCCATACTCGGATTTTTTTGAAATGTGACCCAAAATCACTACACCACTCCCCAACCATCCCCATACCCAACTCATTTTTCCTGCTCAACACGATAAAAGAAGCATTTATAAACACTTTTTGATTGAAAATATTGAATTTGGACAAAAAAAAAATTTCCTCCCACCCTTCAGGGATATGTGGCCTTTTAGGATATTTTTTTACCAAATTTTAGCCCTTTTAAAGTAAAATGAAATCAAAATGATAAATTATGAACAGGTTTTCACTTTCTGAGGCCTATCGAAAATAGAAACTCTGGTATGCATGCTTTTTTATGCATCCAGAGTCACTTTCGAGTGATTTGCGTCTAAGGTATGTGGGTGTGCGCATCTCAACCCCAAGCAACCAAACCCCCCGAAGGGGGCGCAGAAGGCTTGACTATGGTGGAGGAACAATAATAGTGCCAGAGAGTCTTTTTGCCCAGCTCCAGAAAGAAAAATCTGATAAATCTCGCAAAAATTCTCCTAGAATACCCTAAAATGACCATATATCCAATAGGAATTCTTGACAAAATTCAAATTTTTTTAGTGTTTAGAAATGCTTCTTTTATCGCGTTGAGCAGAAAATATGAGTTTTCGGGGTGAGTTTAGGTCACTTTTCAAAAAATCCGAATAATTGGAAAAACTTAGATTTTGATCCATTTTTTTTTTGATTTTTTTCAAAAGTTCATATTTCAACACTCGGATTTTTGAAAATAATTCTGTGTAAAATATATTCTGTAGCTCTTGAATTGCGCTACAACATAGTGCTGAATTGTCGCTAAAGCGTTAAACCGTCAACTAAACTTTTGGCCAGTTAAAGTGATGAAAACGCTAGTCAATTTCTCAAAATGACCTCACAATTGTTTAAAGCCAAATGCTGACTTTTCTGAAATAATACAGTACAGTTTTCTATACCATTCGAAAGAGAAGAAACAGGCTACAAAAACCTATTATTTAAGTAAATTTTATGATGGAGTTTTTGTTTCAAAAATTGAGCTCAAAAGTTGTCCGGCAACTTTTGTTTCACCAGGTATTTTAACCACAGCGGAATGCTGCCTGTTAAAGAAGGGCGAAAAGCTACTTGGCTTGGAAAATTTGGCCTCGATGGCGCAGTGGGTGAGCGTTTGTGTTTTATGGCTCAAAAATGGTACGCAAGTTCGACCCCAGGTGGTGGCACGCTAGCTTTTTCAGCTTGTTTGACCAGTTTATCAGGGTAATTTAGCTCGCTGATTCCAAATCTAGCGCTAAAAAAGTCGAATTACCTCATGAATTAGTCAAAAAAGCTGAAAAAAACTAGCGTGGTGCCACCACGTGGAGTCGAACCTGCGCACCATTTTGGGCCATCAAACACACACGCTTATCCACTACACCACCGAGGCCGAATTTTTCAACCTAAGTAGCCTTTTTCCCTCCTTTAAAAAATCTTTGAAGTTCACTAACGTGTAAATTTATTTCCAAATTTTTAAACCAAATTTCAGTTGTTATTTCCAGCCATTTGGCTTTGCTTTTAAATCTTTTTATTGTGTGATTATAAAACCACTGGCATCATCTGCCTCATCACTGGTAGTAGCTAACTAATGGAATCCATGCAAGCGTCTAGACACATGTCTTCTTCGGTAGGGCTGCAACAAACACACTTATTTACTTAGCTTCACTGTTTTGTTGTAGCAGCACCAACATGATGAAGCAGTGAGGGAAGTGGAACAAGTTCGCCATGTAAGTTATTGTTGTCTACTGCTGCCCTTCCACAACCACCACTTAATTAGATTAGGGGAGCTAGCTAGTTACCTAACTGTATATATAGCACACTGTAGTTGTGGTGGTGGAATATAGCCTAAGGCAGTAGCCAGAGGAATGTGGAAGAGCAGTAGAAGAAGTTAATGTGTAAAAATTAATTAATTTTTCCCCTCTTTATAATTTCAGACCAATGAAACTCTACATCAGGTAAGTGAACAAATGAAAAGAAAGAAAAAGACTTGGAAAGAAAAAGACATACGAATATTTTTTGGAAAGTAAACACAAATATGCTACTACTAAAGTATCCTTACCAGAACATACCAATGTTATATAGTCAGCAATATAAATTTTCTTTTCATACCAAAAAATAGTTAACTATCATGTAAGACTGGTAGAAGATAGCTTAAACCTACAGCTAAATGGTCTTTTAGTCTTGGTTTCGTTTCGGCTCGTTTTATTATTCAGATTTATGTCCAAAAGCCGATAGCAAATATACAGTAGTGAGCAAGGAAAATGGGACACCTATAAGTTTTTCTCGATTAAGTTATTTGGCTATGAGAAATAACACTTTTTGACGAGAGCTCACTTTCCGAGCTGAGCAAAAAAAATGGAACACTTTCTTTATCTCAGAGTCGAAATAGGTTTTGTGAAAATGTGGCTGTGTTGCAGGAAAATCCATCTTCGACATACAGAGCACAAACTGAAGCGTCCAATATTCGTATTGTGACCCCCAACTACAAGACTGGAGAGAAGCCTGTAGGAATTATTCACCATACAAACCAGCCAAAATACACACCCTCTTTTGCAGAGCTCAGACCTTAAAACCGGGGTGGATGTTGCAGACCTGAATGCCAAATTCTCGGAGACCAATGGCGACTACAAGGCGGAACGTTCGCAAGAACGTAAGTGCAATATCCTTAGCATATGCAACTAAGTAAGCCATGGTTCAGACTTTCGAATGCAGATCATTGACCCAAAAGTCAACTCGAATGCCCATTTGCCAGCCCATGCTCCTCGGGAGTATGCTCGCAAGAAGTTGATGGAAGACTTTCCAAGTCTGCACGGCAAACGCTCTTTCCTTAATCTGGTCAGTTGTACAAAAGATTGAATGGTCACTTAAAGGGGCATGCTCACCTGTCCAAAATTTGTCCCCGCCAATTCAGATTTTTTCCTAATGATTGAACTTCTATAAGGGTTTTTCAGCTTGGTCTCTAACAAAACAAGGCCTAGAATTTAATTTTAGGTATAGTTTTGTCAGAAACCAAGTTGAAAAATCTGTATAGAAGTTCAATAATTAGGAAAATTTTGAGTTGGCAAAATTTTTAGTGGTGAGCATACCCTTTTAAACCGTAGTAATAAGTTTAGGACTCAATGGAGCAACGACGAGTGAGGGTAAGTTGGAAATTGGGATTTTTTAAACAAAGAAAAACTGATATGCCAAGTGTTTATTGAAGTGAATTGCTTGTGAGCAGTAGCAAACAGCACAATGCTTTAAATTTATTGTTTTGCTTACCGGCTAAAAAGTTTAATCAGAATTTGGACAACTACTTCGGCTCTATCCTTCTATGGGTACCGATTTTAAAGCTGGATCCCACTGTTGTTTTTTTTTGCTAAATTTAGCAAAATCGATTCAACATCAATGACTTCTTTTACTTCAAGAAGCTGCTTACGCACTGTTTTTGCTTTTCTGAATAAGGATATCCTAATATTAACAATAAAAAAAATTAGGAAAAAAACAACAGGGGGGCCAAGCTTAAAAATCGGCAACCTCTTTGAAATAGTGCCACTATTTCAAAGAGGTTCAAAAATATGCACATACAGCCGAGTCTCGATTTAGCGTACATCCTGGTGACCGACCCAGGCGCGCGCACTTAACTGATAGTAGTAGAGACGAAAACGAGAGAAATCGACAGTTTCATCATTTCGGATGGTGCCCCTTCAAACTGTGACAGTTCAAGTTGTGCCAAATCCTTATTGTGTCACTGCAAATTTGTGCCAAAGCTTGTGGCATATTTTTGGATGCAATGAGACAATTTCATCTTCACAATTTAAAATTAGCACAGTTAGCAATGGCACAATCTCAATCTCCCATTTTACTCCTGCCCGAGTAGCCCTGGTAGTTTTCATCTTCAATGTAGAAGATGAAAAAAGGTGTAAAACCAAAATCGATCCGCCATTTTCAGACATACCAAATTCGATAAACATAAGTTCATAGCTATTACTCGCAAGGATACACTTTTTATATTTGCTTCCAAATATTGTACATAAAAGCTGGACTGGAGAGTTCTTTTCACCACAAAAATTAGCTTTGATATTGGGTTGGTGCATAATTAATTTTTTTGTTGTGTTAATTTAGTGAACATCTGACATTTTAATTCATTCTGTTTTTGCTCACACATATTAAATAAATTTTTGAGATGCGTGTCGAAATCATTTGCACATTCGTCATATCCTGCTTTATCACTTATCATTATTTATCATTTATTCCATCACGATAATGCTCGTCCACATGTCGAAAGGAGAGTTGTGCAGTCGATTGGTGACAAAAGTTGGGATTTGCTTCCTCATTCGCCGTATTCCCCAACCGAAGCTCCGACAGACTACCACGTCAATGTGTTAAACTGGCAAGTAGGAAAAATTTACCATGACCTAGAAGAAATTGTGGCCGATATTAAAGCGTGGATTACGTCAAAAAATGCTCACTTCTGCGGAATTGATCGGCTACCGAGCAAATGGGAACCTGTTATTGATGTAGAGGGTGAATATGCTCCAGAATATTCAGTAATGTTATAGGCGGACTTGTATTTGGGTTGTTGTTGAATAGTGTGCAAATAAAAAAACCGACGTTAATTATGCACCAACCCAATATGTTTATCTGATTCGTTATGTCTGAAGTATGCCTCTTTTTTGGTCTGCCTAATTTTTATGGAAATATATGAAATGTGTTAAAATTATAGAGTTTCATTTTTTCGATACTTTGGGGCCTTTAAACCAAATAAGTACCTAAAAAGTGCAAAAAAACCTTTTGGCATCTCTTGTTTCCAAAAACACTTTCAAGTATAAAAATCACTAGGAACTTAAAGTTTGATGTTAGTGTGTGCTTGAGTGCTTGCAGTAGTGTGTGCGTAATGAGTGGTTGGATTGCAGCAACAGTCTCGGCCTCCAATCACCACCAGTTTGTATTTGACAGAGAGTGTGGACAGGCACAGGGACATGCAGGCCTCCGAACTCGCCAAGTACTTAAAAGCCAGGGAAGAGGAGGCCAACAAGCCTTGGAACAAGCCTGGCTGGCCTGGACCCAAGGTGAGCAGCTTACACTACTGCTAGCTAGTACTACTATTGCTTAGCTTGCTTGCTCAACATGCAAAATTAAAAAGCTCAAATTAGAATTGTGTAGTAAATGGCTACTTTTCTGCAGTAAATTTTATACTGGATTTATTCTCCGCATTTTCGACGTATTTACTTTAAATTTTTGCTTTAGCGTGTAGTCCTTGCATGACAGCGGAAATTTCAAATCCCGCCTCCGCCGGCTTAACGACAAACCATTTTTTGTGCGAAAAATAAGTCGGCAAATCAAGTTTTCACTTTTTCATAATAAAATGGATTATATTTTGATGAGATGGGCGTTATAAGTAAAGAATTGGACTTGTTGGTGTCTTTCAAGCGGTTGACAGCATTAAAAATTTTCGTATGCGTGTTCAGCAAAACAATTTTTATCTGTTCGCTACCGACACAATTACGGTAAAAAAACCATAAAGCCTTTGCTGCCTATTAAAAACCGGCTGGCCGACGCCGCCTCCGCCTGTGTTCAAAAATTTTCGCCGCCGCCAGTTTTCTAATTTTCCACCTCCGCCAGGCGGAGGTGCAACTATGATCCTGGTATCAGATTTCCAATGGGCTATGAAACTCTTTTTAATGCTTTCAGATTTGCAGAAATAAAAGTGTTTGTAGAATTGTAATGTGTTCTTTCCTGCAAACATCTTAAGCTCTGCATTTCTGAAATCCTTCAGTACAGTTTAATAGTCAATTGGAAATCTGACATCCAGGGCTACACGCAAATAAAAAAAAAGTTAAAGTGATTACGCCAAACATGCAGAAACAAAATACAGTAAAAAATTTAATTCGGAACTGCAGCCATTTAATGCATAATTTCAGTTACAGCAAATCAAAACTTGTGGCTTTTTTCAAATTTTATAGACAAACAGGGATCACAAGTCAACTTAAAAACTCCGATGATCAAAATAAAGGCTTTTTAAGGTTATGCGACAATTTCGCCTTTTTAGTTATTTGACTTTTGTATTGACATTTGTCGCGTTGCTCTTTTTAGTAACATTTTTTTTAAATTAAAGACTTTTTAATAAAATCTCGCAAAATATTGCAAATAAGTGGTAGAAGTGGTACAAAAGTTAAAGACGAAAAGAAAAGTTTTGAAAATTGCACGTTTCTGATGAATTAACTCAATCTTAGATGAACAACATAACCCCGAAAATGAGATGAAAATTACAAAAAAGCCTTTATTTTAACTGAAAAAGAGGCAAGGGCCAAAATAAAGGCAGATTGGGATCCTTGACTGCAATGGTCGCGACTAGCGGTCGCTACTTTGTTTATTTTTATTTAAAATCTTATTTGGAAACATTTTCTGTATTCTGATATACAAGTGTCGCCACTTGTGTGACTGCTCCTTTTCAGGCACTTTTTGAAAAAATTTGGCAATTACCGTATTATCTGTAATTAGCGCCCTCTCTCCAACAAGCACCCCCTCCTCCCTGACAAAGCTATTGAGATAAGCCACTTTTAAGAACAATTTTTTTTGAAGAAATTATCATTATAGTGGGATTGTATATTAGTGAATAACAACAAAATGCTTACAAATGTTCGTACCTTGATGCAATGTTGTTTACAAAAAGTGCCTCAAAAAATAACATTTAAAATACCGTATTTCCTCTAACATGGCCCCACCTAGGGTTGTGCAATTGACATGTCAATTGATAGTCAATTGACAAAAGTCGTGTCAATTGCATCTTAATACACAACAAATCACCAGCTTACGTAAAAATATACTCATTAAAGCTTTATTAACACTAAATCACTATAGGAAATTACTATAAGTGACCAACTGCGAGTAGTAAACATGACGAATGAACTACAAAACCTAATCAATCTTTTATATAGTCGAAAAAATGGAAAATATAGTTAATATAGTCAACGAAAAATATAGTTAACGAAAAAATATAGTTAACGAAAAAATACAGTTAACGAAAAAATATAGTTAACGAAAAAATATAGTTAACGAAAAAATATAGTTGATGAAAAAATATAGTTAACGAAAAAATACAGTTGATGAAAAAATATAGTTAACGAAAAAATACAGTTAACGAAAAAATATAGTTAAAAATTGATGAAAATTCATCTTTGCAAATGACATAGTTTCCTACTGCATGTCAATTGCTGATGTCAATTGACACGTCAATTGACATTGCCCAACCCTAGCTCCACGCTCAACTTTGAGAATCTGCCAAGAATCCATATTTTTTAAATCTACTTTTTGTGTTTTCTTAACTCGACCTCAAAATTTTCAGATTTCGAGGGTGAAGGGGTCTTATTAGAGCAAATACGATAAAAATGAGCAATGTCGTGACAACTATTTGCTACCATTGCAGTAGACAATTCTTAAGACATATTTCAAAAGATTCTCTACTCAGAAGTCTTGCTATTTTTCAAACATTTAGAACAACAACGTGGATCTGGACCAACTTCGACAGGTTTGCCACTGCTTGTGTACAACTTTAAATAGAAAAGTATTTTGCAGAGTCTTGATGCCCTCCAAAAGGTATTTTGTTATTGATAGGTATAGCTTGTGGTAAGGTTGTCCATGTAGTCCGTCTTGTTTACTAATTCCGCTGCATTGCTAAAAAGTGGTCTTCAAATGATTCTAAACAACGAAACTTTGTCGAAAAATGCATAAACTTTTTTAAACTATTCAGTTGGTTTAACCGAAAAACAGGTTATAAAATATACGAAATTGATTATTTAGTTACCAATAAAATCAATTACGCAAAGTTCGCCATAAAATTCAGTTTTTTATTTTATTTAATAAACTTAAAAAATAAAACCGCGCTTTTGTTGTGTGTTCACCACACTGTGTTGTCCTAAAAACCGTCTAGTTGTCGTTTTTTTACAATTGCAGTGTCTGTGTTGTTGCTTGGTAGTAGTACAGGGTGAGCTTAAAAAATTCGGAAATATCACTAATTTTTTCGAATTTTTCGGTTTTTTTATTTGCAACTTATTTATATTGTTTTTTTCATGCATATTTTTGTAAAAAAATCGAAGTTCCCTAAGATAGCCTTACTAATGTAATCGGTTTCCCTGTAAAATGGATGAGGCGAGGAGCTATTCAATTTTAGATATTTACGCATATTTATCAAAAATTTCCGATTTTTTTACCGCTTACCCTGTATTACTTGTTAATTTGGTCCATGTCAATATCTGTTTTTGTTAGCCACAAATTACCTAAATCAAGTCGAGTCCATAAAATTACTCTTTTGCAAAACTATCAAGGTCAAAAGCCAGGTGATAGTTCAAGTTAATCCCTTCCCTAACTGACTAGTTGGTTTGCATACTTTGTGTGTGTTAGGACATGGGAAACACCTTTAAGAGTTCTATGTGGCGAACAAAGTCACTGGGAGACCTGCGAGCAGCAGACCTTCCAGACAAATTGCTGCTTCGGCAAGGACGAGCAGCAGCAACCAACACAACACAACAACAAGACAAGGTAGGCTAGATATTTTGCAAAGAAACTTGGTTGATGACCTAATTGCGAATCAGCCGAAACTTTTTCTTTTGTGAAAAAATACATTTGAAAAGAACCAAAAAATATATAAATGTAGGCCTAAGATCACACAAATTAAAACAAATATCTTTTTGGATTAACATGGAATTTGCTTGATTTCTAGGTTGACCAGCAGGTTTTAAACAACGAAGAAAGGGAAGAACAAATATTAGGTGATCCAGGCTATTTGGTTAAAGTCAGGAAGAACAAATATCTGTCCAAAGCTGCTCGCTCTCACTCCACTGTTTGTTGTTGCAAACCTCATGGGTATGAAATAAAATCAACAGCAACACATCTTTGGTCTAGTAATTGCAAGTTCAGGAACTGTCAACGCCTTCGATTGATACAGAGGACCAGGTCGGAGAGTGAACTGCAACATAAGCCAGCTTGGCATCCCAGAAAAATTTTTGTGTGTGAGCAAGTCAAGGAACAGTTTGCGCGAGAAACTAAAGTAAGTTTTTTTTGGCTCAGTGGGGCTATAACCGATAGTCTACCGAAAGTCCTCTAATTATGCGCAACAACCCCCTGATTTGAAAAACAAGTTTGTTGCATTGTGTTTTTGACCCACTTTTAATACTTCTCTCGGGCAAGGCACTACTGATTTTGCAGCTCATCTCAGTAGCTATAAATTGACGGTTAACTTTCCAAAGAGTAGTCTGCAAAAAGTATTTAAAAACACAATGCCAAAAACACGATTTTGAATCAAGGGGGAGGTCGGCTACTTAGAGTACTTACGGTAACTGTTTGGCTACACTTTTAAAATTGTGCCGGAATGCACCATTATGAAGTTCAAAGTTATAGTTAAAATTAAAGTTATTGTTGACAGTTAAATGCGCCATTTTATTGGTGCATAACTAAAAGTTATAGTTAGCATTAAAAGTTAAATTTCATTGTTGAAGCGAATGCACCATTTAAGAGCTAAAGTTAAAGATAGTTAAAAGTTCAAAGATAAAGTTCAACTTTAAAGTTAGAGTTCATTAAGATGCACCATAAAAATATGAAGTTTATTTCTTCTAATTGCCGCCTATGTGCGCTTATTTTTCAATCACCCGAAAATCGGAAATTTTCAAATTCGATCTAGAGATTTCCGGGTGCTTAACCAAGATCTGAAAAGTGGAATCGGTAGAGCTCGTGGGAGTTAAGAAAATGCATCAAACAGCTTAGCAAAATATTCACTCTGCTCCGAGATATAAGTCTTTAAAGTTAGGGGTGTGCGGTAATTAGAGACTGTAATAGAGACTTAGAAGAAATACGGTAGTTTATTACAATGCCCCATCATAGAATAAAATTTAAGTCAAAACCTTGAGTATGTACTATTTTGAAAAGTACTAAGTAAATGTTATTGCTGCAAACGGACTTATGTAAAATACTCTTGTACAATAAAATCTCTTTGCTCTCGTCCAGTCATTTGGTTGTCAACAACAACTTCCTGACCACCATCATCATGAATACCTTGACTTTGATCCTCCTCTTGGTCATCACGCTCTAAATCATAACCTTGTTCCATAGAAAAATTCCACAAGCATGCAGCTGTCACAATTAATTTAGGAATGAGAGGTATTTCATTGCGCAGTTCTCCGCGCAGGGAGTGATAACGGCTCTTCCACATTCCAATAACACTCTCAACATAACACGAGTTCGTGAGAGTGCGTCATTGTATCTAAATTTTCAATAAACGATCATAATTTTCATTGACCAGCTCAGCTAATCTGTTAGCTTTTGCTTCCGAGAACCGTGTGGAAGTCATTGAAGTTTTCGTCCTCACAAATTTTGTCCTCAAACACGAAAAAAAGTTTATGTGAAACACAAAAAAACAATTTCGTAAACAAAACATTTGCTAGTTAAAAGATGCTTTATGCACTATTTTGGCTCCTTTTCGCTCTTTGTTTCGTAATACATCTTCATTG
The DNA here is from genome assembly GCA_029231635.1 of Ditylenchus weischeri. Taxonomy (NCBI): domain Eukaryota; kingdom Metazoa; phylum Nematoda; class Chromadorea; order Rhabditida; family Anguinidae; genus Ditylenchus; species Ditylenchus weischeri. The sequence continues at coordinate 527,811 of JAMRYI010000034.1, read as the reverse complement.
GTTTATAACAGACATACAAGTGAAAAACAAAAGTTGATAAAAATAAAAACATGGAAACTGTCTGCTAGAACAAAAACTTGGTGCTTGACCTTCTAAAAAAGCAGCAAACAAAAATTTATTTTTATGCAAACAGAAAAATAGCAAAAAAATTAAATTTAGATGTTTGAAGAGCAAATACTGAGAAATTATTAATTCGCTAAGATTTTGGTGTCAAATGCCAATTGTGACCAAAAAATCGTGTTTTTCGTACGATTTTAGGTATAAAAATGCTTTTCTAAAAATATATGATACAATTACCTAAAAAACTGAACTTTAACTGTAAACTACCTCAGAAGGTAGTTTACAGTTAAAGCTGAAAAGTCCGCTGAAAATTGGGGTTAAATGCACCATTATGGAGTTAAAGTTAATGTTTAATGTTCCAAGCTATGCAAAGTTTTAAAGTTCAGGCCCTTATGCACCTTTTTTAACTTTATAACGGTGCATTCCATTGAACTTTAACTTTACATTGGTGCATACCCCTGAACTTTAACATTAAGATAGTGTTCAACTTTAACTTTATTAATGCATCATTTTGAACAATAACTGTAACTTTGAACTATAACTTTGAACATTATAATGGTTCATTCGGGCATTGTTATTAGTACTAAAAATCTTTTAATTTTATTCTATACAAAGCGCATACAATTTCCTTTTTAAGTGTTAGGTCGTTTGGCACGAGTCAAATTTCATTATCTATAACTGATAGTCTACCTAAAGTCGTCTAATTAACCGACCCCCCCCCTTTGATTCAACTTTAGAAAGCACTTTTTTATCGGTTTTATCTTTTAAAAAATTGAAAAGTTTAACTTGCTGAGAAACTAAAAGCATTACTAACTTCAAAGCATTTAAGAGGTTTTTGATTGTAGTTGATGTAACTTATCACATTTAGAACAAAACCTAGCTTTTTTCTTTACTTACTCTCGTGTGATGTTCTATTTATCCTTAATCCACCCATATTTTGTTGTTCTTGTTGTTTAGCTAGCTATTTCTCCAGCTTACAAAAACTATCCGCTGTTTGGTAAAAGGGGAAGCGGGATAACCGGTTGGCACACTCAAGTCTGGGGCAAGGCAGACACATAGATAGACCTAGTCTTGTTCTACCACCACCACCTAAAGTTGCTTTCTTTGTTTTTGTAATTGTTGGAAGCTAATGCAACGTTGTGCTTCTTTCTTTTTTGTTTTTCGTGTTGTTGGAGGGGAATTTTCCAACTTTATTCCAATGAAATCTAACTTGAATTTTTTTATTGAACTCTGCTTTTATCGTGTTACAATTGAAAGTCTTTTTTGTTAAATTTTCTTCCATAATATTGATTTCATAGGCTTTTAGTTTTCATAATTCTACCTCACCTAGCTGCACTTGCCTTTTTTGAAGTGTTTGACCCACTTTTAAGGGTAAATCGGGCCAGTGAAATAGAATTACAGGGAGCGGCCAACTTGTGTGACTACAAATTTCGTTTATGCATGGCGCAGTGGATAAGCGTTAGCGCTGTTTAGCTTAAAAGCACGCACGCTATGTGGTTATGGACAATATTTAAAATTGGCCAGAAACTTTTGAATTTTGGCCATAAACTCGCGGTAGCTCTAGGTCAATTGGTCCACAAAATTTTTATCACCTCTAAATGCCGAACAAACTATACTTTACAACCCAAAATCGTGTGCTGAAAACGGTTTGTTAGGACCAAAATGCTGTTTTGACTACCCAGAATCTAAACACGCTGGCTACCCTAGATACCCACTCTGAGGTGGCCCACCCCAAATTTTGGGGAATTTTTCTGAATGGGCAATAAAACAGTTTTTTTCTTGCCTAAAACGATGCTCTGAGTACATTAGTGAAGATTAAAAGTTCGTTTTCTGTTGCCAAATTTTCAGGTTGTATTCAAGTTGTACAGATGGACGTACACCTTGAGGAGGTGAGACTAGAGTCTCTTTTTACTAAAGAGTCTTTACTAAAGAGTCTCTTTATACATTTTTGATCATGAGTCTTGCTCGGAATCATGTCTGAGGTAAGTGAGTGCGCGCATCCCAAACTCTTAATTGGGGTTTGGGGGGCTTGGGGTTGAGATGCGCACACCCACATACCTTACACACAAATCGCTCGAAAGGGACTCTGGATGCATAAAAAAGCATGCATACCAGAGATTCTATATGCGTAGACTCCAGTTAACAAAACTTTGTTTAAATTTCATCTTTCTGGGGGTATCCAGGTACCCCTTTAGGTCGAATCGCCTTGGAGGACCATTTTTGTGTAGAAAATAACCTTTTTTATCGTTTTAAGCGTATGAAAATTATTTAGAAGTCGTTTAAAAATGATTTAAAAATTAATAAAAAATGCGACAATCAAACAACTGATCTGACCTCGTCAAAAAGTCGAAAAGTGGGGTCGAACCTGCACACTATTTTAAACTAAAAAAGCGCTAACGCTTATCCACTGCGCCATGCATAAACGAGATTTCTAGATGGCCGCTCCCTTTAAAAGTTGAACACTCGTTTCAAATTGTGTTTTAGCAGAAGTAAATTTGATTAATTTACTTCTTCGTTTTATGTTTAACTTTTTCTTGTTTCTTTAAACCATGTTGTAGTTGGTTCAGAGCTAATGATCAGTAATGATCAGAGTTTCCAGATAAACCAAAAAAATTATTGAAAGGATGGAAAAAATATGTTTTCTGGTGTTGTAAAAAAGACCGAAGCGACCATTTCTTCAATATTCTTTTCTCGATTACTCATAGTTTAATTCAAAACTTAAGGCACATTCACAATGAATGCCAATCTGAAACTCGACCCAAGCGTTCTTTTAATGTGGTAAAGGCTCTAAATTCATCTGCATTGAAAAGAAATTCTGTTAGTATCATCTCGTAGCTAAGACACAGAATTCAAAATGAGCTATCGAAAATCTACATCTGATTGAAAAATTTTGGATAAAAACGCTTAGGTCAGCACTCAGGTTGACACTTGGGTCGACATCCATTGTGCACGTATCTTTAAAGCTCACAAAAAAACTTCACTAGCACCACTAAAGTTAAGCTTCAATGTCCTCAACTGTTCTGGGGAAAAATTGATGTACTCGTAAAATTGCATCTTCCTCTGGATAATTTTGGGTCACCATAGTTCCTGACCTACCCATTTTTAAAAAATTAACCATATTTATTTTGCAGGTAACAAGTGAGCAGCAGCCTTCATCTGCTGTTGCCAACAACCTACCAACTCTTTCTAGACTTAACACACACTCGAACGCAACCCCTCAACACATTCACCACCAACAACCATCAGCAGTCCGACCTAGACGACCACCCCGGTTGTCCACTAACACCACTAAAGTTGGTTTTTCAATCATTTTTTCCATGCATTTTTATAACAAAGTGTTACAAAAACCCCAAACTTTTTGCTATTTTCTACTTGCCTCATTTAAAATGATTCAGCTTCTAGGAGAAAAAAGGTGTGGAAACAAATTCCAAAGCAAATATTCCACAATATATGAAATACAAAGAGAAAGAAGGAAAAGTTTTAGCAAGGAAAAATAAGATACACTTCTTTTTCTTTCTTACAACAAACTAAATAAATAAGCTGCTGCTGCTGCTGCTTCTCTAAGCCAGCCTTTATTTGGTGGATGTAGACCACAAGATTGGTCAGCTGTTCTGATGGTTGTCCACATGCAAGCAACAAAACTGATCCAGACAATCACAGCCTACAAGAGCTGCTTCAATCGTTTTTTCGGTGGTTTCTACATATTTTCAGCATTGCTATAGTGAAGATTAAGAACAGTAAAGAGGTGTGGCCTAGTGAGAATCAAACTCATTTTTTGCCACTTGCCATATTTGGCTCTATATATATTCGCACTCCTCCCAAAAAAAATTGGCCTTGGTACCCCATGTTGTTTTTTGCCAAATTGCCTTGTTCTCCTGTACTGTTTTTTTTGCATTTTTTAATAAAATAAATTCCCCAAAAATATTTAATTTCAACAAAATTTTGTCATTGAACATCTCCTCAAACACCAAGATTCCATTTTCGGTTCTATTTTTGTTGGACTAAAAAAAATCTTTCGGAGAAAGTTACATATTGCCGGCGGAATTATCTAAAAAGAATCACAAATAATACAACGAATATAGAAACATACTAAAAGAAAGGAAAAATTAAAAAAAGTTGCAAAAAACAACGAGAGGACCAGGGCAAATTATAAAAAAATGCAAAAAAACAACAGGGGGGACCAAGGCAAATTGTTTTTGGGAGAGATGCGAATACACGTATATGATCGGAGTATTGGTTTTTAATCTAGTGAATATGCCCTTGATGTCATATATCGTGCGCTCCACCAGACCAACTACCTCGGCCTCTGTCCAAGTGAACAATCAACAACAGCCTCATACTGCTGTTTCAGTAACTAATAGTGTTGAGGAGCGCCCCTCGCCGCCTCCTGCTTCTACCTCTTCTTTTTCCACCTCTATAAATATAGATGACCAGGATAGAATATCTGAAAGCACATCATCTGTGTCCACTCAGCCAGGTTTCCACCATAGAACAGTGGTGCCTGTAAATCAGCAAGGGAGTCTGTCAGTTTTGCCGAACTACGTCAAAGTGTTTGATGGACCTATCAGGGAACAGCAGCAACACCAAGAATATGATACAGAAGAATATGATGATGATATTGAAACTGATACAGTCAGCTGTTTAGATTTAGCTAACTAGTATATTAACTTATGGTATAAGGGCTTTGAAATTAAGTGAATAGGAAATTTCTGCTTTTTTTCTTTAAAGACTTCTTTTTTTTCATTACTTTTTTCCGAAAAGCACAAAAAAAATTATAAAAAAAATTATTAAAGGACCGACATTAATAAACCAAACCGAGCCAGTTAATAGAAGCCAAAAACAGAGAAAAGAAAATTGAAAATCAGAAAAATGGCTAAATTACTTAATTTACTAGAAAAAAAATTAACCAGCCGCTGAATCCTACCCTATTACATAAATAACAAGGTCTTGTTTGAAAATATTAAAAATGTTGGAATTTCAAACACTAACCTAATATGTTTTCAGCCATATAGACAGCAAACCCAATCGTCGGTTCAACAAAGCTCTGCTTTCATTGACAGAAAAGCGCATCAAAAGAAGCCAATCTCCTTCCAGTCAGCCACTCTATTCCATTCGCCTGTGAGCCATAGTTTGAACCAGCACATTTATGTGAACACTTCTCAGGAAAACACTTCAACTGATATACCCACCGTGTCCATACCAAGCACTAGACTGCGAATGACTTCTGTAAGTTACCTACTTTCAAAGCATCCTTTAAAAATTAGTTGAAACAAATAGTTTAGCCGGGAGGACAACCAGTCCGTGCTTACAATTCCCAAATACCACCACCTCCACCACCTCCCCCTCCACCTAAATCTATCCTGAAGCAAAACTATGAGTACAAACAAGAATTTATGGATGGAGCACAATATTGGCAAGACAACGCTGAATTCGCTCACTCGAATAGAGGTGGCCACAGAAGTTTATTGGACAACCCTGAATACCAAAAGCAAATGGCAGAGAATCTACAGGCGCTCAGACCGAGGATGGAAGGATCACAACAACAACAGCAACCACAGGCAGTCCCTTTTAATGGCCCCTTCTTTCGCCTGGAGGAAGTTGAAAGTGTTAGGAGTGGTCCTTCAGATCTCCAAGTAAATCTACAACGACAGCATAGGTGAGTCTAGAGAAATAGATTATTGACGAACAGCTATCCTCTGGTGCAAAAACTATTAAACAAAAAGACTATTGAATCTATTTTCCTAAAAAAACTATGATATTCTCTTTGGTTACCGTATTTTGTGTAATAAAAGACCAGGGACGATCGATCTCTAGGATGGTATTTATTAGACAAGGGTATTATTAGAAGGGGCATCTATTAAAGAGAAAACTTGATTTACAGAACAAACACTACAGGGAACAATTTTCGGCACGCCAAAGATTGGGCCATTTAAAATTAAATAAATTCAAATTGGGCCAGTTCGAATTGGGCTAATTCAAATCGGGCCAAAATCAAATCGTGTCCATTTAAAATAGATTGGTATGAAATGGTTTTTAAACAATCTGGAAATTTTCATAGAAGAAATCACAAAATATGCCTTGATACCCCTTTTGGTTTAAAAGTAAGTATATCGGGGTGCCGAAATTTACCTGTTTAATTTACCTGTTGTCCAATTCTGGAAAAAGGTACATAACGCCAAGTTTTTTAAATTTCTTTTTAAAAAGTGACCCAAAATCACCTCCCAAGCTCATTTTTTCTGCTCAACACGATAAAAAAAACATTTCTAAACACTTTCTGAATAAAAAAATATAAAATTTTTCAAAAAAATTTGCCTCCTACCCCTAAGGGGTAGATGGTCATTTTAAGGTATTTTAGAAAATTCCTAAAGGGTGAAAGTAATTAGTAAGTAGATATTACTAGAGAGAGCACGTCAATATCGTTAAAAAAGAACACAGAATGTTATACAATCAGTTTTATTGTAGATACCAAGAAGAAAGCATGCGGCCGAGATCATCTTCTTCAGTTGAGCAATCCAGCAATCGCCCAGACTTATCTAGAACAGAAGAACTAGATGACGAAGGGGTGGTTGTGATTTGGCCGCCCTTGGACTACAATAACAAAAAGCGGCCTACTTCGACTCCAGTAACACGGAACATGCGAGATCCAGAAACTTTACAAGAATTTCAACGGCAAAAGCAATTGGAAATGGAAGCAATAAGGCAAAATGAGGAAAGGGAAATGCGGTTAAGAGAAAAGCAGGTTGGTCAACAACAAAATGTGTAAGTAGAATATTAAAAAAATTATTTTTAAGTTTCAAGCAGCCAAAGTGCAACAAGAACAGCTTTTACAGCACCTAAAAGAGACTAATGAATATGTGCCTAATGAGAGCATGTCTTTGTACCAAAGCTGCTCCTCAACAACTGGTGGTCAGCCTGGTGTGAGGCGCTGCGGCCAGGCACCTTTATCAGTCAGTTTTAGCTAATAAATACCGTATTCTCTCTGGTAGAATGATACCCCTAAATGAAAAAAAAACGTGTTTGTTACCCCCTATTTTGTATCTCACCTCACTGGCTACAAAATGAGTGGTAACTTGCCTGAGAGCAGTGTCCAAAAAGGGGCAAAGCTTTTTTTGGTGTCAAAATGCTTTTTTGACGCTAATTGTACAAACGAGTATTTCTCGATGTTTTAATCATCGTAACATTTTTATTTTTATATCAACATATAGCCCTGCATCTCTACTTTCTAATGAACTATCAACTGACTCGATGTAGTTCTAAAAAGTTGTTTCATAAAAACGAGTACTTCTAAACTTGTGTTTAACTACAAGGAGACAGTTGATAGGTCATTAGGAACTAGAGATGCAGGGATACATGCAGTTAAAACTCGGTTATCCGGCACTCTGGGGATCGGCCTCAGGGTACCGGGTAAACGAGGTACCGGATAACTGAGTGTTTTCATTCTTTTCGAGACTAAGGTGCTGGTTAATCGAGGTTTTCATTTATTCAAGTAAAATAACGTTTATTGCTAAAACAATTTATCAATCAACCACACAATTCATAACAATCAACAAATCAATTTATAAATAAATCAAATATCAGTGAAAATAGGCCAAAGGTCTGAAATTAAAATTGATTTTCGAATCGATTTTTACACTGTTTTTCCCGAAAATGCCCCCACTTGGGTATCCTCACCTATACAACTGGTAACACCACATCAATACCAAGGAAGCACTATTTAGATACTGCCGTTTAGGTAGTACAGTCAACCCTCGATTTAACGATACCCCTGGGGACCGAGAAAAAGTATCGTTAAAGCGAGGTTCTTAAACCTAAAAATTTTCTAGATAAAATTAAATCGAGAGTTTCGTCAGACAGCCACTAAAACTTAGACATACCTATCAAATATTATGCTGTTTGCACCCACAACAATTCAAGAAAACAAAATATGTTTGACTGTTAGACCAGAAAGTCAATTACTTTTTTGGAATGCTCATTTATTTAAATTACCAGTAGATCAAAAAAAGACACAGTCTAAAAAGGCAAAACTTGTGCAAAGTATACCCTCATTGTCAACAAAGGACTCTCTATAAAAAGGTTTTCTCTTTTACATAGCGAAAAATGTTGGGTTTGTAAAAGACGATCGGCAAAAATAAAATCCTTGCGATATTCAGGACCAGACTGTATAACCATTTTGAAAATTTATGTAAAAAAAGTGTCAGACCCTAGGCGAAAACAACATTTCTGGGGGTCAACTATGCAAAGGTTTGATTGTATCGTTAAATGATAACATCATTTAAATCGATTGAGAAAAAAGTATCGTAAAATCGAGATTATCGTTAATTTGAGGGTTAATTTTAATAATGCGGTACGAAAAAAAGTATCGTTAAATTGGGGGTTGACTGTAGTCGAATTAGTTTTCTGTCTGACGCAAGCAATTAGTATTATTTTGAATAAATTTTTGAACCTCCAAATATGGCCAACCGGCAAAAGAGTGTTAATGTTCGAGCCTTGACTCTTGAGCGCCAGCACCTAGGTAGGGATGAGAATAATGGCATAAGGGTTCAGGGCCATTAATGCTCTTCGAAACAAAAATATGTCTCATTTATAAGTAAAAATATGCAATAAACAAGGATCACATGACATTAACTACAGTGTTTGGACCTCGTACTTGTACTTCGTACGAAGTACGAAAAGAAATTTTAGAGGTACGAGTACGAACAGCGTTAAAATACAAGTATTTATAAATTAAATTACAATTTTGTATTGAGTAAAATTTCGTTTTATGAGAGGATCTTTATTCTGAAATGAACAAAAAATTGTATACGTTATAAAAAAAATAATAAAAATGAGGTCTGAAAAATTCGATCCTTGAACACAGAATACAGTCGAACCTCGATATAACGACACCCAAACATTGAAAAAATTTTGGTCAGCTTTGACTAAAATCTAGTCAAATGAACCCTCGATATAACGACACCCAAACATTGAAAAAATTTTGGTCAGCTTTGACTAAAATCTAGTCAAATGAACCCTCGATATAACGACACCCTTAAGCCGGTCCCTTGGGGTGTCGTTATATCGAGGTTCGACTATGCAGACTTTTGGTTTGTGAATTTAAATAAAAAAGTAAAATTGATAGACTACAAATCTGCTGCAATTTTTCTTAGATAAATACATTAATAAATGAGAAATATGTGTGAGAAATACGAGCAAATATTTTTGTGGTACGAGGTACGAGTACGATGTACGACGGCTGAATTTTAGCAGTACGAAATACGAGTACGACCATTTTCTGAAAGTCCAAACACTGATTAACAACAAATCTACTAAAATCAGAAAAACTAAAATCAGAAAAAAGAACCGATTTAAAAATCGGTTCGATTTTGAGTTTAAAAAATTGGCTGTAACTGAAATCTAGCGACTAATGACTTTAAAATAGCGACGAATTATTTAATTCTGGCGACTAATTTTCACAAAACTGATTTTTTCATTCATTTTTTTAATTTTTAGTGTTTCCTATAGGTGTTGTAGAACACAAAACAACAATTACAGATACAACCAGTTTTTTAAAAAAATAAGAGCTTTATACAATTGGGCACAGGGGGTGCCAGTTAATCGAATTTAATTTTCATTGTGGGGATTAACTTGGTGGTGCCGAATAACTGGAGGTAAATTTTCCGTTATTTTCTGCCGGCCAACCAAATCAGGCTTAGGGTCCCGGATAACCGAAAGTGCCGGATAACTGGAGTGCCGGATAACCGAGGTTTGAAAATTAAATTTTTACGATCAGAAAAACATTGAGAAATAACATCGAGAAAAAGAAGCTTTTTAGCGGCTGTATTGGTTTTCGGCATTAGGCATCAATTTCGGTTCTAATTAACCCAATTCCCTACATGATTTCACGTCAGAATTAGTGGTTTGTTTTTAATTTTGACTATACTTTTTCTCAGGCCATTTAGGTGGATATCCCTTGACCCTAGAATACCTACCATAGCTTTTGGGGTTCGAGTGGATAAAATCGAAATTTCGGTCTTATCAAACCGGAATCACCACATGATCTTGAATCAGAAAAAAGGCTTTGTTTTGATTTTCAGCGTGACATCTAACAAGGATATCCTAAAAAGAGACTGAAGACAGAAGTCCGCGATATTAGCGAATTTCCAAACTAATATTTTCGACAACGGAAATATCCGAATTATTTTTTTCGAGAACAGAAAAATTCCAAAAAAATATTATCGAAATCCGAAAATCTCCACAATAATTTGTCCCAAAACGGCAATAGCCCAACTTATTTTACCCAAAGCAGCAAATGCCGAAAACGGGAAATGCCGAAAACGGAAATTTTCGAAACTCGCGCTTTTCGAAAATGCTACTGCGAAAACCAATACAGCCCTTTTTAGTGCCAAAAAAACCCCTTTTGACGCCAAAAAAGCTTTGCCCTCCGAAAGTGGGTCAAAACTAGGGTTGTCGAATCGAAGGTTCGATTTCGAAAATTGTTCGAAATTTTCGAGATTTTTTCGAACGTTCGACTTCGAACCGAACGTTTGGTTCAAAAATTCAAACGTTCGACAACCCTAGTCAAAACACAATGCCACAAACACGATTTTGAACCGACGAGCACCAACTTGATAAAATTTTAGACCCTATACTAATCCCTTCAAAATCAACTTTTTTAAAAAGGTCCCAAACACCACATATTGACTAAAAATTACCTTAGAAAATCATAAAAGACATTATTTTTGAGTTTTCATTAATAAGAAAATTGTTTTGAGCCCTTTGATTTTTCGAATATTTGGCTCTTTTACCATGTTTTTCAGCGTGGAAAAGACTCTCTGAATCCATTTTTGATCGAAAACCTTGCTCGGAATCATGTCTCAGGTAAGTGAGTGCGCGCATCTCTAACCCATCAAGCCCTATGCGAAGGGGGCGCAGAGGGCTTAGTGGCTTGGGGTTTGGACATCACATACATACCTGAGACACATTAATCAATCAAAAAGTGACTCTAGATAAAAAAGAGTAGGCATACCTGATTTTTTTATCTGGTAAACTCCAGTATTCAAAACTACGTTGAACATCTTCCTTAATACACAAAAGTGAGCCCCTTTTGTTGTCCCTTTCCATATCAATATAACTAGGAAAATTAGGCTTTAATAAAGATGTATCAAGTCGGTGTATTAAGTGGTATAATTGTCGAATAGCGCCACCTTATGAAACACCCCGAAACGTGGTATATATCCATGAAGGTGTATATATTCCCTTCCCCCCTCCCTTGCAATGAGGAGCAAGTTGGGTCTTACATAACTAACTAACCAAACATAACTAAAATCTATATAACGTTAAAAAAACCACTTTTCGGAGTGTTTCATGAGGTGGCGCTATTCGATTCCTATGAAGTTGCAACTGTATCAAGTTGGTGTATCAAGTCACAATTTGTATCAAGTTTTTGTATCAAATATCTTTTGAATCAGAGGGGGGATCGTTCTACTGAGGAAATGCGATAAATTCATGTAAAATAATCTGATTATTAGGATCCGGGTCAGCAGAGCAGTCCTAACTTGAGGGTTTTCGAAGCACGGCCTATATCAGCTTTTTCCGGCGACTCTGGTTTGCCCATAGATGCTACTTTTTCTACTCTAGGCTCTGCTTCTCCTTCATGGAAGCGCACTTACACTGTAGACAATACAAAACAAGGTGAAAAGTTGAGAAACGAGATACTAACTAGTGATGAAGTTCTTGAAAAAGAACGCTTCGAAATTGATTTGCTGAAGGTTGTCAATTCAGAATTTATAAAAAGCATACATGCTGAACTATTTTAGAGGAGAGAAGTTTTTGTAGAGAAAGTGAAAACACCTCCAGAGATAAATAGATTAGGTCGGCGCTGGCAGGCTCCACCTGAGAAGCCGTATGTATGGCCTACTCTAAGGCGACCTGTCACCATTCAAACACCTTCAAATGAGCCCGCATTTACTACACAAACAAACTACCACATGGTAGACCACCAAGAAGGATATGAATGGTTCCCAGTTGTAAAAGATCCTGATTACAAAAAAGAACGTAACAACTTCACTCCAACACACTCTCCACCAGAGCCATCTAGATCAGGTTATTATTTATTTGCTGTTTAGTTCATTCTTATTACTTCCCTCTCTAACTATTACCCCATAGGGCATTCCCAAGATATGTCAGCTAAAGTTAAATTTTATAGGCACCTTAGATGAAGTGGCTAAGCGACAAACTAGGAATGTCATAAAGCCAAGTCCAGACGGTAGTCACAGACCAACACCAGCATTCAGACATGGCCGTCAGACACCTTCTGGAGGTTTTAACCCCCATGCGCCGAACTCTATCAAGGTAACAGTTTAGCTTTAATTCACAACACACCATTAATATACTAATTAAGGTTATCAAAAAGCGAAACGTCCACATCTGCAACAATCACTCCCCTCGCTCGAACTTAACAGTAAACCAGGATGGAAGTGACGTACAGATTGTCCACAAAGTAGACTATCATGCCACTGGATTGCCTTCGCCACATTCTACACAAAATTCCCCCGGTCAGTTTAAAAAAATTTTAAAGCCTAAAAAGCCAAGATAATAAAAAGGAATCATGCGATTTAATTGAAACTTCTTTATACAATTTTTTTATATTCCTATATTAACAATCGAGACATATTGAGACTCCCACAGCAAGCACAATATATTACAAGCAGAAATTACGTATGAAATGGTGATTCCCTCGCCTATTTACGGTTTTTCATCACCAGATTATTCACCACTTTCTTGGCAGCAGCAGATGAAGGAGAGGCCTGTTCATCTTCAACGGAGTCTGGAGGATTCTCAGAAGATTGAACCTTGGGCTTGCCCCTAATAGGATTAATTAAAACAATAAACAGCATACAATATGCCAAAACATACTAACCGAGTATTAAACTTGTCCGTCTTCAATTCATGCTCTTTGCCTTCGGATGTCTTGCTTGCCTGTTCCACAGAGTTCCAGTAAGAGGCTGGCAAATCACGCGATCCCTTAATAGGAGTCGCAGGCATAGGCGGCGGATAAGGAACCTCAACAGTCTTCGTAATATTTTGAGTTGATTCAGTCTTTGGATTACAAACGACGACCGGAATATTGGACTGTGTTTCTCCAACAGCAGTTGCAGCTTCTACCTTCTTCTTGCAGCACAAACACCAAACCAGGCAGAAGATACACACCAAAATTAACAACCTGGAATTGCAACAATAAATGCACGCATTAACAAGTTCAACTGCTAAACCAGCTTACAGAGCGCTGCAAACAATGGCTACAATAATCCAAGGCTTACTGGATGAACTAATTCGAGTACCGAGAAACATTTCAGTGCCGTTCATGCCTGAAGTGCCAGAAGTAAGTTTTGGTTCCACGAATTTGTTGTAAGGCTAAATTATGAAAAATAGTCAATTGAAAGATCTAAAAAGAGACGCACAAATCTCAGCTGAATATCGCATTTCGGAAGACCACTGATTTCAAAATGCATAGCGCTGTTGCTGGCAGCAGTTGAGGAACAAATATCAGACACTTCACACGTCAGACACTCCGAACCACCAGAGACTAGAGACAAATGGGCTTTCTGACCACTCAGCGAGACGCGCACATCCGACGTGGACGGGATTTGTCCTCAAAAAAAAATTAACCAAATCTACTTAAACGCAACAACAAATTGCGAACCTTTTATCAAACCTTTTACTTCCATGTAAAAAGTGCGATCATCCCACATCATAGTCACCGAGCAAGTTCCATAGCTGAGAACAAATCTAAAAGTCAAAACGTCAAGAAAGTAAAACAGCAGCTACAACAAGCTTACTTATTATTGAGTCTATCCGTAGTAAGACAGCTGCTAGGTCGAATAGCAATGAAAGAGAACTCCTCTGAACGCTCAACTACCAGATCCATTGGCGTAGATTTGGTCACAATTCTATATACAGGTGAGAACGATGCGTCAATTTTCAATTTTATGCGTCAAGAAAAATATTACGTGTCTTTATCACCGTCGACCAACAAGTGATTTCGAAGATCGATGGAAGACGGAGCAGCACTTATACTTGCGATTGACATCACAGACCAAATGACGAAAACCGAAAGGAGAAGTAGCGAAGATTTAAGGACAATATTCAGACGAGAAGAAAGACATGTCATTTTTGCGAATGGAACACACCTCTTTGCAAAGCTTCTTATTTACCTGCAAACTTTCTGCACGAATGATTGGATTGATTCGACCCCATGTGGTGGCACGCTAGTTATTTTGGCTTGTCTGACCGGGGTATAGACTTTGGCATGACCCCTCAAATATTATTGACCCGCCGGTAAATTGACCTGCCGGTAAATTGACCCGCCGGTAAATTGACCCGCCGGTAAATTGACCTGCCGGTAAATTGACCCGCCGGTAAATTGACCCGCCGGTAAATTGACCCGCCGGTAAATTGACCCGCCGGTAAATTGACCCGCCGGAAATTGACCGCCGGTAAATTGACCTGCCGGTAAATTGACCTGCCGGTAAATTGACCCGCCGGTAAATTGACCCGCCGGTAAATTGACCCGCCGGTAAATTGACCCGCCGGTAAATTGACCCGCCGGTAAATTGACCTGCCGGTAAATTGACCCGCCGGTAATTGACCTGCCGGTAAATTGACCTGCGGTAAATTGACCCGCCGGTAAATTGACCTGCCGGTAAATTGACCCGCCGGTAAATTGACCCGCCGGTAAATTGGTGCATAGACGTTTCCCGAATTTGAAACTTTTTTCATTTTCGGGAAACGTTTCCCGAATTTGAAACTTTTTTCATTTTCGGGAAACGTTTCCCGAATTTGAAACTTTTCTATAGGTAGTCCCCAAACCATGCATTTGTAGTGTATTGAAGACAATTTTCAGCGCTGAATCCGTTTTCAAGGTCCGTTTTTATGTAACCAGTGAGGATTATACATTCTCGGCTAACATTTTTCCCTCAAATCAGTCCTTAATCACCCCATGGTCTTTATCTATTCTAAATATTCCTGATTTATCTTTTATAGTCTTAGTCCATCCTCAATGCTCTTGATACTCTCCAATGGTCTCGCTCTATTTTTACTAGTGAGCTACTGAGCTACCTCTAATGGTACTATTTTATTCTCAGTGGTCCTGATCCACACACTCGACAGTTTCAATGTTTTTTTATATTCAGTCATCTCAGTATACAGATGTGATGTTCTTATGACTATTTTCTACCCACATTTAGTTACTGGATTCGTAGCAAATACGAGAAAAATAAGAGTTAGGCTAATTTGACCATATCTCGTAATTATACCACTTTAATTGCATTGCATTCTAAAATCACCATCTCTAGCCTAACAACCGTTAACTTTTGATGCTTCAGTTTATAAAGATAGAAAGTTAAACTAAATTTTATTCTTGTAAGCGCGAAAAACATGTAACCAGAGTGCGAGAATAACAGGTGAAAACAAAAGTATTTTTATAACAAGTTTCCGTCAGAGATTTCACTAGTCATTCTTGAGCGGAATTCATTGGCTTTTTCTGAATCAAGATGCAACTTCTGCAAAAGCGCACGAAAATACTCCACACTCAATAGAGTTTTTCTACTTGGGAATGCTCTACACGAACAGAAAGTTTTCAAAAACTGATGCAAAAGTTTATCTTGGCACATGTTTTAGTCCACGTAAAGTCCGTCAGCCCGTAAATCTTCTTTCAGCTGCAAATTCTTTCAAGAATGTCCTAAAACAATTTATATAAATATTGCAGACTTATATGGCAGCTAACTCGACTAAATCCAGATGCTTGATGTCATTGCCATGAAGGGAATCATAATATATGAGGCTTAACTTGGTCATCTCAACAACCTAAAAAATCACAACAATTCTTAAATTATCTTACCGAAAAACCTTACCACGAGAGACCAATGACCTGGAGAGTGAATTGGAAGAAGAAGCATGTCATAGAAGAAGAGACGAACGTTCTTCCACATCTTTTGCTGGAGTATGAGCGTTGGACCTTTTTTCAATAGCTGCGGGTAAAACAGAGAATCGAATGAAACCTAAAAAGCACACTCACTGAAAATGATGATAGGACACAAAACCTTTGGCATATCCAAGTTTGCAAAACTACGCTTGGCAATGAACTGGAAATAGTAGCTGATCAATTCTCCATTTAACCACTGTCCAGGCTGTAATCGCTTGATGTCTCTTTTTTTCAAGACGATTGACTCGCGGCTGATACTTTAAGCATCTTTTTGGCTTCTGAGGAATGGGTTCTGCTGATGCACGCTTCTTGTTTTTTGCCGCCCTCTCTGCTTTTTTCGTTCTGAGCCCAGTTACGTTGACATCTGGCACAAGCTTGATGCTTCTGTCAAAAATTTGCGGCAGCAGAATTTTGTCTTGAAGAATCTAAAAACTTGTTTGTCAGTATTAAAAATTGTTTCAGGAGAGTCTTACATAAATTCCCGCCGTCCATCTCCACATCAAGCTTGCACACATGCTTTCCTATCGCTTGGACAATGAATTGGTGATTGTAGCTAACGAGAATCTTCTCGGCGACATCCTTCAGCTGAAGCTTGCGATGGCAAACTTGATCTAGCATTTCCAACACATCCTGATTTCTCCACGAAAAGAGTTGTTTGCCGCTTGACATCTGATTAACTTAAAAATCAAGTATGTCAAAATAGAAAAAAAAACCCGTTCAAACTGCTGGGTCACAACTGATCTGTAAAAATATCGAGCTGTTATCTGCTAGAAAACCATAAAGAATGGCATTAGAAATCCAATCTTAGTTAAAAATTTGCTACAGAATTGATACTTTGAGATAGCAAAATGTACAAAAAGTTTCAAATTCGGGAAACGTTTTCCGAAAATGAAAAAAGTTTCAAATTCGGGAAACGTTTCCCGAAAATGAAAAAAGTTTCAAATTCGGGAAACGTTTCCCGAAAATGAAAAAAGTTTCAAATTCGGGAAACGTCTATACCCCGGTAAATTGACCCGCCGGTAAATTGACCCGCCGGTAAATTGACCCGCCGGTAAATTGACCCGCCGGTAAATTGACCCGCCGGTAAATTGAACCTCCAAATTTGTCTTGACAGGATTTTTTTTTATTAAAAAGAACTGTTTGCCAAAGTCCTATCTGAGGTCTTATTCGAAACCGTTGATTAAAGTACATGGCATGTTCGTGGACGCTGTTTCAACGTGTTACATGAATATTTTTTGTGAAATTTCATATCCATTTTGTAGCCTTAAATGGGTAAATGTGCACTACTTCTTTCTTTTTGTATTGAATGCATTTAAAGGTATAAAAATAAACGGTCTAGGTCGATTAATAGAGTGAATGCGAAAACTTCCAGAATCAATCGTGAAGTTTAGTGCAGAAACCGAAGTTTAGTGCAGGACCAACCGGGTCGTGAACCCACTGAAATCTAGTTTTTTCACCTGTAATTCAGGTCTTGTAGACCAGTGTTGAACAGTACTTTCGCAGCAATTTAAAAATTGGTTCACTGGAAGCTTAGTTCGGTACTGTACTTTTTAAGCTCATTGTTGCGGCTTTCAAGGCCGTTGTTAGTGCTGACATATGCGGATGCACCTTCGTACCAGTTTGTAAGGCTTCCGATGAGCCAATTTTTAGTAAAATCCAATCTACTATTTCTCAAACAAAATTTTATAACAAGGATGTTGGAATCGGACTAATGGCAACATAAATTAACATCAACAGACAATTCGAAGTTTTACAAGGAAATGGTAGGTTAGACTAGCATTCCATCCAAGATTTCTTTCATCATTTCTTTTCTTTTTTCATCCATCTGATTTTGATCAAAGTTGAATGGCACTCCACGAGATAAGCACTTTGCATATTGGCAAACAAAAGCTCCGCAATCAAACGTGTTCGTCTGGCTAGGAATGTCCTGTAAACTTCAAATTATTGACCAATTAAAAAATAAAAAGTATACTTTTGGGCAGAATCCGATCGAGTTACCATGATCCAGAGCTTTGGAGCCCTTCTCCACAGCATATTCTTGTAGGAACTCCCTAAATTATTGTTGTTCGAAGTGAGATTTTTTAAAATTACTTACTTGATCAAATTTATGTGTACCGTGCCATCCCCGAGAAGTGAATCATAAAACACCAGCCTTTCCTTGACATTGTTCACCACCTAAACAAATCCATTGCGTATCTTATTAGATGAAAGTAAGTACCACTAAGGACCAATGACTTGATGAACAAATAGGAATGAAAAGCAGCGCGAAAGAAAATATTTCGACATCTCTGACCCAGTTGAGCACAGCGTTCAGACCCTTTTCTTGAAGTTGTGTATAGAAAATAAAATCGAAGGAGAAAACCTGAAGAAAAAACAACAAATATGAATACCGCTGCATTAAAATACCAATGGGAGATTCAAATTATCTTCATTTTGCTGGACAATCAGTTGATGGTAGAAGTTAATAGTTTCGCCATTCATCCATGTATACTTGGACACGCAAAAAAAAGAGCGGCAGCGGCGGCGGCGAGCGGCGGGCTGCCACAAAAACAGCGGCAGCGGCGAAAAAAGCCGCGGCGGCGGCAGCGGCGGCAGCGGCGGCAGCGGCGGCAGTGGCAGCGGCGGGAAAAAAATAACAGCGGCTGCGGCAGCGGCGGGTCAAAAATGAGCGGCGACGCTAGCGGCGTGTGAAAAAATCTCATTTGCTATTTTATTTAAAAAATTTGAGTCTTTTATTATGAAAATTATTTAATTCAAACTAATAGAAATTTTTTTTAAACAATAAACTTGGGAATTTAATCAAAAATTATTTGAAGGTTCAAACAAGTGGCGAAAGCAGCGACGGCAACTAAAAGAAAAGCGGCGGAGGCAGCGGCGGAGATTAAAAGTTGAGCGGCGGCGGCAGCGGCGGCTGAAAAAAGCAGCGGCGCCGCTCGCCGCTCGCCGCCAGCGGCGCCGCCCGTCCAAGTATGCATCCATGTCGTTGGTTTCAAGCATTCTAGCTGCTCCCTGTTTAACTTGATTCCGAATTCATTTGCAAGCACTTTATAATCATCTGTCTCTAAAAAGCATGTAATATTCCCCGTAAATCTTAATAACGCTTCACTAAAAGTGTCATCAAGTGTGATGACATCCGCTTCCGTTTTGGCTTTCTTCCCGATCTGCTTTCAAATACTATTCTGGACCTATTATGCCGAAAAAATTACTTCGAAGGGGGTTCTTCGACATTTTCCTGTCAAGACAAATTTGGAGGTTCAATTTACCGCGGGTCAATTTACCGCGGGTCAATTTACCGCGGGTCAATTTACCGGCGGGTCAATTTACCGGCGGGTCAATTTACCGGCGGGTCAATTTACCGGCGGGTCAATTTACCGCGGGTCAATTTACCGCGGGTCAATTTACTGCGGGTCAATTTACCGTCGCCCCCTTGGGTCCCCTTTTTGAAAATCAGGTACCGGATAACCGACGTCCGCGGGTCTTTATGGCGAAATTTAAAGATTTTGAAAAAACGAATGGCAAAATCAGAATCCTTGCAATATTTCGGACTAGACTGGCGAATCACATTTAGCAAAAGACTTCGAAAATTGAGCTAAAGAAAAT
The DNA here is from genome assembly GCA_029231635.1 of Ditylenchus weischeri. Taxonomy (NCBI): domain Eukaryota; kingdom Metazoa; phylum Nematoda; class Chromadorea; order Rhabditida; family Anguinidae; genus Ditylenchus; species Ditylenchus weischeri. Next base: position 508,190 of record JAMRYI010000034.1, on the reverse strand, counting down.
GTCGGACCCAAGGCGGGAACGAACTTTTGGGGGTGCCGTATAAACGAGATTTGACTGTATGTTCAACATCTTTGCTATTGGATCGAATAAGTGGCCCCTGTCTTGTCCCTTCCCCTCCCAATACAGCTCATAATCCCCTTAAAATTACTTTGTTAGTTTTAGAAACTCCTATTTGGAGGGGGTTTATTTACGTTTAAAAGCGGCCAAAATTTGCCCGGAACTAAAATTTTTTGAGTTTTGATAAAATTGCCCAAATGCCCATTCTAAAGGCTGAAATAACTGTCCATTCAACCGAAAAACATGTGCTGAAAACGGCTTTTGTTAAGACCAAAACGTTGTTTCCCAATACTTTCCCATAATCTCAATACTCTGGCCAGATACTCACTCCGAGGTGGACGACCCAAAATTTAAGCAAATTTTTCTGAATGAGCAAATAATCATTTCTATTTTGACTGAAACATGTCCTGAATACATTAGTGAATATTTAAAAGTTTTTCTGTCGCCAAATTTTCATTCCTGGCTAACTTTCTATTACTTCAAATCGAAAATTTAAGACAGTTGTCAACCGAAAAAGCAATCATGGAAATGTGTCCAATCGATTCATCGATATTTTTAGCACGAATTAAGCTCAAGCACTAAAAAAACGTTCAAAAATAAAGTTTACGCCCAGAGGGATTCGAACCAGCAACCTCTAAATGGGCTTTAATTTGAGTGAAAACGATTCGATATGGAAAGGAGATACACCCCCTACCATTAAAAAAAATAATATCTCCATTTTTCAGACCTAAACGAATGGGAAAAGATATACGACCTACCGCCGCATTCCTCCACACTCACTGACAAAGCAGCTAATGCTGTGCCTAGGATTGATATCAAAAGAAGGATGCGTGCTTTCCAACCAACTGAAAGAGAAGTTCCCAGTCCAATCAGTAGACGAAGCAGAAGTGTTAGTGGGCCAGTCGCCGATCTCTCTCCACTAAATATAAAAGAAACAGGAAAAATTGGATCCCGCCTTTCCCCATCAGCTCAAAAAAGTCTTGAACATCTTCGATCTGGGCAATCTTCTCCTGCTCCAGCCAGTTATGAAAAGGCAAGAAGATATGTACCCCCTGCACTTCCACCATTCCACCATGGATATCGGGTCAGTGATTTTCGGATCAACAGAAATCAACGATTTTTATAATCAATAAATTTTTAGCCGCGCAGAGAAAACAGTCAAAGAACAGGAGAACGACATGTAATTCAACCAGTCGGTCACACCAAAACAATAGCTACTAATTTGCAAAACGTGGCTGCTTCCCATCACCACAACAGAGAGCCTTTGGCAGCTCATAAACTGGGGTCATCAGTATCTCCTCGTCGCCAACAACAAACACGACCTGCATCTTCAGCTTCTGTACACTTCAGCAATACAAATGGAAGACCTTTACCAGCTAGATCTCATTCAGAGTTTAGTTCGCCAGAAAACCAACCTGCTACAGCTGCCACAAGATCCCAACCAATAAGTAGTGAAGTGCGAAGTTATAGAACTAGCTCTAGAACTGTGGATAGAAATCATCACCGGCATCCATAGATGTGAATGCGTGCAAATGTTTTTTTTGAAAGCCTACTACTGCCGAGTAGATACGAACCTCACACTGTTTTTGTTCTAGAACAACTAGATTGTGCTTAATATGTTCAAACTACATGAAAAACGGGTTTTTTCTTTTTCATTTTTGATGCTAGTGAATTATGCAAGTGGAGCTGTTGGTCAATTAAATTGCGGAACTGTTGTTGTCGATGGCAAAGGAAGTAAGTTGGATTGTTGTCATGTAAGTTATAAAATACCGTACTTTCTTTAATAGGTGATTCAGGCTTCTAACTGGCTTCGAATTTTTTTAAACTTCAAGTGGTCTGAAACTTTTGTTTTTCTGAACCTTTTGAGCTCTGTAAAAATGCCTATTGGATTTTTGAAAACTACCGGGCAATTTTCACAAAGCTCAAAAAGTTAATGAAAACGAAAATCTTAGACCATTTCGAGTTAGGGTGGATTGCTTTTATTAAAAGAAATGTGGTATCGAAGTTTTTGATAAAAAAATATTAGTTTTCAAAACAAGAAATGGCCAGAAATGTGCAAAGATCAGAGCGGATCAGAAGACATCAGATCCGCCAAAGATCAGACCACACCACGATCCGATCTTGATATTTGCCAAACTCTTGACGAGTCCTCAGACCGGGTTTCAGCGGAAAATTAACTAGAAACCTTGGTTTCAAGACCCGACTTGATTTTTTGTTTATAGTATATGTGTTTGTATAAGTGTTGTTCGTGCTTTTAACACTGATCACCGCTACTATGTGTCAGCTAAACTCATTTTAAAATCAAACTCAGATAAATGTTTTCGATTTTAGGCTCCTCCACCACCCAAAGTAAGTTGAATTTTTGTGAATAAATAATGTTTTTGGTTTTTCTGCCGTGCTGCTGCTAAAAAAGCAAAAGCCACATTGCAGTGCTCTATTTTTTATCTGAATGCAGTAGCTTTTGTGTGCTTCTCTGAATTATCTTGCTAAATCTCGTTCTATCCACACTTATTCACTATTGTAAATTAAACCTCAGACTGCTGAATTAGATGAGTTAGGTCAACTGAGCAGACAGTTGGCTGAGCGATCCAAAAGCCGGCGAGCCGACTACCGCTTGTCTGAAGTGGAGTCTATAATCAAAAGTGTGCCCGAGCCTTTGCCCACCAGACCTAAGGTTCTTTTTAATTTTTGCTTTTCGAGTAGGGTGTTTTCTGCATTTTTGACGATAAGCTTTTTAATTTTCGTTTATTTAGTTTTTATGACGTCTATTAAAGTTTTTTATTAGGGTCACCTTAAGGTTACATTCCGCAAAATGCACATTGCAATTGAAAACTGAATTTTAAGTGTTTGTTCAGAACAATAAATATAGAATGTAAGGGCTAAATAAATAAAACAAAATAAAAAAGGCAAAATAAAAAACACTGTACTTTAGGCAAAAGTTTACATCTAAACTCTGGTGTGTAGACATTTGGCAGTTTTTGGGACATTTTTGAACTTGCGCCTTGTTTTGATTTTTTTTCAGTTTGGGACACATATCCGTAAAACAGAATGCCAAAATGGGCTCAAATTTGAAAAAAATGTCACAAAAAGACGCCAAACGCCTCTATGCCTTAAACTCTATCAAATCCTTCGACTGTCTTTTCCTATCTATTTAAACAAGTCGTACTATACATCAGCTATTTGCTTATTCTAGGAGCACAACCGGGAAACCATGGAGAGCAGGACTTCCAACGGCACTTCCTTCAATTCTTCAGCCATCCATCGTGAGCATCAGGATAGGAGTGAATATGTGACTGTAAGTTAGGCTAGCTACCTATTTTGGCCATAAAAAATTTAATGTTCGCATAGTCTGGGGTGTAGAAAAAAGAAAGAATTAGTGAAATTAGATTTTCCTTATATTTGTGTGTGTAGGATACATCTTCCTGGCAGTTCAACCAGTCGCCTTTCAGTCCTCGCTCAGTTAATTCAATAAATGGAGGTAGAAACGGGTTCGGGTCCACTTCCGCTATGAAGTCCGAGGAAGGACTGTTGAAAGTGCGCACAAGTATGCATCAAGACCAAAAGCAACAAGAACAGCAGAGAAGGCATTCTTTCACTAGATTGACTAAGGTGGGTTGTTTGATGAAGAGCATAATGAGGTGCACTCCACGAACACATCCACCACACTCACTACACTACCAACACCCAATGTTCACTGGAAATAAGTACTACGGAATAACTCCACATTTGCACCATTTCACTCAACAATAGAATGACCGTTCGCACTCTTATTCTTATTGACAAAATGTTTGCAAATCAGAAGACACTACCGTTGAAAACCATCAGACAAATATGCGCCCGTGATTCGCAAAGTTTTTTTCTGTGTTTTTCTTTGTGTTGTCTGATGTCTTGTCTATTTGTAAAATTTTTATTTTTAATGGTACCTCCTCCAGTTTAAATTCCTAATATTACTTCCAGAGACAACGAATATTCTTTTCATTGACAAATATAGTACAGATACAGTGGCGGACAAAACATATGGACCAATGAAATTTTTTTTTAATTTTATTGTTCATCGATTTATTTGTTTTTGAATGCGTGCAGAAAATAACAAACGAAATGCACTATCATATGCAGAATTTTATGCGCTACAAAATGGCTGAAATGGATTTTCCTAAACAACCGAAAAATATTGCGATTTGCCATACTTTTCAAACACATTCGTTTTTTTGACCCCGACAAAACATGTGGACCGACGGCAATAATTTATTCATAACAACGGGCAACGTCAAAAGAAGCAATGACAACAATGATTCTATCATCGACAAGTACTTCGTAGAATATCCTCCGCTATCAATCACGGCTTGGCACCTTCTTGGCATTGATTCAACAAGCTTTTCGAGACGTTCTTTCGGAATGCTTTCCCAAACGTTTTTTACTGCTTCAAAGAGATCCTCACGCTTCTTGAACTTCCTTCCTCCCAGTCTGCGTTCCGCTTCCCACCACAGATTTTCGATTGGATTTAAGTCAGGCGATTGAGCACGAGCCGTTCCAAGAGAAGCGTCCCCAGACCATGACATTGCCTCCGATGCACTGTACGATTTAGATTTAAATCCTTGCTGCCGCATATGGTTTAGGAAAATCCATTCCAGCCATTTTGTAGCGCATAAAATTGTGCATATGATAGTGCATTTCGTTTGTTGTTTTCTGCACGCATTCAAAAACAAACAAATCAATGAACAATAAAATTTAAAAAAGAATTCATTGGTCCATATGTTTTGTCCGCCACTGTATATTGCCAATATTATCACATTGAGACTAGATCGCCTGGTTTATGGTTTCTAACACTTTTTTCTCTGAATCACATACCTACCGTATTTCCTCTTTTAGCCGGCACTCCCTAATTCGAAAAACGTGTTTGTAGCATTGTGTTTTTGACCCACTTTTTGGAGATTCTCTCAGGAAAGGTACTGCTCATTTTGTAGCTCATCTCACTGGCTACAATATGAGTGGTTAATTGCCTGAAATGACTTTACAAGAAGTGGGTCAAAAACATAATGCCACAAACAGGGGGTGCCAGCTTATTTGACGAAATACTTCTGTTATCTCCCGATGGTTCTCGTACACAAATTTAGATAATAACTTAGTGATGTGTTTTCAGCTAACATTTTCTTGTGTGTTTTCAATTAATTTAACAACCGCTTTATTAACAGCCACTTTTTTAATGCCCATCCAAATTTTTCAGGAGTATTAAACCTCTGATTTTAGGAGCCAGTCCGTCGTGAAATAGTGGAAGTGCGTCGCGAGCAGGTTGTCAGCAAAGTAATAATAAGACATAATTTTTGCGGTACTATTAAACACCACTTTTTCAGCCAAAAGTCACCCAAACAGTCCAACGTTTCGAAGAGAATAAGCGTACTGAGGAAGTGGAGCGTCGGGTCATCCGAAGAGAGCGTCGTCACAAGAGTCATCGAACGAGGTATGGACATGGCTACCAGCAGGAGTATGACTACCACAATGGAGGAGGAGGTGTGTTTATGGTCTTATAAAATATAATCAGTTACAAATTTGATTAGGCTATCGGAGCACGTCAGCATCTCGTGGAGGTGCCTACAACACCAATGGCTATGCGCACCCAATCACCTATGAAAGCCACCATACTTCTTCTCGTCGTGGTGGAGGTGAACATGAACGCTCCTCTGCAGCCAGTGACCTGTATTCGCAGCACAACAGAGGAATGGCTCATGCTCGCTATGGCTCGTTATCCGACAGTCTTCGTCGTGGAGAATTGAAATACATTCCAAATGGAGAGGTGCGAGAAGCTAATGGTCAAAATGGCTACAGCAAACACACCAAAGTCCACAAAAGTCACTCTAGTAGGGTTTTATTGGTGGGGATACGATTCGGCGGATGACAACAGAAAAAACGGCTGTGAAAATGAGGGCCCTATAAATGGCCCTTATGTATGTTTGCGTTGCAAACCATACTTCTGACACCATATTCGTGTCCAGCATACCGTATTTCCTCTAATAAAAACTCTCCCCAAAATCCCGAATTACCTTTATTTATTTTTGCGTTTTTGACTCAATTTTGGATATCGACACATACCAAAATGAAGCTGAGTATCTGAGCTACATTTTGGTATATAATATGCCTGAGAGTTAATATTTAAATAAAATCAAAAATGCAAAAAGTAATTCTGGATTTTGGGGAGGGCTTTGATTAGAGGAAATACGGTAGTCAGTTTGCTGCGAAAATGTTCTTTAAGCAGTGAAAGTCGAATTACTTGTCCGATCTGGCATTGTCAAGCAACGTTGGGCTCGATTAGCCAATGGTTCTAAGTTTTGAACAAATTTACAAATTTACAAGCCGAACAGGCGCCTTAACAGGCGCCAAAATAAACTAAAAATGAAAAAAAAATTTGGGGTCACAGGTTCGAAGACCCCCTTGAGCATACCTGGTTTTTCCCACTTTTCTGGCAAAACTCAAAATTTTAAGCATCACATGTCAATTCTGATAGCATTAGCGTTCTCAGCGACCCCGATTTACCCTTAGATATGATGATAACAAAATATTATACAATCGGGAAGTGGGTTAAAAAACGTGACACGAAAAAAGCGTGATCCGCCGACAAAAATACTATATGTAGATTTTCTAAACAATAAAAGCAATCAAATAACAATTCGAAAATATTATTGACAAAATGCGTGTGGTCTTGCGCGCATTCAAATCTTCGAAATTTTCATGATAAGGAAGAGACAGGGTCCTTTAATATTTGAACTCAATCAAATTTTCAATTCCACTCGAGACAACAAACATTTAAGTCTAAAAATTTTCCAACTTTTTTGAATGCTTGTTGTCTCGAATGGAATTCAAAATTTGATCGAGTACTGAGATTAAAGAGAATTTTGTAAGCAAGCTGACCTTTCTGGACGCGAGAATGGTGTCAGAAGTATGGGTTTGCAAAGCAGTCATGCATAAGGGTCCTATACCGCACTCCGCCATTTTTTCCGCCGCCATTCTTTCTTCCGCCGAATTGTATCCCTACCATTTTATTGGACAATTTATGTAAAGTTTTGATCTAATTGTGTGTTGCAGCCAGAGATGTGTTTGGTCACAATGGAGGCAACTATGGCTCACACTACTCTTTCAACAATCGCCATGGAAACTTTGAGCAGCCAGTGGTGGAGTTCCCACCTACTTTGGTGCGTTTATTTTCTGCAAAACAGACCATCAATTTAATTTTTTAAGCCGAGAGGGGGCAGATATGGAAGTCATTTGGATGCCCCAGTGCCTCCTCCTCACCGCGGTGGTGGAGATAGCTACAGACCTTTGACTAAATCTCGCAGCTATGCTGATTGGGATCAGGGGCGTGGACCGTTTGGCAACTCTGTTAGTCGGTGGGACTGATTTGATGCTGTCGGGAAGGAGTTTCAAATAAAATGGTTTTAGATATGACGAGGATATGGCTCGTTTGGAGAACGAGTTCCGTGACTCGCATCTAATAAGGATGCCAAACGGACCTATGAATGAAAAAGAGTATCGTCATCAGGAGGTATTTCGAATTAATACGAATTCATCTTGCTAATGCTTATTTTTATTGTATTCAGATTCCTGGCGGCTATGAAACTTATTCACGTGATACCAAGGCCAATGGCGGGCGCAAATTAAATCGAGATGGGCTTCCAACTGATTTTAAGTAACGTTTTTCCAAAAAAAACTTTGCACCCTTTTTTAATCTATTGGTGGCTAGTAAAGAATAGACGTCATAGATTGTTTCTATGTTTGTGGCATTCTGTCTTCTATGTATTTTTTGAAGATTTCCCTCGGGTTACCACTCATTTTGAAGCCAATGAGATGAGCTACAAAATGAGTGGTGAGTTGCCCAGAGAAGTTTCTAAAAAATAAGTAAAAAACACAATGCTACAAACACGATTTTGAATCAGGGTCAAGATAGACTACAGAGCGTCGACTGTATGTAAAAGATTGTTAAGTACGATAAAAAATATTGCAGGGAATCTTCTCAGGAGTACAACTTTAAACGCGAACAACAGCGCTAAGTAGCGGAGAAGAATAAAGAAAAACCAATTTTGTGAACCAAGTCTTTTCTTGCCAGTCTATGAATTAGTTCAACCGAACTACCGTATATTATTTATTAAGCGCCCATGAGCGCTTATTTTTCAAACCCCCAAAAAACTGAAAATTTTGGTGTCAATCTCGAAATTTTCGGGTGAAAATCCAAAATCGAAAAAGCGGAATCGGTAGAGCTCGTGGGAGTTAAGAAAACGCAAAAAACAGCTTTGAAAAATATTCACTCTAGGCTGAGATATGGGTCTTCAAAGTCGGACGTGGGCGCTTATTAGAGATTGGGCGCTTATTAGAGAGTGGGCGCTTAATACAGAATTTACGGTATACTTCTCTTTGCGAGCATAATCAGCCACTCTACTTACATGCTTCTTCTATATGCCTGCACCCATTTTTTATGATAAGCTCAATATTGTGTTATTTCACGCACAAGACTGCGCAAATTTATGCTTTTTCAAATTTTCCATTTTCGTATTTTTTTATAAAATTGTGCCAGAAAAATATATTTTTTATGATACATTGCATTTATTTTTCTGCCAAAATACAATATTTTGTGATTTTGGCAACGAATGCTCTTGTCTTCAATCTATTCGCTCACTGATCAGTTCTCTTCTTTTTTATTGCCTTTATGCATGTATTTGTGTTTTGTAGATGAAGCAGCAAAAGAGTTTTTTATTGAAAAATAATATTTTTTACATCTATACTTACACATTTTTTAAAGAGTCATCTTTATAGTATAAACAAATAAATTTGCTCACAAATACATGGCTATTTTGTAGAGACTAATATTTCGCTAATAAATATGTGTCACAGCCCTTCAAAATTTGAATTTCTTTGTAGTTCAACTCAAACAGAACGCCAGGAATTATATTGCAGTTTATACGCACTATTTTAAAAGTTTTTGTATTTTCTTCACCGAAATGTGCCATTTTTTTGCAAAAATCACACGGCTTTTTACTTCAAAAGACTTTTTGTTTAACCATATCACACCATTTGCCTTTTTCAAAGTTCAGTTTTTTATGTAACATGGGTTTCGTTCATAATTTTCGAGCGAACTATAACTAGTTTACGTACACTTATTTATGTGGACGCTATTTCTCGTGGGACACGGACATTTCGTCCCAAATCCGTTTCGTCCCAAGACCGTTTCGTCCCAATTTATTTTATCTCTAAACGCACAATAATTTATGCACTTCTAAAAAGGCACGTTTCCCCCGAAAAATAGTCAGCGTACTTTTAAATGACTCTAATTTTTCTTACAACGCAATATATTTCAATTTATTGTAGTTTTCAGATGGCGTTTAACATTGATTTCGATGAATTGGCTAGAATCATGGCTCCTTTCGAAAATGATTACAGGGGTGTATTCATCGCGCCACGCTTTGCACACTCACTTTATAACGTCTATGATCGCACACTCAATGGAAATCATCGCACGAACAATTTCGTCGAAGCCGCCAATCACAGAATTCAAGTGGAGCTGGACGTCTGCCATCCGGGGCCGTGGAAATTTACCAATGCTCTTCGCGTAGTTCAGCAAGGTCGTGATCAGAAGTACATCCATTGGCAAGCAGGGAAACGTCCAAAAGGAAAGCGAATGGAATACGTAGAAGTCGACCGTCGAATTCTCTATATCGTGCAGGACTACGAGAGACGGAGCACAGAAGAATTCTTACACCACAAGGCAACTGAAGTCACTACACATTGCATCACTTTCCAAGATTTCATTTGCCGGAAATTCCATTTTGAGCTTTTCCCTCTGAGCATCCAGATAAAGCGGCAGAGAACTGATCGCTTCAAACAAAACCAATGAAAAAACAGTGAACAAAGACAGCGAAACCCAACCTTTAGATATACGAGTACAAATAATGGGATTTGCCTTCCTTGCCACACGTCTGCCTTTTTCAGATTGATGATTTTGAGGTGCCATCACTAAAGCCCTCTACAAACGAGTCATCGAATTTACTGCTTCCACCACAAGGAAACTGAAGGAAACACAGCCAGTAGTCGCTCGAATTTAGCAGCAGTTTTGTAGAAGCCTGAAACAGAAGAACTCAATGTAGCCAAAAAGAATTATAGAGAACAAAACCTTGGTGCACGCAGGTCGATTCGATTCACATGGTCGTCGGGAATTCAAGTTAATGGATCTTCGTATAATCAAGTTTGACCACAAAACGCATTTGCAAAACATCTATACGTAAACTTCGCTTTAGTCATACTTTAGAAGAGAAAAATTTATTATCTACGAGCAGCAAAATCAGAGAGTCCTCATAACCGTAAACATAAAAGTGAGGTAAAAAAGCTTACGAAGATGGATTTTCCTTGATCCCTTTGCTTGCGCGGTAGCTCTTTTCTATGAGATTTTTCTCGCGATCTTTGCTTTCATCACGACAGCTTTTATTTCACAATTCTCAGATCGCTGGATTGCTCTTTCACCTCAGTGGTACTCTTTGTTTGAACCATCCGGCTTGCCTAAGAACACGAAAAATCTTTATGAATCACTTGACGGTGAAAATCCACGAAAACACGGACTTTTTATAAAAATCTACATACCAAAAGATAGTCTAAACCTGCTTCTTTTTGACCGTTGACTGATTATTTTCTTAATCTCGATCTTGCTCCCTGCCTCTTTTGTAGCTTGAATTGCGAGTCTTCATGACGCCTGAAAATTATATCAAATTTCAGTTCGTCAAAAAATCTCAAAAAGTCGTTGTTTTTGGACCGTCTCATACACTAAAAGATAGCCAAGACATTCAGCTAAAAGAATAATTGATTCGATTTGTCTAAAGATGTAAGTTTAGAAACTAGAGACCAATCAAAGCAAACAAGTGGTATTTTTCCGAGTAAAAATAAGGGTTTTGCTTTCTTCATCTAACTTTTGCATAAGACACCCTAAATTTGAATTTTTTGCATACGTCCTTGGTACCAAAATGAAGCAAATTTACTCCTCTATTGAGTCTCCGGTTTTATTTGAGAAAAAATCGACAAAAACACTTTTTAGGATCTAAATCAAGTCAACGGGACGAAGACATTTTTTGAAAATCTTCACAGAAATTAATTGTGGTTTTGAAATTTCACGAGTTTTATGGACAAGCGATGGTTCATTTGAATGCCCTTCATGTGAGGAACATTTGGGTTATAAACATGCATTGGCAAAAAAGGAAAAAATCCAGATCAGAGCCATAAAACAAAAAAGGACCTTAAATCGACTATTTTCGATAACTTTTCGTTTGGCGCATTTTTCCCTAATGCACTAAGATTCAAATTTTGTTGCAAGTAAATTTGCAGAAGTTGAATTATATTAGCTACCAATATATTTTCGATTAAAGCAAGACATAAAATCGCAAACAAAATAATTAATTAATGAATTTTTTACAAAAGGAAGATTACTGGCCAAACACTAGCGGAACTAGCGGGAATTGTGCTGATTGGGGCTGTAGTAAGTCGGCCAAAAAACATAAAGCACCACTTAAACCTTCGAACAAGGACATGCGGCTGTCGGGCACTTGAGCTAGCTGCTGCAAATAAGGAAAGTAAAACAAAAAAATCAAAGTAACTGATTTTTTAAGTTAAAAAGTAACGTATACCCTAAGTTAGGCAGTGAAGTTTTTTGGCTTTTGTCTGTTGATATTTCGCATTTTTGGTAAAAGGTCGATTCGCAACGAAATCGATTCGCAACTGGGTCGATTCGCAACGGTCAATGAATAATTGCCCTGCTTGTTTCACTCCTTATTAAACATTTTAGAGTTTCGCCAATATCCATGAAGGTGTATATACAAACCGAGGGTCATACCTAAAATTAGGATAAGGGAACATCCATAAATTATGTCAAACTGACAGGGGATGGAGTCTAATGCCAATCTGACAAAATCTGACAGGGGGGGGGTGGGGGGTGGAAGACCTTTTTTCTGACAGGAATGTCGGATTTCTCTGCAAATTTTTCGCTAAATATTTTAAGAATTTAAGCTAGATTTCTAAAATTTTAAATTATTTTTCATATAAAATATATATATGTATATAGATGGATAGATATATTTTAATACATAGATTTGAAAATAAATATTGAATTTTTCCATCATGGCTCGTGTTTCAAGTTTTCCATTTCTAGTTCTTGATAGTTTTTTTGAAGGGCTTGCACTGTCTGCATTTCTTCAGCCAGATCAACTTCGTCTTCAATGATATTTTCTTCAATGTCTTGGAAATCCATAGAATCAATTTCATTTTCCTGGAAAGTTTTTTCATGTGCATTTTTGCGTTTCACGCTAGACATACAGAGCCCACAATGCTTACACATCATCAAAAATCAGACCAGCTGCTATGCTCGTCTCAACCGTCTCAATCGCCGCAGTATCTATTCTCTTGCTTCATCTGCATGGTCTGTTATCGCCCAAAACTTCTTCCCAAAAACGGCCTGTCAGTCTGACATAATTTATGGACGTTCCCTAAACCAAATATCCAAAATTTTAGGTATGTTTGGCATCTTCGCGGCCAAAGACCCAACGTGCTCCTCATTGCAAGGGAGGTGGGAATGGTATATTTCCATGAAGGTGTATATATGCCCTTATGTCCAAGCATAAACTAACCAACCCTTGCCTAAGACTAAGTCTAAAAAATTAAAAAATCACCAGGGGAATCAAGGCAAAAAATAATTTATCTATTGATAGGGTGGGTCTGAACAAGAATAGTGCCAAGACATGTTATCAATGCAAAAACATGCAGCTCTCTATGAATACCTCAAATGTAGGGTCCATTAGCACAACAGCGAAGGCTTTAGCCATTGACAAGTACTGCTCTTCGGAAGTTAGGCGATACATCAACAGAAACGCGTAGCCTGTAAAAACAATTAAAATTTCGCAATATAATAGTTCTGGTCCAATTTAAAAAATAATTACCACTTCCAGCGATTCCATGACAGATCCCTAAACACAATTTTTAATCTTATAAAAAATGTAGAAAAACCAACCTGGACCCTTTTTCAGCAATCCTTTTCTCCAGATCAAAGACGCACATTGTCTAGCTGCCTAAATCAACCAAAACTAAATTTTTGTGTAAATTGTAGAAAAAAGACGTTTACTGTAAGATATTTGTGATCTTGGATAACCAAGTAAGCAGCAATCAGCATTTGGATGACTCCAGTAGCTCCATGACACCAATGAACTAGTTCACCCTCACCCATTGACTTGCCTATGTGTCCAATAGAAGAGGCGAAATTGCCTTCTTTTGTTTGGATACTGACAATCCAGTCGACTGTTTGCTTCACCTCTTGCTGGGCACATTGGTCCAGAAGAGGCCAGAAGCTGAGCAGCATTTGCATAATACCGGATAAACCATGGGCTGCACCTAAATATTCTTTTCCATGCCACTGGTAGAATAGTGGTGCTGGTGATTTGTGATATTTGGCATATTGACGGCCTGATTTGAGCATGGCTTGCAGAACTAGCTGGATATCTTGGTCAGAAATGACTTGCTGGCCTGTTTCCATTCTGAATTAGAAGAAATTTTTTAACATAAGAGTTAAAAAGGCGTACTTTAAAGTTAGGACAGCAGCCAGAAAACCAGCCCTTCCATTTAACATTTCATCGTCACCAGTTGGTTGATAGCCAGGCTGAATCACTATATCAACCAACTTCTTGAATCTAGCATCAATGTGATCAATGGGTTTGCCAGACATGCTTTCACTGATCCCTTGGATGCAGTACAACCCTACAGTACCAGTTAAGTACCGAGCATATCTACTTGCAGAGACATCCTAAAAAGGATGTAAAGTTACAATCAGCAATACCGTATATTCTCAATGGACCAAATTGAAAATACCCGGCAAATCCGTGAATTTTCCCTGCAAAGCTTTTATTATGAGTAATCTTCTTATAAATTTTTATTTTTTGACCAGCATGTAGCCCTAGATCTCAGATTTCTCACAAGTTATCAACTAACATGAAATTTTTCAAATTTTTAATTTAAATAAGTAATTTTCAAACCAAAAAAATACTTATTAGAATTAATACAAAATGGGTAAAAGTTGACCTGTATGTTCATCATACAAGGATGTAACTGAGTTTACTTTTAGGCCATCCAAGTGGATATCCACTTGGCCAGTTGGTAACTACCCCAGGTTTTGGGGCTAAAAATCTCAATTTTCATCCTAACAAACCCAATTTTTCACACGATTTTGGGCTAGGAAAAATGGTAAAAATGGTAGCAATGGTAGCACTGTGCTGGCACCTGCTGAACCAAAAAAAATGTTTGTTCAAAATTCAAACAAACAAAATCATTTCAAAAATAATTGAGTTCTAGGGTCCCGAAAAAAGTAGAGATGCATGCACAATCTAGGTTGGGGTATTAACCGAAATGACTGGTTTAATAGACAATATACGGAATATCAAAAACAAAACACCAACCCTCGAATAAGTCATCTGGTACTCCACAAATTGGTTACAAATATTAATGTATTCGGATGACGAAGAGAGTGGGAGCTTTGCAACACGTAGAAGAGCATAGCCTACACCTGCAATGCCCGTATATGGACCAGCTAAATAAGAAAATTAGAAGTATTCTTTACTCACTGCCAAAATAATTGGTTTGAAATAGCCCTGATATAATGTCCTGATTTTTTGAATAGTCGCCCTTGAAATTTTCAATATTTTTAAAACAACTTGGCTATGTTTTATTTTCATCCGGTAAAGAAATTGTAAAATTAAAGGGGGGGGGGTGGTGCATTTACGGCTACTATTCGACATTGATTTCTATCCTTGTTTCGACCTCTATTTGCTACCTTCAATGGATTCTGAAGACCTTTAAGGTTTGAGATAAGGTTTTAGGCTCATCGACGGATATATCAATAAAATCAGCATACGGGCCTATGGAGCTAGAAAATACAGGGTTGGGCAAATTTGTTGCACTTTTTGTTTTGCTCATAACTTTTCAAATTTATTGTGTCTCGGCGAGATCTTTTTTTTATTCGATAGAGGACACTCCGGGAAATCGAATGACACCAATATCATTATTTTCCATTTGTGTTTTCATGTTTTGCTGACTTGTTAAACATTTGTTTGATTTTAGCTACAAATGGAATATTCGATCGAGCAAAACGCCTGGACAATTATCTGGTATGGGATACATGGGTCGCCGAAAAGAGTTTAAATCAAGTATCAATAGAAGTACGGAAGACATGCAAGGACTCCAAGCAATCGACAAATCTACGACTGGTGGGTCAAGTTCTTTGAAACTGGTAGCGTGAACCGAAGAAAGAAGACGAAGTCAAAGACAAAGTTTGCATTTTATTTGTTTCTCCGCCTCATTATCATTTGGACATCTTCAATTGGCTCAACCGCAAGTTCCGAAACCGTTAGATTGGAAGAAGTTCAGTGAATCGTCCAGCTCCGTATGCTTGGCCTCCTTGATTGGCCTCCGTATTCGCCTGATTTGACGCCATGTGACTTCTTTCTCTGGGGATGGATCAAGGACCAAGTGTACCGAACTCAGCCTGCCGATCTCGAAGAACTGAAGCAAAGGATTGTTCGAGCCTTCCAAGAACTGCATCCTGACATGGTTCAAAGAGCAATGAACAGCTATGGTCGCCGCCTGCAACGATGCATTGAAGTCCAAGGCAGAAGTGTCGAACAAGAATATGGCAACATTGAATGAAAATTTGTTGGTTTTTGTTGTTGATTTTGTCTGTTGTTTTTGTTGATGTTTCAATAAATGTTAATATGCATGTTTGGTGTCATTCGATTTCCCGGAGTGTCCTCTATCGAATATAGAAAAGAATAAATAATAATAAAAATAATAAATAATAATAAATTTGAAAAGTTATGAGCAAAACAAAAAATGCAACAAATTTGCCCAACCCTGTGAAGATAGAAAAGCAGTAGAAAATAATGTCAAAAAGTAGCCATAAATGCCTCCCCACTTTCAATGGATTTTTTTGAGATAAACAATGGCTAATTTTCAAGGTGTCCATTAAAAAAATCAGGACGCACATCAGCCCTGGTTTAAATTGATTGTAAATATTTATACCCTCTTCACATTCTTCTACAGCTATTTGACGAGAGACTAGGCATTTGCTAAGTTTGCTGATGTTCTGCAGCAACCATTGGTCAGTGACATTAGCTGACAAAATAGTTGGGTCTTCCTCACAAGGATTTGTGAAGTACCGAGAATGTTGACTACTCAAATCCAACTTTGCCATAGAGATTTCAACCACTTTCTGGGTAAAATACTGTAATTTTTGGATTGAAAACATACATTTCTTAAGAACACGAGTCAACAACTTGTTTACATTTTAAAGTAAATATTGAGCTTTGATTTGCAACATTTGAATTTGTGTTTGTCCAAAGGCGAAAGTATTATAAACAAATTTCCAAGATTTTAACCCTCTAATTAAATAATTGTCCACATATTACCTGGAGTCTAAAAAGTCTTCAGAGACCTTCTGCCGCTAAACACGGTTAAAAAAATGTGTTTTGGTCATATAATCCTGAGTGAGATGAAAAAATAGGTGCTTCAATTAAAGTAAGTTGCCTTCAGTCGCAAAAACCAGCTCAATAGAAAATTGGAATTTCTGAATTTCAGTGACGTCTGATATTTGCACTGTCAAAACTTTCAGTTATAAGATCAATGCGGGCAATTTCAGTCGAAAAATGTAACTAATGTCCTTACTTTGATTTTTTGAAAATAAAAATTAATTTTAGATTTTATGATGTAGAAGTAGGAATTTTGTCAACTGTTACTAAAGTAATAACAAGATCACTGCTTAGATCCCATTGCCAGAATTCGTAGAGACAGAAGACCTGTTGGGTCATTTATTAGCCAAAGAAAGCGTTCCAGTTCCATCTCAAAGTGGTAATTTATCTGCGTAAATTAGATCTACAGGGTGTTTCGAAAATTCCGCCCACTTTTAAACCGCCATAACTTTCTTGTATAAATGTATAAACGCAGATCGACTCGAAATTGAAAAGAATTTTTTTGGTGTACACTGTTAAAAACACGAATTTTGCTTGGTCTTTTGTGGTTTAAGCCTTACTCATCCAGAGGCCATCTACAGACCAGTACCAAAACCACAGCGGGACCAAGCAACTGTTTTCCACAGTGTACCAGTATGTGTCATAACTCTTCGCGTTTTTTTCAAATTCTTAGTCAGAATTGATTTTTTTCTTTTTTACATATTTCTCCATTTCTTTCATAGAAAATCATTTCCAAATAAAAGTGAAATCTTTATTCAAGGCAGCGCATAACATATTTCATAACAGCAACTATCATTCATCAAAATAATTTCCTTCGGCCTCAACAATTTTCTCCCATCTTTCCTGCAGCTTTGAAATCCTTTTAACAAAAAATCCGCCCGGTCTTCAGCGCACAAGGCCTCGAGGCATCTAAATCATGCTTAATTTGAACACAAGTCACATTTCAATGAAAACTGAAAAATTTCATGAAGAAATATGCGAAAAAGAAAAAAATCGATTCTAACTAAAAATTTGAAAAAAACGCGAAGAGTTATGACACATACTGGTATACCAAAAAATTCTTTTTAATTTCGACAGATGTTCGAAAATTGATCATAGAAAAAAGCTATGACGATTAAAAAGTGAGTGGAATCTGTAAAATCAGTAAACCGATCTTAATTTAGAAATCAAAAAAGCTTTCTCCAAGTTTATTGTGTGTGAAACACAAAAGTTGTTTGACTCAATTGCTGATTCCGAACTCACAAAAGCAATGGCACAAAAAGGTGCATTAAATGATATATTAAAGTTGGCTGCTCACTTTAAAAATGTAAGCTTATTAAAAATCATTATTTTAAATGATAGCTCTTCATCCAGGAAAAATCAGAAAACTCCAAACACAATGCTCACCGAGCAGTTCCATTCGATCAACGCTTTCAAGCAGTCATCAAGAAATCTTCACCTGCTCAATTATCCAAAATAGTTGGTGTTGAAGCTGAGATGTCAGAACAAGTAGCTTTTTTAAGCCATTTATAAGCCTAATTAAACATCTAGAAAGGAATCAGATACGCATAGACCAGGTCATGGAACTAGCCGTGCCAAAATTTTATCTAAAAAGCCTAAAGAAAGTAAAATCTTTAAATATATTACAAATCCAACATACCGAATCCAAGCTCTGGCCCATGGTGGTATTTGTATCCTATCAAATATGGCACACTTTGGCTTTTTATTACAGAAGTTCTGTGCTTTTTTAAACTCATTCGAAAGCTGACTCTCCGCCGGTTCTCTTAGTCCATCAAACAGACAAAGTCTTGAGTAGGGTTGTGGAGTATTCGAAATTTTCGAGTCGAGTATTCAATGCTCGAAACTCGAAATTTTTCGAGTTTCCGAGTTTTTTCAAGTTTAACTCGACAACCCTAGTCTTGAGAGTGAAAACTCTATAAAAGTAAAACATGTCGTAAAAGTTCAAGTATCCTAATATTCTATTCAGGAAGATCCTAATTAAGATCTCGAGTTTTTTGAGCGAAAGTTTGTCTGTTTGATGGACTAAGCGAGCCAGTCAGTGTCAGCTTTCGAAAAAAAAACTATGGTTGTCAAAATTTGTGTAAAATTTTTGCAAGAAAAAATCTCGAAACAGGAGCCAGCCATTTAAAATAGGATACAAATACTATGTACATGTAGATTTCGGGGCTGATGTGCCATCGGTGCAGTGGCTCGAACCACAAAGATATACCCGAATTACCAGCGGATACCCGAACCACAAGGATACACCCGAATTCACACCAATACCAACATTTATAGTTAACTAAAGCATGTTGTTATCAATTGTTCGGCACCAGCGAAGTGACGCCAAGCGGCACCAACATTCATAGTTAACTTATAGTCATTTTGTTAAGGCGGGTGCCTTCTAGTGTTTTACTTATTCATTGATTCATCCAAATAAGTTAATCCAGATAATTTTATCGTATTTTTTATTAGGTATGTTTAAGATGAGTTCGCTGGTTCGTGCCCGCGACTTCGAAATAGAACGACTTAGCAAAGCTTGTGAAAGTGCAGTGAGAACAGTTGCGGTGGAGGACGCACAAAATACTGATCAACAATCCTACAATTTGACCATGTTAAATGAAAAGCTTAGAGTGAGTCAACTCATTTCTTTGCTTGTTTGTGGCATTTTATAAAAAGCTTTTCAGCAAATCAGCACTAATTATTTCAACCAAATAGATGCATTATCCGAATCTCAACGGCGTAGTCACAAAGAACTAATCGATCAGCTTTTCTACAACAGCAATCAAGCGGAAGAACTGGTGGAAAATGAAACTGTTATGGCGCCGAAAAAATCTCAAAGCAATGGAATCTCAACTATTCGAAAGTTTGTGATAATCTATTAGGGCAAACCTCTTTGTCGTCGTAAAAACTTTTAGTTGTCGCTGAATTACTTTTGGTCAACGCTTATTTTGCCGCGACAATCAAAATAAAAAATTTTGAGACAAATATGCGGCGAAATATAGTAATTTTACGGCAAAAAGTATGTTTGCTGCAATAAAAGTTTTTGGCTCAAATTGAATTGCGCTCTCAAAAGTCTGAATATCGCCAGTAAATTACGGAATTTCACCAGTAAATTTTATTCTGACATTTTTCTTTTGATTTTGTAGTAATTTTTATAATTTGTTTTGTTTTATCATGTAGCCCTGGATCTTGGTTTTCTAATGAGCTATCAAGCTCTGCTGGATAAATTAAGAAAGGCAGAGATCTAAAGTTTTAAAAATAAAATTTTCAAAATAATTTTATTTTTAAAACCACCTCTGCCTTTCTCAGTTTTTTCAGCGGAGTTCGATAGCTCATTAGGAAGCCAAGATCCAGAGCTACATGCTAGTGCTAACAAAATTTGAAAAATACAACAAATTTAAATGAAAAACGGAACTCCTACACAAAGTGCGGAATCCAATACTTGGCGTATCTCGATTTCACCATTTACACAGACATACACATCAGAAATATGTTTCCACAGATAGAACAGAGTATCGGGACCTTTAAATTTTAAATTCTGACTTGCAAAATGTCGATAAAAACAGTATATAATTTTGGGGCGCACTTTGTGTAGGAGTTCCTGAAAAACGGCAAAATAGAAATTTACGGGTGAAATTAAGTAATTCACTGGTGAAATTCAGACTTTTGAAAGCGCACTTTAGTTACAGCCGATTTTTTATTATGAAACTTCTGTTCCTTTTCGGACTCATTCGAAATCTGAGGCCACACTCTCAATGACGTTAAACAACGGAGACTTTCGATTGAGAGTATGGCCTCGGACACTCTGCTGGCTCTTAATCCATCAAACAATCCTAATGCTAGCTCGATAGGAATAAAGTGAAGTTCGAGTATCCTAATATCCTATTTAGGGAAATCTCAATTAGGATTTCGAGTTCCTACGGTCTTTTTTGCAGCATTGTGGAACAAGATTTAGTCTGAATAATAGGTCAAAATAATCAAGTGAGGGTTAGTCTTCGAACAAGCTGTAAAAATAGGCACAGAATTTTCGCAAGAAAAAATTGCAAAAGAAAAAAGAACTAGCCATATATAATAGGATACAACTCTCATCCCTGGTACAGACTATAGGTGAAAGTAAAAAAGCAAAAAATATTAATCATGAGCAAGTATAGGAAATAAAAAAACCGGCAACAAGAATCAGTTTTTCGGCAACAACTTTTTTCCGGCAACAAAAATAAATTTTTCGGTGACAATAATCAGTCTTTGGGCAACAATAATAAGTTTTCCCCCTTTTTTTATTTTTTCCTTGACTTTTTCTTGTCGTAAAAAACCTTTTTAGCGCAAAAATTTTGGCAGTAGAATTTTTTGTTGCCGTAAAACAACGTTTGCTGTCGCTTAAATACATTTTTCTGCCGCTACATAAAAAATCAATTTTTTGGAAAAAAAAAACATTTTTTACCAAAATTTGACTTTTTGCCTTGTGGGACTAAAGCAAATAAATATTTCGGCCAATTTTTTTAAAAGCCGATTTGTCAGAAAATAAGTGTTTTATTGTTTAAAGCATATAAAAATTACCTATAAGTCATAAGGCATGATTTAAAAAATGTTATGAAATGCGACACCAACCCCCAAAGTGAACAAGTGCCGTTTTTTTAGCCACCGTGTGTAGAAACTACTTAGACCCTGTATATATTTTTTAAAAATAAATCTAGATCAACCTCGTGTGATTCCCAGCTTACACGATCATCCAAACCTACTGTATTTTCTTCAAAAGATGAAAGCTTCACAATATATATTGGTTGGATACTTATTTGTTGGCATTAGTTTCACACTGAGTATGTGTCATTATTGCAGGAGCACAAATGAAAAGCATGCATAATGCAAGAATATTGTTGAGTGAAAGACTTAGTGACCTTTGCCAAGCACCCTCATCCAGCGAACTCAACTGTAACAATGTGGATTTGGACTCTAGACGACTGCACATGCTCATGTCCTTGTACAGAAGGGACTTGACTAGTGTTGTGCTAGTGGTTGGCAGAGATCCTTTTTACCACATCCAAAACAGAACTCAATTTGCTAAATTGTGTGAACAGTCTGCTGAACTCCACTTTGACTCGTTAGAGGCACAGCTAAAGCAAGTGGAAGTGGAGGTTGCCTGTTTAAAATGCTCAATCAATAATATGGTTACTTTATGTTTTTTTGTTTTAGGTTCGCAAATGTAACATTGAAAGGCAGCGCATGCAGTCCGAAAACTCTCCCGGCGCTTATGACAATACTGATCACTTTGTATACGACGAAGCTGTGCTTCGGCCAGGAGATGTTTACATAACCTGCCACTCCAATTTGAGTTCTGTGCAAGTAAACAACTGATTTTATAAACCAAAAGGTCCAGCGCTGGTGTTGCATAACTGAAAATACTTTTTTTCCGAAATAATATTTTTGTCCATTTGAAAGGAAATTGGGGATATATAAGGACGCTAAAGGACAAAAAACAACCTTTTTAGTGGAGAACTTACTGGCTTAACTGAAAAATGTTGAATATAGTTTTGTTAACTTGGACCTGCCTGATAAAAAAACCCTGGTATGCGTGTTATTTCTATGCTCAACCACAAACCTCCAAGCCCCTACCTCCCCTCTGTAGGGGGCATACGACACTATCTTCAAAATATTCGGCTTTACATCGCATTTCTAAAAGAAGGGCAAAAGAGGACAAAAATGTTATCTCTAAAAATCATTTACTAAGAAATAAATCGAAGTCTTCACTAGTCCAGCATACTGGTCTTGTTTTTTAATAGCTGTGTAACCAATTGAGATACTTCCGCGGCATCAATCTCACCAAACTTGCAGGTTGTGTACCATTTGGTTGTGGACAAACAGTTACAAACTGAAGACATATCCTCTCGACATGCTTGTATTGGTGGCCTCAGAAATATCATTCGTCTTTCATCCAAATGTGCTGTTCAGAGCATCTCTTTGCCTTTGCTTTTGGTGGAAGCTATGAATGAGGTAACTTATACAAATGCAAAATCTAAAGATGTTAAATGACAATTGTTATTGATGATTCGATATTTACCATCTTCAGAAACATCTTTTCAAAGAATCTCAAATAAAGTTTTAGAGCATGACCGTGTCCTGGTAAGTCTTCTCTTGATAACCACAAAACAAATAATTTAATAGGCTTAGGAGGGGGTGGAACTCGATGCTTCTAAGAGAATCCAAAATGGATGGTTTTTTTCCTTCACCGAAAAACATTCTTTTCTCACCGAATTTGATTTTCGTTTTTTGCTATGATTGAATTTTGTCATTCAGCAAATGAAGCTTTATTTAAAGCTTTTAACCTTACCTTTACCTTTTACCCTTACCTCTACGTCTACCTTTTACCCCTACCTCTAACTATTGCGCATACCGTTTTAAGATTTTAGAGATAAAGCCATTTTTAATTTACAATTCCAAAATTTTCATGGTTTTTGTGAAAAAATAAAATGGGCTTCTATTAGAGAAAATAGTGTATCTTGAAACCACGATAAATACAATTAATCACACATCAATGTTTTATTATGCTCCCATCAAAATAAATTAACGGACAAATTGAGATCCCAAGTCTTCACGTATCGTTTCGACAATAAACTAAATTTTAAGCAATCAAATGACGATTTTTTCAAAGATAATTACCCTAATCGTGTCTTCATCCATTCTATACCGTTTAAAGAATTCGACGTCACTAATCTCGTGTAAGGGACTCCACAAAGGCTGATAGACTCTTGTTAGACCAAATTCCATATACATAGCCATTTAAGCGATAATAACTAAATAAAGCAGCAATAAAACACTGACAGAATGCGAAATTAACAAAGCAGTCAATCCTCAACAAACGAACGTCAAATTCGTGTTCAAGCACACGAAATTACTTTAGAAAGGTTTGAAGAAATCAAAATCGAGATGATGGTTAAAATTTTTACCCTGCTACCACCCATGGTAAAAATTTGCCTTAGCCCATCCTGTTGTGTTTTACCCTTACCTTTACCTCTAACTTTTGAAATCAAAATCGAGCATACGGGCATATTTGAGCATACGGGTAGAGGTAAAGCTAAAAGGTAAGGCTAAAAGGTGAGGAAAAAAAGGTAGAGGTAAGGGATGGCCGCCCTGGATGTCTCATTCCCAACAGCCAAGGAATCAAATTGCGGTGAGAAAAAAATGTTTTGTGGTTAATTCGCAGTGTATATTGTTTTTTATTTATCTGTTCAAAATTCGGAAGTGGTTTAAAAATCAAATGTTAGCTAATTTTTTAAGTAAATTCTATGGACGTTAAATGGATGTTCTTTGGACTTTAAAAGAGCAAATTTTCCAGCTTCACGAATTGTAAAATTTTCAGCTGGAATTTTTTTGTAATTTTTTAAAATTTTAGTTTTCTTTGGCTGTTTGGAACAGCCTGTTAGATTTTTAAAATCGCAGTCACTTTTTACACAGCTCAAACAGTAAATGAAAACAGAAATTTCGGTTCTACCGGAGAATCCGGTCCCATTTTTGCCTTGGTCCCCCCTGTTGTTTTTTTTGCGATAGGGTAGGTTTTAGACAATCCAAAACAATAACAGGGAAGCAGGGCAAAAATAAAAGGGGGGACCAAGGAAAAAAACAACAGGGGGACCAAGGCAAAAATGGGACCGGATTCTCCGGTAGAACCGAAATTTCAGACCACTTGAAGTTAGAGTGGGCGCTTATTAGAGCATGGGCTCTTATTATAGGAAACACGGTATATAGATATTTGACTCGAAAATCAACAACTTTTTCAGGTGTATGTCTCGAGCTGAGCTCATTTTCAAGTGCTTAAAAGGATTTCTAATGGAGGTTTCAGCGGGTAGTTCAAGTAGTGCAGTGAGTAGCGGGAGCACTCCCTCATCCACAGTCCACTACAATATTAATTTTGCACTTCCTTCCAAAATCTCACCCACTCTTTTCAATCAAATTGTCGAGTTGTTCTCAACTATCTTCCATCTCGTCCCCTCTGTGTCTGCTTGAAATCGTATTCTTTATTTAATGTGATCTACTTACTAGAAACAAAATTACTGCATAATTATTGACCATTGAAGTAACATCGGGTTTTATTTATTTAATTAATTTTATGAAAAAGAGAAATAATCAAATTTTAATAAAAATTGAAATTTTTCAAGTAACTTCATTGCATCCTCTTTTCATTATGAAACCACAGCCTGAGGATTTGTTAGGACCATCGTTTTCTCGAGTAACGACACCACCTAAAACAATTAATTTACAGGATAGCATGAAAACACAAACATTCAATCAATTCCCGCATTCTTATAGAATTTTTTATATTTCAAGGAACTTTAATTTTAAAGATGGTTGTACCAAGTTAATTCACTTCTTTTTAGGTAACAAAATTCTAATTGCTAAAAAGAATACAAAAGTTTTGCCTCTACGACCAAAACATCAATTAGACTTTTAAGTGTCATAGATACCATACTTCCTCTAATCTCTTTCCGTGCTCTATTAATTCAGCACGCCCTAATAACACCCCAACCTTAATTTTGTTTGTGTTAAAAAAACTTGTCGGCGTTTTTGGCACCTCTACAGGGTGAGCCGAGAAATTTCCAGCATTTCAGACGACCATAACTTTTTGTTCCGACGCGGTATCGAGAAACGGTTTTTTGCGATCGTCTAAGCGGCGCTCGCGAATAGTGTATCATACAAAAAATAAAATTGTTTACTTTTTTAATTTTTTTGCTTTGCCCACCTTATGTCCAAAAAGTCCAAAATTTCAAATTTGTTGGTTTTCGCAATTTTTGTTTCCATTTTCGCATATCTCAGCACATTAAAAAATTTTTGAGGAAATTACACCAAGTGTTTTTTTAAACATTTGATGTGATTTTTACGAAGGCGTTTAACCACTCAATTGATAGAGAAATATCTCAGATACAAAACGGTGTAAAACATCTGACAAGGGAACCTCACAAACTCTAAAATGGAATTTGCATATTCTGAAGAGTTTATCTTGTAGAGCATAGTCGAATTATTATATAAAATTTTAATATTTTTTCCCCACAGACAGAAAAAATCGAATCTGGAGACTTGAGAAACATCAAGCCACAAACTGCCTTGCTCCCGCTGTGGATTTTCAAAAATATATTGTTCTACAGTCAAGCCTTTGCATAGTGACACCAAGAAATGTTTGATTCCCAACTGGGTCCGACACTTTTTTCCACATATGGGTTTGCAATAGTGTCAGACCATGCTAAGGATCGAACTTTAAAACGGTTGTGTGGCAAAAAAAATTATTTTCAGGCAAACAACCGCAAAAAAAGTGAAGGGATCAAAATATCATCACTATTAACTCCCCGTGCTTTAATATCTCCTTAATCTAGAGGGCAGGTAGAAAAATAACTTCTCATGGGGAACAACTATTAAAGGAAATACGGTATTAGAAATTATTCTTCGAACAAACAGAAAAGGATTTTGTAATCACATTTTCAATTGAATATCAAAGGTTCTTTATATTCTATTCTATTTTGCGTTTTTTTTGCTGTCGAGATGCTAGAAATTTATTTTGGCCCATCCTGTACTTATATTTTTTTTGCAAAAATTCAAAAAATATAACGTACCAGAAGTGTATCGATTGCGAAATTGTCTTCCGAATGGAGAGCCAGCACTACCGAAATTATTGGTGTTGGAGTTCAGTCCAAGTGCTGTTGGGTTGTTATTCATTATATTATTTCCTGTCATCAATTGAGCGGCTGGGTTCATTAAGCCAAATGAGTTGCCTAATCCACCCAATCCAGTCATTGAGGCGAGGCCTGGATAGCCGCCTAGAAGTCCATTCATTCCTGGGCCCACACCAGTGTTCATTCCATAATCTATCATCATTTGATTGGCTCCTCCATACATGCCCATCAGAGGGTTGGCTCCTGCAAAACCTCCAGCTCCGTACAAGTATGGGTTGTACCCTAAAACACTTTTTAAAGTATTTAAAATAATTAATATGATCAATATAAATATCTCTACAAAATTTGCAGTGAAATTTTGCATAAAAGACGAAAGGTCTTTTAACTTGAGTTCACCCGTGTATTACGTTATCAAAAATCAAAAAGTAATAGATTGGGATCGAAACTGATTTTCATATTTGTGAAATTGAAACAGTAAAATACCTCCATACATTCCCATTCCGCCACCATAAAGTGCACTGTAAGGATCCAGCATTTGAGCCTGCAGAAGGTCTGATATTGATAGCGATAATGAAATTGATAGCAAGAGAAAGCACATTTTAATTCAAAATTTTCTGCTGAATGTTTCTATTGGAAGTTCGAGCAAAGAGTGGATTAAGTGGAAAGTGTAAATGATGACAACTGAAGATCTCTTCACACAAACATTTCTAAAGTAAATTGCACAGTCATGAGTGGACTTGAACTCTGCAGCAGATAATGCAACAACAAAAGCTGTTGTCTGAGATTCTATGAGAGTAAAATAAGATCGTGAGCAGCAAAGAAATTTATCGCATCGTAAATAAATGAACGGGACTGGCAAGCAAACAAACCATTTCAAATAAAGCAAAGATAAGGCCATTTAAGAAATTTTATGCAAAAGATGGAAAAAAATATCATAAAAAGGTTAAGTCGGCACCTTTCAACCACTTTATTTTTGTTATGGTCAGACAATAGAAACAAACCAACAATATACAATGGATAAACAAAATATTTCATAAGTGAACTAAAACATTCAGTAATCATCGTAGACGTAATCCTCTTCTGATTTATCGGACGAGGTGAACTCTACAACAGTAGTATAACACAAACTGCAAAGGACAAAACTTTTTATTGTCACCGGAAAAAAGTTGTCACCGAAAGACTCTTTCTTGTCACCGAAATGGGTACACGACAAAATTTTCCCGGCATTATTTTCCCGCGACAATATTTTCCTGCGACAATATTTTCCCGACATTATTTTCCCGGCAATTTTATTCTGTTTATTTCTGTCGCCTGCCTTATTTCAACCAATGTCGGCATTATTGGTTGTCCGTTTTTTGTGTTTGCTGTTTTGTCATGCTCCATGGACATCTTTTATTTAAGAATATTCTGAATATCTTTCGTCGCAATGGCTAACGCAAATGTGGATCAAAACTGCGTGATCCTGCGTGATCCACACGACACAAAAGGCTACGTGGAGTATTGGCCATCGCTCAGAACAATCCGGTATGATTTTGCAACTTTATTAACTTTTTTACTGCAACACTTTTTTTTTACAGGCGGGTCGTCTGCAAACTCAACCGTATGCTGCTAACTCAAACCAGGGAAATGTCAAGTTCATTCATGATGGAGAGATGTACTTCAAGCACAGAATTCTCAGAGCGGGAAGCATCTCAGCTATGTGTGATCAGCATTTAAATGGTTGTAAGGGAAAAGCTTGGTTTCAACAGGACGGCACGTTTATCAAGTTAGTTCTATGTCTAGTGATGATCTCTACTGATTATTTGTTTTAGGATCATCACTCAGCATGACTGTGAAGCAAATCCATCAAACATCCTCAGTACGGCAGTGCGTAACGAATAGAAGCACCTTGCCAGAACGACGACTATGGTAACACCTTTTTTTAAACTCATCAACTCACAATGCGACATTCAAATTTCATTTTAGGTGAGGGAAGCATCATCAATCAAGTCCGTAATCAAGCTCGCGTTTAGGGGATTCAAGACAGTCTACCACAAGTGTTTGATAGAAAGAGGACGATCCAAAGAACTCGCCAAGACACTGATGCTCTTCGGCCGCCGCCAATACCAACAATTCTCGCTGGCATTGTCATTCCGCTATCCTACAAAAGCTATGAAGAAGTGACAGGACGAGCTGGTGAATGGCTACTGGCAGACTCTGGGATGGATATGCAAATCGACGGTCGAATTCTGATATTTGGTCGCCGAAGCTATGGCCAATAGATGGAACAAGTGCTGCGCCTCTTTGTGGATGGGACAATCAAGATCACTCCGCCGTTGTTTGGACAGGTTTCTTTCTATTTCACATTCATTGTGAATATGTTTCTTTTAGGTGTTTGTGGTCTTTTTAGCATTTTTATTGCCAAATGTGCATATAACTATCTTGGTTGGCTTTATGAAATGTTTAACAACAAAGAAATACAAAATATAGTTAGTGAATTGGCGTTTAAATTTGAATTGGCGTAAAAATTGGCGTTATAACTTGGCATTATACGTTATGTCACCTGCGTCTGGATCCGGACGCAGGTGACATAACGTATACGCACCAAATTTTTTATAAGCATTAAAGTTTCAAAGTTTATAAGCTCAAAAAAAGGCACCGCTTTGCTAAATTTTTGATAAATTTATTTGTTTTCATTTGTTTTTTTTCAGAAATACACACAGAAAACCATTACGAGAACATTACGAGAGTTTTACGTTACGACCGTTGTACCACTTTTTGTGAGCCTTCATAGATGGAGAACCAGATTTGTCAGAAACTTAGGCGCTCTCTAAAAAAAATACGCAGAAAAAAATTTATCGAAGTTCCCCAAGGATGGTTGAAATATATTAAGATTGGAAGCGATGAGGGTACTTCAGGATCTATTGAGAGAGTTCGGAACAATTACTGGTAAATCGAGACCATGTAGGGTTCAAGACTACTGAGGGTGGGTCAGACCCATGAAGGGTGGAACAGAACGATTGAGGGTGGAACAGAACGATTGAGGGTGGAAGATTTACGCCGCCGAAAGGAAGAAAATAAGAAAAATAATAAAGAGTAATTTGAAAGAGAATTGATTCGCAACAGCTAATGAGTCGAAAAATAGCGAATCGATCAATACGCTAAATATGGCATATCAATAAATCGCAAATAAATTGAATTGTTCAAATCGATTCGCGAATTGATTGATTCGCAAATTTGGCGAATTAGAGTTGGGATATTTGCGCGAATATTGAAATGGCCGCGAATATTCGCGCCAATATTCGGAACGTTTGCGAATATTGTCTTACTAATTTTGAAAACTATGCCACAGTCAACTATCCCAATACAGTTAAATCTTAGTCAACAATACAGTTGTTTGAATGTTCGCACTGCGAACATTGCTCCAGAATATTCGCAAATACTCGCACGAATATTCGGATTGGAAAGCCCCATGGCGAATCGATAACGGTGTTGTTATACTAGGGTTGTTACACGGTTAACTCGATTTTTTAAATTTTTTTGGCCTTATTTCTTGTTTTTATGCTTTTTTTTCGGAAATTTTGAGCAATTAACCCCAAGATTGAAAGCTAAGAATGTTGGCTAAAGAATAGTGAAGAAGTTTCTTGGTTTAGTTCACAAAAAATTATATATTTCATTGAAAACACGTTCGAACTTTTTCGAGTTATTTCGCTCGAAAAAATTCTAAAGCTGCTTGTTTTCTCCGGCATGTTTCATAACATGGTCTTTTGCTTTTTCTACTTATTTAGCAGTCCTCAATGGTCCAGTTGACTCTGATGTTAACTTAAGAATTAAGTTTCGAAAACACAGTTTTTGCCTCCCAAATCGACCCTTGCCCATTGTGATTTGCATGCTTGTTTTGCAAAATCTATTTAAATACCCGCCATATTTGCGTTCAAAAACTTTTACATCAAAAGATTTTTTGATTGGCAAACCGAGACTAGATTTTTCCTCATTAATCTATTTTTATGTTTATTTCAGTCGTTACTGTAATATTAAGATGTTCGAAAAGTTCTGCCACACTTTGCTTTTGTCATTTTCTTAGTTATTATGCATTTTTATGTCAAATTACTTTCCAATTATGTAGAGAATTTTTTGCTTCTTTACAGAATTAACAAGTATTTTTTACTTTGCTATATAAATTTCTAAAAATACAGAAAAACACGTCTAGGCACTAAAAAATAGGTTCAGAATAAATTTTTTATATTATAATGCAGAGCTTCGATCTCAAAATTTTTAAAATAAGTACATTTGTTCAAAATAAGGACTTAAAAATAAACTAAATAATAACCATTTTTAATAAACCAATAATTCGTTTTTCTAGCAATGTCTTTCTTCTCGCGCTTAGTTTTCGCCTCTACAGCCAGAAAGTTCTCAAGCACCACTGTCGAAGCATTGAAAACAGATAAATTAAGAAAAGTTAGCTATTCGTAAGAATTTATTTGTGGTAGCATTAGCATTACTCATCATTCTTTTTAGTATGAACCGTGTCGAGCTACTTGGAGTTGTCGGGGGCGAGCCCAACTTTCTTATCAGTCGCAATGGTGATGAATTTTCAACTTTTCGGCTTTACACGAATGTAAATTATCGCAAACGAGATGGTAAAAAATCAGCTTTCGTGTTTTACTTCATAGTTTACTGACTCTACTTTTTCAGGTGAAGTGATGGAAAAGTCTGATGCTCATGAAGTTTCTGTTTTTGGTCAAGGGCAAGTGAACTATGTCAAACAGAATGTTTGCAAAGGTTTATTTTTTTATGTTTTTAGCTAATTTCTGGTAATATTAATGTTTTTTAGGATCCAGAGTCTTCGTTTGTGGTCGCGTCAACTATTCTGAGCGAATTGCGGGTGACTTCAAATACCAAACAGCCAGGATAGGCGCTGAAACAATTATTGTTGCTGAGCCTTTGAAGAAAAAAGTAGATGATATGGATGATGCGGTCGATGTTGATGACATTCACGAATCTTAGATTTTTCTATGTTAAATTTGACTTTTTGTTGTTGATTTTGTTGCAATTTAGTTGTTGGTTGTTGTGCTTGAAATTTATAATAAAATCTCGTTTAGAACATCAACTAGTTTATTTTTTTTTGAGTGTAGGCGATAATCCCCGATTGTTTATGATTATAAAACTCGATAGTAAATTTAGTTAAAAAGAATAAATTTAATAAAAATTTAGTTGAGAAATTTCTTAGGCCATAGAATAGCCAAACCGATGTTTCCAAAAGTTTCAGCTATACACAATAAATCCGCATCCGCAGCGCATGCGGATGCGGAATTGCGTTTACAAGGCACTGTAACGACCGCATTGCGGGTGGACAAAGCTTTTTTGGGGGCAAAAAGACTTTTTGGGGCAAATTTACTTTTTTGGTGCAAATTTTTGGTTTTGTCTAATTAGGTTTGAATTTTTAATTTTTTTTTAAAGTGATGACATCATCAAGCAGCCCTGCGATTCTACCAGTATGTCCAATAACTTTTCGTCGTTTTTTGAAATTTACTCATAATTTGATTTTCAATTTCATCTTTTTTTTACTATGTTCTAGGGCAACTCTTTTAAATAAACTCAGAATTTCCAGATTTATAACGAAAATTTTATTCAAAACAATGCATAACACCCTCTAAATTATCATTCATCAAAGGCAAAGCGTTTTTCGTAGAAAAAGAGCATGACATAACGGGGATGGTTGCTGATTTTCGGCAAAATTCTCTGACTTTGAGGCATCCAAACATCAAAAACATGAACAAAACACGCAATTGTGAGTTGATAATCGGACTCAGCGTAAAAAAGTTGCCTGAAGCACATGCTTAAATGAAAGAAAAAAATTTAAAAATCAAATTATGAGTAGAATTTCAAAAAACGGCGAAAAGTTACTGGACACACTGGTAGTTTCTGATGGAGTATCATTTATTGCAACATCTCTTAAAAATGTAACGCAGACAGGTAAAAGTATGAACTTAATTATTTTTTCCCGTGAATCGAATCAATCGATTCGCGAGTTTATCGATTCGCCAAATTTCGCGAATCGATTGATTCGTTAAATTTCGATCCAAAATTTCTGGCAAATCGATTCACTGAATCATATGAACAAGACGGGTGGTAGCATGGAGGTGATGGTACCGAGAAAGTGGTACTCAAGTGGTAGTACAGAGGCCCTGACCAGGTATCGGTACTCTGGTGGATGTGTCTAGGTAGTGGTACTTGGCTGGTGGTAGGAAGTGGTCGTCCAAAAAATCAATTTTTTTTTACTTTTTCGGGTCCCAAAACCTGTTTTACGGACTAATTCGGGCATGCTGAAGATGGTTTGATAGTGGTAAAATACCGTTTTGTGAAGTATTTTTTGAGTTTTGCCGTAATCGAACTTTTGGTAAAATCAATTATTTCCCAATACTCAAAAAATATCATACATAACCTTATTTTACTATTATCAAAATATCTTCAGCATGCCCTAGTTAGTCCAGAAAACAGGTTTTGGATCATGAAAAATGTAAAAAAAAAATTTGATCCAAGTGGACGACCACTTGGTTTTGTTGTACCCACGTAGTCGTACCCAGGTTGGGGAACTGAGGCAGTGTAGTGGTACTCGATCTATGATCCAATCTCAGTTCTACTGGATAATCCTAATTATTTATTCTTTCTATATCCACACACCGTCTGCGTATTCGGGTCCTTATATGAGCACTTTCCATCAACAATGAAACGACTGAGTCCCCCTGAAAAGGTGGTGATGTAAAATTGGAAAAGTAGGTTGAGAAGAAAGCCTACTTGGTCCATCCTTTCGAGGCTGCTTTCGGGAAACGCTGTTGTTGTTAGAATCCCTCATTTGCTGCAGATTTTCCATATTGCCTGAAGAAGGTAGACTAGACGATTGTGTGAAAGAAGTAGATGAATGATATTCAGGGAAGAATGTTGAAATGTCTTCTATGTCTTCGCCCATTAATTGCGGGATTTTGGGATTCAGAATTTCACAACCGGACGAAGAAGCAGAAAAACAGAAAAACTTTGCATAACGCAGAAAAAATTTGCTCTTACTTTTCCGCCCAAAATTTTTTGTCAATTCCATCTTCCTCTTCCCTCTTCCACCCAAAAATTTCATCTTTTCCATCTTCCTCATCATGCAGTGTTTCCAGTTTTCGGCCTGTTTTGAAAAGGCATAGCTATATGGGCAAAAAAAAGTCCGCCAAATAAAAAGCGGAGAAAGTTTTTCAAATTAAATATGCCGCGAAAAAAGCCGAGACGTTCAATCTGCTTTTTCAAAACTATTGTGTTGGCATATTTTTTTCTTCGGCTAAAAAAAAATTGCGGAAAAAAGCAGAAAAATTATTTCTGTTTTTTTGTTACTTGAGTTTAGCCGAGAACTTTTTGCCAATTGCAAACCCATATGAGAAAATAACTATGCTTTTTTCAAGTTGTGAAAAAGCATAATTATTAATTATGCTTTTTCTAAATCATGAAAAAGCATAGTTATTTACTATGCCTTTTACAAATCATGGAAAAGCATAGTTATTAATTATGCTTTTTCCCCAGGTTTCGTTCGGCCTTTAACAGATAACAGAGCATGATAAAAGGATAAAAAAGATGAACATGACTAGTACTATACTAGGGTCCTAATTATATCGTATTTTTCTCTATATGTTAGCCCAACGAAAGCCAAGAATCTTGGCTACACACATTGTGCTCGTATCCAACCATACACTCAGGTGGTACTAACCAAGCAAGTTGACGCAAGTTGACGTTGTCAACGTAAGTTGACAACTAAAGTAGGACTTAAATGAACTGCTTAGAAACACCGCATAGAATAATTCGGCTGTTTCAAAAGGCCGAGAATTATCATCAAAAAAATATCGGCTGTTTAGAAAAACTGAGAAAAAGAATCAAATAATATCGGCTGTTTTGAAAAGCCGAAAATTTTTATCAAATTTGAATTTAAAAGCCGAGAAAATTTTTGAAATTAGATATGTTTTTTAAAAAGCCGAGAAAAATCATCAAATTAATTATGCTTTTAAAAAAACAGCGAAAAATTGTGAAATTAAATATGCTTTTCAAAAAGCATAGTTTCGTGGTCTGCTTTTTCGAAAACTGTTGGTGAGCATATTTATTTTCTCGGCCATTCATAAATTTTGCAAAAATACATACTTCGGCTTTTTTGACCCATTTTTTTCGGCCGCACTGGAAACACTGTCCTCATCCTAGAAATTTCTTCCCCTCCGGAAGAATCTTCCGGAAGAGTGAACAGCCCTGGATAGAATACGAGCAGTATGAGGCGTTTTTATCTAACTTGCCGCACTCAGAAAAAGATGGTGAAGGGTCCAGAGGGTTTAGAAAGGCTATTGGCCATCGGTAATTGCCACGATTTGTACATCTAAATGAAGGCTGAAACAAGGAGTTTAATTTTCCAAGAATGTAAGTATCCTAGCAAAAATTGACTAACCTCAATCTTGAAACTGCTGCTTTGCCGGCTTTTACTGTCCAATTCTGCTTGACTGCTATTTGGTCTTGGATAGAATTCACTCGCTGACCCTGCTTCAAGTCGAAAGCTAATATGTCACCTGTGAAACTTTTGCTGAAGAGGTTAAAAATAATTGATTAAAAATAATTGATGATAGATTTAAAAGATAGGAAAATAAAAAATAACACACGAATCCAGCTGAAAGGCAATCCTTTAGTGATGTGGGCAGGTCAATGAAACGTTGAGAGAACCATCCACTAAACGGAAAAATTTCAAAAATACGACTAAGAAGAGCACGAACTTATAAATACTCACCGGAAACCTGGGATCAAAGCATTCAATCACGTCACTCTATAACAAAAAATAGTTCAGATGGGTCAGAAGACTTTTTGAAATTACCTTTCTGTATTCTGCGTATAATAAATTTCCATCCGAAGAATATTGGACTTGAGTGACTCCAAGGCTGCTTGTTGCGAATGAACAGTCACATCCTCCGGCCTGATCCGAATAAGCTATTAGAGGTAATACGGTAAGTTGGAATAAAGCGTCAATTACCTTACTTGAACTACCGAAACTGCCAAGGAGAAACAGCTGAGAATCGCTTTCTGACCACCAATGCATTCCCTTATCAAGGTTGTAACGGTTTTTTGAGCGTAGGAAGAGGATTCAAGCGAGTTTTGGCACTGAAAGCGTTTTCAACAAGTCCGAAAATCCATAAAGCTTCACAGATTGGTAAATTTCTACAAAAAACTAAAAAAAACTTCGGGGAAAAAATTGAGGTACCAAAAATAATGTCAAAAGCAACCGACCGCACAAAAAACAATAATGGAATTAAACTTTTAAAAGCTTGGCATTTTGTTAAGACGTTTGGCTGCCTTTGTGACATTTGTCGGGCAGCGCCAGATTGCGCAAATTCAAATTGCGCACCCGCAAATTGCGCACAATTCAAGTTGTTTTCCATATCTAAAAAACAGGCGTAAAACGTGTAAACATACGTAGAAATGTAGAAAAAATAACTCGAATACTCCTTATTTCAATTGGACGTAGCTGAAGTGTCCCGGCTAATGTCTGAAATCTCCCGCCTAATTTCTGAATTTACCCGGCTAATTTTTGAAACCTGGTTTTCTCGGTGGATATATATATTTTTTTCATTTTTTAGACTAGCTTGTAGACCTACTCTTCTAGTTTCTAACGTGTTATCAACTGACCTGTTATAATTTAGAAAACATTGAGAAAAGTTAGTTTACATAAAACAAGTAGTTGTTTAAGCCTTTTGCTTCTCCGATGCCACTTATGACGCTTTTATGATTTTCCCGGTAGTTAAATCGATTATTGAATGTTTTTTTAACTAAATTAAGGGTAGTTATATCACGAGATACTATCCTGATAGAAGTCTGATAAAATGACGCCCCAAATATACCGCCACTACCGATAGACCGGCCCCAAACCGGCGTCCCCAGGGGTGATGGTTTATCGAAACTCCACTGTACTCAGAAAGCGTTATGCAGGTAGGATCACCCAAGTGGTAGTACCCAGATAATATTACCAAGTTGGTTGCATCTGCAGAAACAAAATGTTTCTATTAAATTTATTGCGAGCAAATTTGCTCTGTTTATTTCAATAAAAAAGCGTTCCATAAAAAACTAAAGAAGTGGCTTAGCTATTGCCTGTCCACCGGCCACAATTTATAAACTGTAGAAAAAGAAGAGAGTGTTTAAAGGTGGCAGAGAGCTAAAGGGAAATCATGGGAAAGACAAATTCCCAAATACAATAAAATCTATATAAAAAGTATAAAATACTTTATCGCTTCTCGCGACAGCCTCGAGGAAGTGATACGCAGATAATAGTGCCCAAGTGGTATTCGGGTATTGGCACCTAGCTGGTGGTATCTACAATAGTTTAATTTCTATTATGTTGTATTATATGCTCATTATTAGTGTCAAACGTGAATGAAACAAAGTTTATTCTTGATTATCTTGATTATTAAAATTTTCTAATAGCAACGACGAAAAAAAGTGGCTACGAAAATAAGAACAAAATAAAATGACGGGGCGCGCAGCGCCGCGGGCCCTGGAAACTAGTTGCCTTACTACTCTTGCAAAGTGTACTACAGTCAACTATCCCAATACAGTCAGCTCTCGGTCCACCATACATTCAACAATCCCAATACAGTCAACTATCCCAATACAGTCAGCTCTCGGTCCACCATACAGTCAACCATCCCAATACAGTCAACTCTCCGTCCACAATACAATCAACTGTCCCACTACAGTCAACTCTTAGCCAACAATACAGTTGTTCTTTAATCGCGAACAATATTCGCCCGAATTATTCGGATTGTCCAACTCTAGTTTGGCCTCAAAATTTTTTTGTTTTCTCCGGCATGTTTCATAACATGGTCTTTTGCTTTTTCCACTTATTTAGCAGTCCTCAATGGTCCAGTTGACTCTGATGTTAACTTAAGAATTAAGTTTCGAAAACACAGTTTTTGCCTCCCAAATCGACCCTTGCCCATTGTGATTTGCATGCTTGTTTTGCAAAATCTATTTAAATACCCGCCATATTTGCGTTCAAAAACTTTTACATCAAAAGATTTTTTGATTGGCAAACCGAGACTAGATTTTTCCTCATTAATCTATTTTTATGTTTATTTCAGTCGTTACTGTAATATTAAGATGTTCGAAAAGTTCTGCCACACTTTGCTTTTGTCATTTTCTTAGTTATTATGCATTTTTATGTCAAATTACTTTCCAATTATGTAGAGAATTTTTTTGCTTCTTTACAGAATTAACAAGTATTTTTTACTTTGCTATATAAATTTCTAAAAATACAGAAAAACACGTCTAGGCACTAAAAAATAGGTTCAGAATAAATTTTTTATATTA
Source organism: Ditylenchus weischeri (assembly GCA_029231635.1). Classification (NCBI taxonomy): domain Eukaryota; kingdom Metazoa; phylum Nematoda; class Chromadorea; order Rhabditida; family Anguinidae; genus Ditylenchus; species Ditylenchus weischeri. The sequence goes on along the minus strand of JAMRYI010000034.1, from coordinate 470,626 downwards.
TAATGCAGAGCTTCGATCTCAAAATTTTTAAAATAAGTACATTTGTTCAAAATAAGGACTTAAAAATAAACTAAATAATAACCATTTTTTAATAAACCAATAATTCGTTTTTCTAGCAATGTCTTTCTTCTCGCGCTTAGTTTTCGCCTCTACAGCCAGAAAGTTCTCAAGCACCACTGTCGAAGCATTGAAAACAGATAAATTAAGAAAACTTAGCTATTCGTAAGAATTTATTTGTGGTAGCATTAGCATTACTCATCATTCTTTTTAGTATAAACCGTGTCGAGCTACTTGGAGTTGTCGGGGGCGAGCCCAAGTTTCTTATCAGTCGCAATGGTGATGAATTTTCAACTTTTCGGCTTTACACGAATGTAAATTATCGCAAACGAGATGGTAAAAAAATCAGCTTTCGTGTTTTACTTCATAGTTTACTGACTCTACTTTTTCAGGTGAAATGATGGAACAGTCTGATGCTCATGAAGTTTCTGTTTTTGGTCAAGGGCAAGTGAACTATGTCAAACAGAATGTTTGCAAAGGTTTATTTTTTTATGTTTTTAGCTAATTTCGGGTAATATTAATGTTTTTTAGGATCCAGAGTCTTCATTTGTGGTCGAGTCAACTATGTTGAGCGAATTGTGGGTGACTTCAAATACCTAGAAGCCAGGATCGGCGCTGAAACAATTTTTGTTGCTGAGCCTTTGAAGAAAAAAGTAGATGATATGGATGATGCGGTCGATGTTGATGACATTCACGAATCTTAGGTTTTTCTATGTTAAATTTGACTTTTTGTTGTTGATTTTGTTGCAATTTAGTTGTTGGTTGTTGTGCTTGAAATTTAAAATAAAATCTCGTTTAGAACATCAACTAGTTTATTTTTTTGAGTGTAGGCGATAATTACTGTTTATGATTTTAAAATTTCTCAATAAAATAAAGTGTAGGAGGAATTTGTGGCGATGGCGCTGATCAGGACATTTCCATCTCAGCTGTGTAAGAGGAGTTCACAACATTGGTTACAGAGGTTAGTTTTCGATACTTTTGGGTCATAGAGCCAGAATTTAATGTGTTTAATTTTTTAATAGAATTATTAATACAAAAAACTTTTGATAAAAAAAAATTATTGAGCCACTGTTACGGCGCACGGACACTTGGCAAGACCGCTGCACTACTGACCCATTTAATTACTCATTTTTAAGTTATTAACGGCGCATAATTGTTCGTAAATATATCAGATCGATGGAAGACAGTGGCATTTACGAAACTCAAAGTTAACTAAAAGCTGAAAATCAAAACAAAAAGAGAAGATACCTATACCTAGATAACAGCAGAGAGCAGGAAGAGAGCCAAAATTTCTAACCAAAGGCTTCAGGGATCTGGATTCCCGGCATCCCGCTCGCCGAAATAGTGGCTTGATGAATTCATGCATAAACATTGATCGTGTTAAAAAGTTACAATTAAGCCGATCTTCGAATTATTCCAACTCGACTACCGGACATGATGACAAGAATTCAAAGGGTGGAGCCAATGAGGAGGATTCTAAATCTCAAGGCTGGATTTCAAAAATTCTGACTGGTGCCAAAGGTACTTGCCACTTTGTTTTTTTTGTCACACTCCAAATATTTTGACAGGAGACTTTGCTGGACAAACGCAGTCACACTCATCACTTCTCTCAGACACTGAGGTAGCTTTCTTAGCTCAAATATGTTTGAAAATAACATGAATTTAAACTTTTAGACCATCTACGAAATTCAAAGTTGGATTTGAAATTGCAAAATTTTTAGAAAAATTGTCAATTTTTAGCCCATGATGCCATCGGTAGCTTTTGAAACAATCTTTGTTGTTAGACTAGCCCATTATTTTTCTAATAAATTAAGGTGGCAAGCGCCCTGAATACCTAAAAGCCTACAAAAATTACTCAGAAGAAGTAGCAAGTGGTAGGGTTTGCAATATCATTCTTTGACCACTAATATTCTTTAATTTCAGCAACAAACGGGGCTGAATTGTTGGGAAGTTGGACGGTATGTTAGTGGATAGTAATTATATTCTAAGATGATTTTTTGTGGTTGTAGGTAGTTTTCGGAAACCAAGATCAAGTAGTCAACCTATGGAAATACAAAAACGGATATTCAGACATCGATAATCACATCCAGTCGCTGTTGCACACACCGTATGTCACTAATGAAAACTAGGGACAGCAGGCGTCTATTGGCACCTCTATCGTATTTTGAAAGTTTGATGAATATTAATCCACCACATACCCCCTGATTACCCTTTCTTTGGATACCTCCGTCTTGGCTACCCTCTTCCTGGGTGCCTACCTGCAAATTTCACCCCAAACCTCTTACTCGGGTACTTACCTTGTGGTTCGATCTCTATCATGGTGATTTGGGCAATATCCTCGTGGTTGGAGGTTATCCACGTGATTGGGGCCCCATCTTGGTGGTTGGGGTACTTTCCTGGTGGTTCGGGTATATCCACGTGGTTTAGGTGCCATTCTGGTGTTTGTGGGGTATGCACGTGGTTAAGGCCACATCCTTAACTTGGGGTTAAACAAAAATCAAAATTGCGAACCTCGCTTCGTCGCCAGCCTCTCTCGCTCCTTCTTGCGCCGCGCTTCTTTTTGCTCTTGCTTCTGGCTCTTCTTTTTTGGCATAAAAATAAAATCAAAGATATTTTGAAATCACGACTATAGAAGTCAATTCTATTCAATTCTATCTAAAAATTAACAAATAGCGCCGAAACATACAATTTTTGGCATCAAATTCGTGCCCAGCGAAAATCTACTCTAAGAATGGTTTATGAGACAAATGAAAAATGTTTATGCAATGCCAACTCGCGCCAAAAACAGTTTTCCGTCCAAGACAAATGAATGAAAATGAAAATTTTGAATTTGAGAACAAAATTTTTGAAAACTATGAGATTTTTCTCGAAAAATGGCCTGCATACTTTTGTCGACGCCCCTCTTAAAAACGCAAATTTTTCGCCGCTCTTTTTTTTAAACGAAAGCTGACATCGAGGCGGATCTAAAAAAATCTGCAACAAAAATTTTTGAGCCTTCTATAAATTTATTTTTGGCCTTTAAAATCGAAAAATACCGAAAAAAACATAACTTTTATTAGAAAACTCAAAATTTTCATCACCAAAACATTTTTCTGACAACGGATTCGCGTTTCTCGACCCAGATTTACGATAGAAACTCTTCTCAAAAAAATATTTGGACCACTCCCAATTGCCGCCATTAAAAGTGTGACCCACCCGATCCAAATACTATATAGAGATTTTAAAGCCTATATAACCAGTATATTTTAGAAGTTTGAGAACTGCTGAGCTGGAGTACGCGGCTTTGTGTGGCCGGTAAGATTTTTTTCTCAAAAAAAAATCAGGTACAGTCGACTCTCGCTATAGCGTCCCTCAAGGGATCAGCCAAAATGGGACGTTATAACGATCGGACGTTATATCGAGCGTCGTCGTAAAGAGCGCCATTTTCCAAAAATTTATCCGCTAGACGTTATAAAGAGTTTTTGTACTAACTATTGGGTTGGTGCATAATTTTCCGGCCTTTTTTAAAACCACTTTTTATTGGATAAATTTTAGACATTTTTTATAATTCAATATACCATTAGAAAGATCTTTTTCTGCCCTACAAAAGGAGCTATTAACCGTTTATTTATCTCATATAAAAAGGGTACAAAGAGGTCAATGAACTTATGCACAAGACGAACACACGCATAGACAAAATATGAATAACTAAACTTTTTACTACTCATTAGCATGCTCTCTTTCATACTCTCAGATATCTCAGCTCCATCTGAGAGTAGGGAGGATGCTCAAGCAACTCCCAGCCATAGCCTCGATTGCCTTGATCACCTTGGATGCGATGTGGGGCCTGGCATTGTCATGGTGGAAGATGATTCCGTTCTTCTTCCATGGTCTCTTCCGATCAATTGCCTCCTTCAGTCTTTCCAATTGGGCCACATAGACAGCATTGAGTGAGTAGACTCACTTCCCATTTCTGAGAGGAATGTCCTAGTAAACGAGGTCCTCTTAAATTGGTTAATGACTACTCAAAAAGAAAGACTCAAAAGGCAAAAACTAAACGAAACTCAAAAAGCCGACCCCTGAGTTGCTTAATTTTGTGCCTAAGCTCATTGGCCTCTTTGTACCCTTTTTATTTGAGATAAATAAACGGTTAATAACTCCTTTTGTAGGGCAGGAAAATGTCTTTCTAGTGGTATACTGAATTATCAAAAATGTCTAAAATTTATCCAATTAAAAGTGGTTTAAAAAAGGCCGGATAATCATGCACCAACCCAATATTTCCTTTACTAGCACAGTCAACTCTCCTTATAACGTCTTTTAAGGGGCTGACCAAATCCGAGTCGTTTTAACAGAAGTTATCTTTCAAATACTTACTGACCGGCCGTTATACCGGGAGTCGACTGTAAAATGTTTGTCAGGTCATTAAAGTGACAAAGCCTGGGTGAACAAAGACATTGACCGTGCACAAGCATTTTAGAAACCCTGTAAGAATCCTAGCCTTTTTATCGCACAGAACAGTCATAGTTACCCAGAAAAGAAAATTTGAATTGCTAGCACAGTTTTACTAACGTCATTTGCTAAAGTATCTATTATATGGTTGATAAGCTCTACAAATTTCCCGCGTAGCTCCTCAGCGTTGGTCACAATTTTTGAAAGAAGTTATAGACACCAAAATGTAGGAGAAAAACATCCAATCATTTCACTGAAATTTTTTTTTATTGAATTCTCCAGATCACGACAAAATTTAAATCAAATTTTGCTTGAAATTTGAATAAAACTTCACTAAAGACGTTACAAAGAGCGGCACTTTCGCAGTTAGGGTCAGCCAAAATGGGACGTTATATCGAGCGTCGTATATAAGGAGCGGCAACTGTAAAAGGTTTTGGGTAGTATTGAGTTAAAATATATTAGAAATATTTTTTTATCAAAAATTTACACCGTGATTTTGGGTCATTCCTCAAGAAATAGATCATCGCGTTAAATGTTTGCATTTTAACCATAGTAAAAATAGTAAAAAATCGAAAAAATGACTCTCATCCGGGTCAACACAAAGCATAAAAGTATAAACATAGTATAAATTTGGTTCAAAATTTTTTTTGACCGAAAATGGCATAATTTGATTTGGTTCACGAAAAGTGAGTTGCCACGAAAAAGATGAAATGTACCACGAAAAAGGTTATTTCCACCTTCAGCTTTTTCGCAAACCAAATCAATATAAGCCACCAAAAATTGACCTTTTGCTATGGGGCGGGTAAAAGTGGGTATTTCTTAGATGAGAATCCTTTTTTCTGGGATTTCAACCGTGGCGAACATCCCTTTATTGAATTAAAATCGCAATTTCAAATCAAAAGAGAAGACGGTGAAAATCTTAGAAAAATTGATTTCCGCCTAACTCCGGCCCAATTTTCTGCTACATGATTGCAAAAACTTGCAAAATTTCGTCCAAAATTTCTCAAAATTCGAATTGCAGCAGTAAACAAGACACTCAACAAAAGGCTATTTCATCGTCTTGCTAATCGCATTGGTTTAGACGCCGTACAGTAGTGGCTAAATCATTCAGTTATTGGGGAGAACCACAGCCACGGGATGTATGTTGTATATTCATAATTTTTTATGAAAAACCAATATGACCGTGTCATTTTGCCTTTTAGCCTTATCACATATATGACCTGAGAAGTTATGTACTCAAAGTATTTTTGGCTTATTATTTTTTTATTTGCAAATTTGTTGTATTTCAGCCAGGCAGCATGATTGAATGGGGCAATGCATGGTCAAAAGGTAACCAAATAAACTACTAAACAATTAATCTATATACAGTATTTATAAAGGTGTGACACACCGCAGAGAGTTCAACCAGGTTGGATTAGGCTGATTTATTACACAGAAACGCAGAGTACACAGAAAAATTAAGGATGTCGGTGGTTTCTTCGCTCAAATTGGACAGCTTTATGTTTGTTTTATTCCATTTTGTATTTGACCAAGTATTTAAATATTGCAATATTCAGATGGTGTTCCACCTGTGGGCGTATAAAGGAATGGTTAACCGCAACATCAGTCAGTTTTGTCATTAAAACAATAAAAATGCGACGCGAAAATTAAAAAACCATATTTTCGCTACGGTTAAACTTTGATTATTATTCACGGGAAAAGTTTGATCAAAAAGCTCCAGAGGGGCGAAGGAGGCTTGAGAGAAAGAGAAAAAGATTATGGCGCACACCCGCATACCTTAGACACAAATCACTCGAAAGTGACTCTGGGTGCATGAAAATAATATGCAAACCAGAGTCTCTAGGAACCCTTTCTGGCTGGTTCACCTTAGTCCCCCATGGCAAAATGTCAATTTTTTTCAAAAAATGCTCTTCCGCGCCATAAAACACGTTTTCTGTCGTTTTTTGAGGTGTAAAACACCCTTAGAAATGGCTAAAGGACCATGCTCGTCGCCGGCAATGAGTTTTTCCCACGTTTGAATACGCGCGGGACACCACTTTCATTGCAAAATATTCAGCATTATTTTTTTGGTAATCTAATAGTCAAAAAGACATAGGCACAGCTAGGAATCGAATCTACTATGAACTTTGACCGAGCGCCGCCGCTTTACCACTACACTACCTAGTAAATTGCATGTCATTGAATTATTTTAGGCTAATTAGCTTCATTCCACAAACAATAATAAATTCGAAAAAATAATGTCCAACATCTTCAGAATAAAAAGAGTGTCCCGTGCGCATTCAAACGTGTGAAATTCTCATTGCCGGCAACGGGCGCGGTCCGTTGAATATTCAGCATTAAAACACGATTTTAAGCGAGTCAGGAATTCCGAACTTTAGCCGATCAACATCTTGGTCTGGCAGTTTCTTTATCCGAGTTTCTGATTAAAGAATCTAGTCTATGAAATTACAAAGACGCCCATTTTTTGCTTCTTTTACATAAAACAGTAGATTAAAAACTACATGAAAAAAACATAATTTCGATTTAATCTTTCTACAATATTACTTGGTAATATATTACTACAGTCTAGTCTCGTTTATCCGACACCTCTTTTTGAAAATCAGGTGTCGTATAAACGAGACCCGCGGGTCTTTTCGGCAAAACTGTTGTTATGCGATCGGTAAAATCTAAATCCTTGCGATATTTCGGACTAGACTGACCGAAGACAACTGGCAAAAGGTTTCAAAAATCGAGCTAAAAAAAGTGTCGGACCCGAGGTGGGAACAAACTTGAGGGGGTGTCGGATAAACGAGACTAGACTGTGCATAAAACTGAATTTTGGCAGCAGAAATCAGACTTTTGGCGGCCAAATTCAAATCTTTTTCCAAATTTCAGCTCGCCAATATACATGGTCCAAGGTAACTTATACAATTGTGAATTAAAGCGGTGTGGGGCATACCTCAAAGCTGTTGCTTGGATTTCTGGTGATTGCTAGTGGATACTTCCAGTATTCTGAGTTAAAAATTTAGTAGAAAAATACTAAATATTGCGTCTATAATAAAAAAAAACCCCAAATATTGCAAAAGAGTAGCGTATAATCGAGCGGATTTTGCTACCTAAAATTTAAACATTTTTATAAATGATCGATAAAATCATAATTCCTGCGATTTTACCGACCAGACCAACCAAGGAAAACAAGCAAAAAATCGGGGGATAAAAAAATTGACGGATCCTACAAGGGAACGATGTTTTTGGGTGGCGAATAAGGGATAGTCGACTGTACACCACTATCAACCACTCAGAATTCGAAGTAAGGGACCCGATGTAAAATCGACCTAAATATTGTTTGGACTTCAGCCTGGCTGGGATCAAACTGTTGCATACACAGGTAGTCTTTTTTACCTTAAAAAATAGTTGAATACCTGTTCAATGTCTATACTTACAGTGCCTCTGATCAAGAAGATGCAGTCTAGAATCTTGGTTAGTATTGTAATTTTAATTTCATATTTTGGTACAGGGTGTATCAAAAAAATTTAGTTGTTTTAATGACTGTAACTTTTTTCTAGAGCGATTTTCGAAATATTTTTTGGTGTATGATGTCAAAAATGCTTGGTCCCCCCTGTGGTTTTGGGCTTACCCATTCAGAGGCCGTTTACAGACCAGAAACAAAACCACAAGGGGGCCAAGCTTTGACATTATACACTAAAAAATATTGTTGGTAGAATTCACAGAAACAGAATTTCGAAAATCACTCTAGAAAAAAATTTACAGCCATTTTCAAAGCTCAAATTTCTTGATACCTCCTGTAAATATTTGGTTTAGGTGCCTACTGAGCTGTCAAAACTCAAGTAAACTGGAGTAGCAAATGCTGTACACAAATATAGCACCAGAAAATAGTTTTTTGCGATTCTTATAAAAATGTACAAATGCTTTGTGGAAATCGTGTGGCACCCCAAATAGCCGTAGAATTACGTGTGTTAATTTAGGAAAAAGAAATAATAAATTAAGCAATCTCTGTTTCATTGTGTAAAAATAAAATTATTTGGATAATTTTCACATTTGTGGTCACAGTGAAAAATTAACTTACCTATACTTGTATTTTTGGTCTTAATTTGATAAATTTAATAAATAAAAACTGGGTTACAGCAATTGCCATGTCCAATCCCTTTGAAGAAGATGATTCTCGTAAAGGACTCGGCTTAGGTTTTTTTTTGCACATTTCCCCTGTTTTCTGTCTGGTTTTCCTAGCTAATTTTAGTTTCAAAAAGTTGCTGACTATTTTGTGACTTCCTAACCGATTTTCAGATTGCGTATTTATTTCCTAACATAATAATATTTTTTACATTTATGAAAAGGAGGAATAAGGCTTTTTAGTGTCTATATTTTTTTTTCATAGTGCATACATGGCTAGGCGAAAATACGGACATTTTTGAAAAAAATTTGCATAGGTAGCTCCTTGTCCTTCCCGAGAAAAATCGATGACAGTAATTAAGCTGCTTGGGAGCTTTAATGTTAGAAATAGAAGAGACTTAATTAGAAACACAACCCTTTTTCGCAAAAAAGCAACACAGATTTCAATTCAAAAATTTTAACTAAATTTAAAAAAAAAATGTTCATCTTCTTTTAATTAGCCCTATTAACGTTTGGTGGTTTTTGGGATATTTTTTAAAAAATTCGTGCTCCTTTTGAATTTTAGTTTTTTTTTGTAATTTATGACACACGTTTGATCTACCTTGCACCTAAGGTTTCGCCTAAATACAGAAAAAGAATAAATTCAAAAATTCGAAAATAAATAAAATTAGAAAGGCGCCCATTTGTCCCAAATGTGCCGAAACAGCGCAAAGCCCCTATGCCGTTTTTAGTTAAAAATTACTTACGTTATTGTAGACCCCGTCAAGAGCTATACTATGGGCAACAGCATCGAAGATGAAGTTGCGGATTATGAGAAAGAAATAGAGAAGTATATGCAAAAGTCATTGGACAGCACAGGTATGTGCCATAACTCAAGCTGTGGAAAAATTGATTATATTTCTTTTAGGTCGTTCGCGTCAAGTAACTTTTTTATAAATCAAAAAATACGTGACATTTTTTCCCTTTTTAGCAATTGGAGTCTTCCGAGCAATTAGCCACTAACACTGCTCAGGTTTTTTAATTATTTGCTTAATTTTCATATCATCTTGCGGTTTTTGATTTAGAACCTGCTAGAACAACGTGAGAAGCTGGAGAGAGCCGAGAAGAATTTAGACGAAATACATCAAACAACTCAAGTAACTGTTTTTAGACCAATGTAAAACATGGCTAGTTTTGCTAAATTACAACAATTTTACAGGGTGGCGCATTATAAACTAGCCATCGAATTTTGGCCATAACTTTTTTATTTTTCAACATTTCGTCGAAATTTTTTTTTATTTAGAAAGAGGAATGGATGAGTCGATTGATACCAAACGTTTAGAAATCTTTATCATCGATTCCACTCGAATAAAAATTTCGACGAAATGTTGAAAAATAAATGGCTCTTGATGCGCCATCCCCATAGCAGTATATACTGAATATGTCCTAGACTTTAACACTGGAGTTCCCGAGCGTGGTAATATATTCGTTGGATGCAGAATTTCAACTACTTTCAGGTTGTTTTCTCGTATATTCGTGTTCCACGAATCCGGTGTTAGAATCAAGGGTATTCCTAGCGGGAACGAAGTTACAGAAAAGTTTTGTTATTAACTTGTATACTAATTTTGCATAATTCGTAGCACTATTATAATAAGATTTTGGCGCGGTTACTGCCAAAATAACCGCTAGATTTTTTTAGGGTTGTCGACTTGACGAGTGTAAAATTTTGTCTGACTCTCGACTCGACGCGTCGAAATTTCGACTTTCGACGTAGCACTCGATCCGTTGAGTCGAAAATTAATATTAATTATCCTGATTATTTAGCTAGAAGTGGTTTGTACGCAAAGTTATGGCCATTTAATGTCGAGAACAGGAATTTAAAAAACTGCATCTTTGAGGGAAAATTATAAAATCTCTGTGAAACTATGATCACTCTGCTGCAAGTTTGGGCGCAATAGATAGCTCTGATCCGGCTCACCATTTTGAGATATTGTTTGCTTTGTTGGAACACGAATATACGAGAGAACAACCTGAAAGAAGTTGAAAATTCAATAATCTATGCCCCCTATTTTGCTAATTATAAATAGCCTGGATCTCCTCGCTTTTAATTATAATTTTAAAAACTAATCGCGCCACCTTGTTCAGCGTGAAATTCTGCATCCAACGAATATATTACTACGCTCGGGAACTCCCATGTTAATGCATTTTTTACTTTGGTGTTGTTACGCTGATATAATTGTTTTTATTGCTTGAATGTTGCACACCACTTTAGTTTAACTGTTATTATTTATTAGATTTTCTCGAAATTGATCAGTTTTTACAACCAATCGCAGTTAATGGTCTGATGCTGAATATGCAGGGTGGTCCAAGAAATTCTTAGGATTTCAAACGGCCATAACTGTTTTTTAAAGGCGAATTTTGAGATTCTGTTTTTATTCGCTTTTTCTCACCGACAATATTTGTTTTTCTTAAAATAAATTTTCTGAAAAAATTCAACTTTTTGCTTTTGTCCCCTGTTGTCATAATTATGGTTTATGATCCCCCATGGGGCCTTATTAGAGATAATACGGTAACTTCATCCATTGAATTATAATTATGACTAGAGACTGCATCACCGATCCAACCCAACCCGATTTTGGTCAAAAATCCCGTCCCGAAATCCCGCCCGATAATTTTCCAAAATCCCGATCCCGGGATTTGTCAAATCCCGAATGCCAAATTTGTCAGGAAAATTATTCAATCAGCTCATTTTTTTGCAAAATGTTTTTCAATTCGTGTCGATTTCGGAGTTTTTTATGACTATTCGTCAAGAAAAAATGATGTTTGCTGCCAGAAATACATTCGGGCACCCAAGTACAACTAACTTTTTCCCTGGACGCTACAACTTAAATATCACCTCTTGGGTACTGCCAATTGAAGTGCTAATTGTACTCCTGGGTACTAATCCTTCGATACTACCCCAGTAACCTAATTTTGATGGATAAAGTCAAGCCGAGTTCAGGATATTTTCTGATGACATACTCTACTTTAATTCCGATTTTCCATCAATACAAATTTTTTTTAACATAAGAGATGATACACTTTAATAGAGGCATACCTAAAATTATATTCTAAACCTTGTTTTGTTAGAAACCAAGTTGAAAAATCCGTACAGAAGTTCAATGATTAGGAAAACAAATTTGAAATCCCGGGCACCACCTCTTATTAGCGTGGGCATGCTCCTTTAAAGCTGTTTGAAGCCAGAGAAAGCCGAAATGTTAATTTCATGGACAAAGCTCTGCCAGTGATCGAGTATTGCTGTTAAAGTTTTTAATGACGTCGTTTATGTAGAGGATAGGCCAATAAAATATTCCTGAAAGTGTATTTGTAGTCACAGAACAATTTATGTGTGTGGTTTCTTGTAAAAAGCAGAATCCCGAAATTTGAACGGGATCCCGAAATGTTTTGCCAAAATCCCGTCCCGGAATCCCGCCCGAAGGCCAGATGCAGTCTCTAATTATGACAACAGGGGACCAAAGCAAAAAGTTGGATTTTTTCAAAATATTTTTTTAAGAAAAACAAGTATTGTCGGTGAGAAAAAGCGAATAAAAACAGGATCTCAAAATTCGCCTTTAAAAAACAGTTATGGTCGTTTGAAATCCTAAGAATTTCTTGGACCACCCTGCATATTTTTTTGTTCATGCGGCCTTTATTTGTTAAACATATAAAAAATTATTTGAAAACAAAAACTTTTGAATTTGGCTTTTGCAACAAAAAGTTCAAGTAACTGGGTGAAAAAATTAAACATTTTTTGTTTAAACTAAAAAGACTTTTTTTGCAGCTAACACAACGGAGTTTAAACAGTCTGAAGTCTGTATTTGGAGGTAAAACTTTTTTGGACCAAGTTTTGAGTTCTATAGCATTTAAATTCACAGGTTTTTCCAAAAACAAGTTCTCAAAAGCCCCGAAATCCAATCAGGTAGGGCATATTATTGTATTTGCAACATAAACATATGCATTTTCAGGACATTCCATCGTCAAAGTCAGAGAATCAGTTGAGGTAAGCTAGTGAACTAACATTTTAAAATAATATCATAACATTTCATACGGCCTTATATGTAATGCTATCTCCACCACCAATATGTTTATTTATGCATTTAGCAAAGTGGTAGAGGAGGTACAAGGAAGTGTAGATCGTGCTGTTGGATCGAATCAGCAGTCTCTCAGTGTCACTTCCCGCAATCAGATCAAAGGAACGCGGTGGGAAGCTATGGACAATGAAATCGACGAAAATCTCAGTTAGTTTTGACTACTGAAAAAATTTTACTTAAAATTCAGCTTCGAAATTTATAATTAAGGTAGTAATAAAAATTCATATGGCTAAAAATGGATTAACAAAAATTAGAAATGTCCACCTTATGTTTTATAAAATATATGTTTGAGATGATATGAGTGCTCAACTAGCTCGTCTGCGAACCCTTGGAAGTGCTCTTGGAGATGAAGTGGAAGATCAAGTACAGTTACACTATTAAACTTTTCTTAAATATTTTTTTGTGTTTTACAGAACAAAATGCTAGATCGTATCCATACCAAAGCTGACCGAAACGACGGGGTGATTCGCCATCAAGACTCTCAAATGAAGAACCTACTGGGCTACAAAAGCTAGACCAAGATGGTCAGGCACGGCAAAATTGGTCATCTCAAAAAAGTTTCCCTATTTTCTGTAATTTGTGCTTCATTTGTCTGCCCCTTTACTTCCTACAGAAAACAGAATATGCGTTTTAAGAAAAGTCTAAAAATACCAAAATGCGTATGGGTTTTGTGATTTTCGAAAAATGACTGATATTGATGACTCTAATCCGGGGAACGTAACTGTACTTTTTAAAAAATTTGTACTTTTTAAAAAATTGTACTTTTTAAAAAAATTGTACTTTTTTCTGGACCCCAAATCTTTTTTATTTTAGAAGTTTTACGTCAAAATATTTTTTGGAGCTCAAAAATCAAAAAGCACTGGATAAAATGGCATTTTTGACGAAAAATGACTAAATTGTACTTTTTTGCCCAAATGTACTTTTTTCAAAATTTTTAGTTACGTACCCTGGTATAATCTAATGCGTGATTTTAGACAGTTTATTAGTTAAATTAGGTTTTTCCATTCATAAAAAAAGCAATCTATAGATTTTGGGATTTTTTTCTGTAATTTTTAACAGTGCTCAAATCATTACACTCGGTATATGTTCTTGTGATTTATTTAACCAGCTTTTTTAAGTCGAAAGTAAAACTTGCAATAGTAAACATGTTTAAAATCAAAAAGTAGATTAAAGGCATTGATATCAGATTTTTCGCTTTTCTTCAAAAATACTAAAAAACCATGTGCGTTTTGGGTTTTTCGATAAAAATCTAAACCTATATTCTTTTGCCTAACTCGCTCTCATAAAAAGTGCTATTATGTTTTGTGAAAAAAGTTTCTGTTTTTAACATACCATATTTCCTCTAATTAGCTCCCCCCCTGATTCAAATTCATGTCTTTGGCATTGTGTTTTAGCCCACTTTTTGATCACTTCTCTCAGGCAAGTTACCACCCATTTTGTAGCTAGAAAGATGAGCTACTAAATGGTTGGTAACTGCCTGAAGTGATCAAAAATAGCTAAACACAATGCCAAACTGATTTTGAATCAGGGGCGCTAATTAGAGGAAATACGGTAAGTGTTTTTTGTACTATATTTTGTGAGTTTTTGGTGTAAAATTAACAAGGTATGCATGAAAATCAACCATCAAAAAAAATATCTGTGATTTCCATTTTTAAATGAATATTTCAGTAAACTGGCTTTTCTACTTCAATAAATTTTTTTCGGTTTGTCGTAAAGTGGTCTGTTTTTTACAATAAACAACTTTTTCTATTTTATTTTTTAATTCATTCAAAACAAACCAGACAAATCTTCATATATATTGTTTATTAAAAATCACTTAACGAACAAATAAAAAAGATTTTAAGATGTTTGAACAGTGCCAATTCTTTTCGGCCTTTCATAAATAGGATAGTCAGCCAGAAACGCAAAACATTTTACTCTTTTTACCACCAAGCAGAACAGCCGAGTGCTTGCTACTAAAATTAAACTAATAAATAAATACAGTCAAAGCTGGATATGAGAGCACTCCGATATAAGAGCACCCTAGTCCGAAGGGGTGCTTTTGCACTAAAAGTCACTGTCGATATAAGAGCACCTTTAGTCGGTCCCGAGGGGTATCCAGGTTCGACCGTATAATGCAAGAATCTTCAGACCCTGATCCTGATTTTGCTGGAGAGACATTTTGCCCTTTTTACCAGAAAAAATTGGAACTTGTTCGGTTTAGGCAGGAAGCCACCGATCTTTCCTATTTTAATTTCTGTTTTTTTAACTTTTTCTTTTGAAATTTTTATTACATCTTTAAAAATAATAATGAGCTGTAATAGCTGGTTGGTCGACTCTTTCCCTGCACCTGATGTTTTGTTTACGTTTAAAATTGCGCAATCAAAAATTGTTAAAAAATAGGCTCGGCTTCTTTGTTTTCTTGTAGCGATCTTTATAAAGGGCTTCATCTAAGCCATCTAATGCGTTTCCTAGCAGTATTGCAGTCATTGAAAAGAGCACGTTAACAAATAGTTATATAGTGCACTCTATTATCATCTCTATGTAATGCTCCCAAGCCAAAATGCAAAATCAAAAATTTATGTTTAAGGACCATGGTTTTTGGGCTCAGCAGCATGTGGAAAATTTGAATTGGCAAGGGATAGCTCTCTTTGGTCTTGCACTGTACTCTTTGGAGTAGTTTCAAACGTCTCAAAAAAGTACGGTTTTAGACAAAAGAAATGAACTGTCACCCGCCAATTCAAATTTTGCACATGCCGCTGCGCGCGAAAAACATGGTCCTTAAAAGTAAAAGTTTTGTAAAATAAAAAGTGCTCTTTTCGGTAGAATTTGAAAACAGATTCGTCAAATAAAGAGTTTTTCTCAATAATTTGATTTTAAACTGGAGGGAGTTATTATAGATAATAATATATTTTTGAAAACCCGATTACAACAGCGTCTTCAGAGATACTTTTTAATAAAATGTGTACTTTTTTCCAAATGACTTCCCTCTGACCGCTTTCCAAAAATGTTTTAAATGAGAGCCATAGATTAAAAACTGAAAAAACACAAACATAAAAAAATTAGCAATTTAGTTTTGAAAATCTGAGGATGTATTAGCTCAAATGCAAACGACGGCTCAATTTGATGCTTTAGTAACAACTCACTGTAGCTAAAATGAGCTTTAGAGCAAATGACACTAAAAGTTCCTCCTAGAAGGGACTCTGCCGCGTGAACAATGGCTAGTTTGGACTGTCTCACATCATCATTTATATTCTGCAATTGGTACTTTCGATCCACTGGTTATTCACAGTCTACAGGTCCATTGAGAATCACCTACCTCAATCATGATATCATGCAGGACCTTGCTATTACATCGTGGATCGTCTGGCATTTGCAGCAGTGACTTTTGTCTCTCTTCCCTGCGCCTAATGTTGGCTCTCCTAGGACTGCACAAGTATCTGCACAGAGGGTAGTATCGCACTAGTCTTACTTTTTTGCATTGGCAGCCTTCAAAATATTGTGATTGAAAACATTAAAAAGTTTTAAAAATTTAAACGGGGTCCTGATCAAATATGTTCTGTCTGTATGGTAGTCAGTGTTTTCATAATTGATACTGACATCTGAACTGACACTGAATTAACTGTAAAATGTCAGTTGACATTCAGTTGACGTTTTACAGTTAATTATAACTGATAGTGACATCATTAGTGTCAGTTTAGATGTCAGTGTCAACACTGGTGGTAGTTGAATAAATGCTAATATTTGACTTGTATTTTTGAGATTCGCGGATTTTAACACTCTGAAGACGGCTGATTTCGAGACCCCCCACCCGTAAAAACTTTTAAAATCGTGTTTCGGATATTTTTTCGCAGAGTTTGCACATTTCAGTTATGTTCAAGGACTGCGCAAAAAATTTGCGATATCGCGTCTATGCGCAAAAATTCACTTTTTCCATGATATCATGGATTTGCCAATTAAAAAAAAATTATTAGGAATTTTTAGTTTTTAGTGACCATATGCAAATTCAGAGGTCAGATTCGTGCTCAGCGTAATCTATTTACTTATACAAGTGTAATCAGAACAATGAAATGTGGTCACCAAAAAATTAAGATTTCGCCTTGGTCCACCCTTATGTACTTATTTTTTTTAAACCACAGGGGGTACCAAGGAAAAATCTCAATTTTTCGATGACCACATTTCATCGTTCTGATCAACTTCTATAAGTAAATCGAGCACGATTCTGGCCTTAGAACCAGCATTTGGTAACTTAAAATCAAAATTCTCTAAGAATTTTTTCAAAAAATTGGCAAATCCATGATACCCTGATATCACAAATTTTTTCGCGCAGTCCTTGAACAAAACTGAAATTTGCAAACTCTGTGAAAAAAATCTCCGAAACACGATTTTAAAAGTTTTTACGGTGGGTCTCAAAATCAGCCGTCTTTAGTGTGTTGAACTTATGTAATACTTTTTAATTTAATTGCTAGAGATTTTTGCTACGCTTTAACACATTGCATGGTTCCGAAGAAAAAACTCAAAAATTTTGAACTACAGTCGAGTCCCGCTAACCGGCACCACTGGGACCGGCAAAAAGTGCCGGGTTAGCGGTGGTATCATTTTATCGGGCCTTAATCATTACAGTCGACCCTTTATATAATCGCCCTTTATTCAACTATTTTAAGAGGGGTAAAGGGTTGTATAGGAAGGGGAAGGGAAAAAAAGAGGGCCACTAATGGACACACTAACAAGAAGATGTTGAGCATAGTTTTGAATACTGGGGCCTACCGCATACAGAAAAAATTGGTGCAAATTGAAAAATGTTGTAAACTATGATAGATGCCGGTTTATTGGGGGTAATTTTTATTGGACGGGACCAGTCTTAGGGTGCCGGGTTACTGGGGGTGCCGGGTTATCGGGTCCCGATCTCCGAGAATTTTGTCAAAAATATTTTGGCCGTGAAACTGAGATATTTTAGAGTTTCAAAACTGCAAAAAATTTACGATTGGACTGTATGTAATTTCTACGTCAATTGTTATAGCTTGCCCTATCAAATTTTTAAATTTTATTTTATTAAAAGTCGTAGAGAGGAACTAACATACATTTCCCAACTTCTACTAAAAATTCTGACCTGAGCTCTGAGAATACAATTCATTAGCCAGATGACCCAAAGTTAAGAGCACCAGTATAAAATATTTAAAGCAGATCAACATTGGATAATTTAGAGAATACTAGCAAGGTGAATGTCAATTTTAAAAGGGAACATTTTCGCCTTTTTGCAGGAGAAGCTGATTTACAAGAGCTCATTAACCTTGAAATATCCTCATAAATGCTACTGCTTTCACTTATTCAATAGCTTTTCATTTTTTTTGGTAGAAGTGTTTCCTTGCAATAGTGTTTCATAATAAGTGGTTAAGATGTCTACACATTGCGGATTTAAAGTCAAGTTTCAATATGATTTTCAAAAAAAGAAACACGCGGTTAAACTAAATAAGTGTTAGGTTATTGTCCACTGTTATTTTTTATGATACAGTCAAGTTTCGATGTAACGTACCCCCCTCAAGTTCGTTCCGGCTTAGGGTCTGAAGATTTTTTTAGCTCAGTTTTTGAAATTTTTTGCTGAACCTTATTCGTCAATCTAGTTTCAAAAATCACAAGGATTATGATTTTGCCCATGGTTTTTTAAATCTTAACAATTTTTCCGTAAAGACTCGCGATTGTCGATATAACGTACCCCTATTTTCAATAAAGGGGTACGTTATATCGGAGCATGACTGTACATGTTGCAGCAAACTCATCCGCGATGTGGTTGCAGTTTTGAATCCCCCCACGCACAGCGCTTAGATGGAGGAGATAACTCGACCCCGATTTCATGAGAAAGCCGGCCGTTTTTTTAATTCTGAGCAAAAAAAATTTTCGATCCACAGCGGGCATCATGGTTTTTTTAGTCAGAATTTCAAAATTCAAATTGGCGCCTTCTGAATTTAATAGGGAATAAGGGCTGTATAGGGAGGGGAAGGGGGCCACTTTCATGGCTAAATGGCAAAAAAAGTAGATGATTGTATTTTTTGGCTGTCTTACCATGTTTTTCAGCATGGGCAGTGGCAAAAAGAGACTCTATATGCACTTTATGATCAAGAGTCTTGCTCGGAATTATGTCTAAGGTAAGTGAGTGCGCGCATCTTTAACTCTCAAGCGCGATTTTGTTTTACGCATAACTTTTTAAATTCATGTCGTTTTGATGGTACCTTTTTTGCGTTAGGTGTAAGTAGGACAACTTGCCATTTTGCTTAAGACCAAACATGCACATTTTCTCATTATATTGAACAATGGCGTTAAACAAAAACAGAAAATTTTCCTAACACATTTCAAATTACTCAACTTCTGAAATTCTTGCTCCATTTTTTCTTCTTCGACTTCAACGGCAAAGTCGGAGTTCATACGATTTTATTGAGAATTTCATCTGTCAATGGGCAGCGGCTTTATTTAACAAATGTAAAATTCAGAAGCAATAAAATCAGCAAACAGATAATTAAAAAGTGGGATATTTCAACAGAATTTTATTCAACAAGCGGAAATTTCACCAAAAATTTTTATAAAAAGGCCAGCATTTCGTCTAAATTGCCCATTTCGCCACATTTTGTCTGTTAAATTATCCGAATTTTTTAAGGGTAGCATTTAAATCTGCCCGCTAGTTTCTGAAAATTCGTTAAAGCCCGTTAATTTTTGGAAAAATATTCCCTTTTCGAAAAATCAGGATCATTTTTCCAAAAATTAGGGAGCATTTTCCAAAGAGTGGGGGCAAAGATTAGTGGGCAAAATTAAAGGGAAAGGGACGATTGGTATTCGCAGAATTGGTTCTGCGAATACCAATCGTCCCTCTCCCAAATTAAATAGTACCCATTTTCTAATATTACTTTGCTAAATTATCCGGTTTTTTAAATTTTCCGCTTGTTTTCGCCCTGGCAGTGCTTTAAAAAAGTTAGGATACTTTCAAACCGTCAAGGTGGACCGGCTGAATCTGATAAATCTGTGCTTTCAATCACACTGACTCAAGTTAAGACAGTATGGAGGCCATGGGAGATTCTTGTTACATCGTATTAAAATTTATTGTGAACCCCCAAAAAAATCAAAATTGCCAACCTTTAAAGTTTTTCCCACTACTTTTTCTTTCGGGGAAACTCAGCCCTTCAGTATTTGAAGCCAAGGATCATATAGTTCCGAAAAGGAATGTTTAATTTTTAGATTCTAAGCTTTATTTTCACTGTTTGATACAATTTGTTTATCACTATGATGACTGCGATGCATTGGTTACTCTTCTTGCATCTCGCAAACACAGATAAACAAATAAGTGGAGGATAAAAAGCTATAAAATGCTTGTGCAAAAAGTTAATGATGCTCTCCAATCTAATTCATTGATTAATTGCCTTCTCCTTCTAAGGAATTCACGTACAACCAAGAAAGCGAAAGGAAGGAAACATACAAGATGGGGGCACAACTAAAAGAAGACCCTATGAGCAACACCCACTTCATTTGTGCAGCCAACCTGGTAGTGTTCATAACACTATTGTCCACACCCACCCAGCCATTTGCTCTGGGCAAGCGATTCGAGAGATGTTTCATGACTCCTCTACACACACGCTCAATAATATTTTCACAGTGGCCAGTAGTCACCAATCAATACCAGCCTAATGAGTGAACTTGGCCACTCATTTACTAAACAAATTGATTAAGTTTTGTTTATTTGTTAGTTCACTCTACTTTTGCCAATATATACCAGGAATTGGCTACGGAAAAATATTTGTGTATCGGAGAGTGGGAAATGCAAGTGTGTTGCACAACAACAACGAGCAAGAGCACAAAAGGAGCACATTCGCATTCACTACTTGCTTTTAAAAAGGCATCTAAATCTACATTTGTTGTGTCCTTACTACTCTTTTTGCTGACATCTACCATGCATAGAGTGACTTCCATTGAGTCCACCTCCATAAATACAACTACATTGGCGTTAAACTTATTAGCTGAGTCATCATCTACAGCTACAAATGGATCATCACCAAGGTAGGCCTTCAAAGAAGTTTTTTTTTCAAATTTAATTCTGTGTTGTTGAAATTTTTTCACCTATGTTGCTCAACGAGACAAAGAAAAAGTCAAGGAAAAAATAAAAAAAGGGGGAAAACTTATTATTGTTGCCCAAAGACTGATTATTGTCACCGAAAAATTTATTTTTGTTGCCGGAAAAAAGTTGTTGCCGAAAAACTGATTCTTGTTGACGGTTTTTTTATTTCCTATACTTGCTCATGATTAATATTTTTTGCTTTTTTTCTTTCACCTATAGTCTGTACCAGGGATGAGAGTTGTATCCTATTATATATGGCTAGTTCTTTTTTCTTTTGCAATTTTTTCTTGCGAAAATTCTGTGCCTATTTTTACAGCTTGTTCGAAGACTAACCCTCACTTGATTATTTTGACCTATTATTCGGACTAAATCTTGTTCCACAATGCTGCAAAAAAGACCGTAGGAACTCGAAATCCTAATTGAGATTTCCCTAAATAGGATATTAGGATACTCGAACTTCACTTTATTCCTATCGAGCTAGCATTAGGATTGTTTGATGGATTAAGAGCCAGCAGAGTGTCCGAGGCCATACTCTCAATCGAAAGTCTCCGTTGTTTAACGTCATTGAGAGTGTGGCCTCAGATTTCGAAAGGAACAGAAACAGAAAGGAACATAAGTTTCATAGTAAAAAATCGGCTGTAACTAAAGTGCGCTTTCAAAAGTCTGAATTTCACCAGTGAATTACTTAATTTCACCCGTAAATTTCTATTTTGCCGTTTTTCATTAAAATTTGTTGTATTTTTCAAATGTTGTTAGAACTAGCGTGTAGCTATGGATCTTGGCTTTCTAATGAGCTATCGTACTTTGCTGAAAAAATTGAGAAAGGCAGAGATCTAGTGGTTTTAAAAATAAAATTATTTTGAAAATTTTATTTTTAAAACCTCTAGATCTCTGCCTTTCTCAATTTTTTTAGCGGAGTTCGATAGCTCATTAGAAAACCAAGATCCAGGGCTACATGATGAAACAAAACAAATTATAAAAATTACAACAAAATCAAAAGAAAAATGTCAGAATAAAATTTACTGGTGAAATTCCGTAATTTACTGGCGATATTCAGACTTTTGAGGGCGCAATTCAATTTGAGCCAAAAAATCTCACGTGTGACATATTCGATAGGATAGAAATGTTATCCCTGGTCTGTACGCAAAACCTTTTTATGTTCACCAAATTTATTTTATGTATATCAAAGATAAAAAAATAATATGAGTGTGTTATTTTCAGTGCAGACTCAGCTGATCCCTCGCTGCCAATTTTTGATCCAGTAGACGAAAGTGAGAGTCAGGCAGGCATAGCTGTAGACAGAGTTCCCATGCAACAACAACAAGACCACCACCAATCGGCCAACCAGCAAAACACCACAGCACAACAACTGCGTACAGCATCTGAATACAAGAGCAATAGATTAAGAAAGATGAGAAGGGAATTAAGGATGTTAAATGCCCAGCTTGGAGTGTGTGATAATAACGGAAGCTTTGTGAATGGCAAGTGCCACTGCCCCTACCCATTTGTTGGCTCTAGATGTGCTGATTTCGCTTGTGGTCAGTTGTTTTTTAATATTATTTGTGAATTAACATAATGTATTGCAGAGCATGGACTTTCAGTTGGTCCTAGGTATATTAAGTTACTGTCTAGCTACTTTAAAAATACTGAGTTTGGGCTCCATATGTGTTGATGGAAACCCCCGAAAAAAACATGCATTGATCCCTCTGACGACTTTTTGGCGGGCAAAATTTTTTTTTTGTCATAGATTCACTTTTTTGTCATAGATTTCCGTTTTGCCTGTTCCTCTCAGTGTTTCCGTGAGCTCACTCAAAGTGAGAATCTCAGTGAGCTCACTCACTCTTTTTTCTACTCTCACTCTCATTCTCACTGCCCCAAAATATTTGCATTCTCACTCTCACTCACTGCCTAAAAATCAGAGTGAGTGCAAACACTAGTTCCTCTTAAATGTTTTAATCTTTCTTTTTCAAAGTGATAACTCCATCAGGTAGCCTTGCGATTCTAATTTCTAGCGAAGTATCATTTATTGCAACATCTTAGTAAAAAGTAGGGTTCCTGAATGAGATTAAAGCCGAGATTAAAGCCGATATTAATCTGAGATTAATCTCGAAAACAGCATAGAAAAAAAGCCGACTGATAGAAAATCGGCTTTTTTCTCCCGAGAAAATATACTAACTGTACGAATTCGATTTTTTTGCATAGAATTTGATGACATTTTTTCGTCTTGTTCTTAAACGATTTTGACTGAAATTGTATGCCTTCTTGAAAAAGATTTTTGCTTGCCTTGGTCCAAATTTTTTGCCTTGGTCCTCCCTGTGGTAGAAAACACCCAAAAAGCCAAAAAAAAGATTAAAGCCGGCATTAATCTCCAAAAGAAAAAAGCCGGATTTTTCAGCAATCCTGGTAAAGTGTAGTACAAAAAGTATGAAGCAAACTGTTCTTCTGACTTTCTTCATACTTTCACCTTTTTGTGCTACCTTTTGCAAAGATATTGAAACAAATGGTTCTATATGCATTCGCATCTCTGGAAAAAAAGATGCCTTGGTCCCCCCTGTTGTTGTTTTTTGAAAAAAAAAATTTTTTCAAAAAATCGTGAAAAGCATTCAAATGCACTTCTTTTGTTAGAAAACAATTAAGAAACATGAAACATGCAAGTGTTGCATACGAAAAAGGTAAAAGAAAATCTTTAGCGAAATCTTTAGCCCACATATATATCACTGCAAAAAATTTAGTTTCAGGGCGACCATTCTTGAAAAAAAAGTTGACTGAAATTCGATTTTTTTCTCGAAAAAACAAAGGAAACTAACAAGAAAATGGGTACAGTCGACTCTCGTTATAACGACGCCCGATATAACGACCCATTTTTAGCCGGCCCCTTGCGGGTCGTTATAACTAGGGTGGTACGGTTACGGTTAATTTGGTCCTACCCGGTTTTCGGTTAACCGCATTTTGGCGTACCCGGTTTTCGGTTACGGTTTATTACCAGTACCCGGTTAACCGACCCGGTTTTTCCGGTTTTTCTTAATTTTCGGCTCGGATATCCATAAATTCAATTGGACACTTTATTGACACCACATAAGATGATCAAACAATTAGCGGAGCATTCAATCATAATTTTCTGTACCTTCAACATCTGATTTGTCCTCTTCGATTTCTTCTTCATCTGGAACAGTCGATGGAGCAAGCTTAAGCTTGTTCAGATTGGCCTTGATCAAAATGAGCATTTCCGCAGTAGCACCGTGCATTCTGAAACACATTTACTTCACAAAAGCGTATTGAACAATTGAATAAGTAAAGCCAACTACCTATTTCTGAGCGTATTTGAGTAGAAGACCTGCAATAGAAAAAGTTCGCTCACTGCTCACAGATGTTGCTGGCACACAAAGAAGAATTTTTGCACCCTTGCCGATCAATGGAAAGCGCGCTTTGTTCTTGCTCCACCAGGCAAAAATATCCTCATTTCTCTCCGGCCGATCGCTGTTGTGACGGTAGTGACTGAGCTCTGCCTAAAAACAATTATGAACATTAGAATTGAAAAGAAAGCTTTTACCTTGATTGTAGCTTTTAGTTCGGGAGCGATAGTGCAAACAACCTTCTTCTTACGGGCCCAAATGTCATCTATAAAAAGACGAATCATTTAAAACTCAAATGAAATCTATATATGTGCTACTCACCAACATCCATGCTGTTGCTATCGTTAAGGAATTCGTTTTCGTGAAGATCTTCTCTGCCCTGCTGCACCGAGAAGAAAGAAGTAATCGGAGAAATCTAAATAAGGAATAATGCAATACACAATTTTAAAATTTTCACAAAATAAATACCTTGCATGGCCTATCCGACTCATATTCTTTGAACTGCTCCTCATGCCCTTTCGACTTCAGATGATTGATCAAATGAGACGTAGACCCATCCTTTGGCACTGGAAGTAAATTGTTGCACTTCAGACATTGGCGCTTTGTTTCCCCATCGGCGGTTACGACTCCAAAGAACTTCCAGATTTTGGCTGTCTTCGCAAGCGGCATTTCTGGAAAAAACACACACGTAAGTTTGAGCAATGATGAGAGATGAAATAGCGATCAGAACATAAACAAAGAACGAGAAGAAACAACTAACGAGCAATTTTCAACTCTACTAAAAGCAATAGTGAACACTTTCGTTGCATGATTTTATCCAGTGCTTGTTGATTTTGTTGGGTCATTTTATACAGTGCTTGTTTATTTTGTTGGGTCATCTTATCCAGTGCTTAAACCGGAAAAACCGGGGTCTGGCGTACCCGGTTTTCGGTTAACCGGGATTTTTCGTACCCGGTTTTCGGTTTCGGTTAGTTGGCCCAAAATCATTCCGGTTCGGTTAACCGACCGGGTCGGTTAACCGACCGTGTACTACCCTAGTTATAACGAGAGTCGACTGTACCTGAATAATCTAAAAAGATAAGGTTCGAGCATAGTTTTGTTAACTGGGGCCTACCGCATAAAGAAACTCTGGTATGCATGTTTTTTTACGCATCCAGAGTCACTTTCGAGGGATTTGTGTCTGAGGTATGTGGGTGTGCGCACCTCAACTCCAAGCCCTCAAGCCCCCTGCGCCCCCGAAGGGGGCCTTTTTACCCTAATTTACCCTGGCTTTTTACCCTGATTTTTTACCCTAATTTACCCTGGCTTTTTACCCTGATTTTTAACCCTAATTTACCCTGGACTTTTACCCTGATTTTTTTAGCCTAATAAAGATTCAAAACGTGGTATTTCACCAAATTTTTTTTTCAAAAAAACAAAAGGGGGGACCAAGGCAAAATTTTTTCATGTAAATTTTTCGCCGAAATTTTTTTTGTGTGAAAATGCTAAAAAAAAGTGAAAATAAACACTTTTTGAGACTTTTGGGGAAAAAAATCGAAAAAAATCAACAGGGGGGACCAGGGCATCTTTTTTTTCCAGAGATGCGAATGCATATAGAGCCAAACAAATGATACTTCGTTAGAAACTGAAATGGCAGGGCTTCCTGATGGTGTTATCGCTTTAAAAAAAGATTAAAAAATTCAAGAGAAACATTGAAGACAAAAATCTGTGACAAAAAAAAGTTTTGCCTTTTTTTGACTTAGGCGCAGGTTAGGCCAGCGTACTTCAGGATGTACTCAAATATGTTTTCTGACTTCAAAAAGGTAAGAAAAAGATGGTTTTAGTCTACATAGTCTAACCTAAGTCTAAGGAGAAAGCAGAAAAATTCAAACATATTATTAATGACATCACTATTATTATGCTCAAAAAGTTAATGAAGCATGTTTATTTGAGGTTAAAATAAACAAAATTGTTGAAAAATAAATTGAAATTTTTTTTGGAAAAAATCAATAGGGCGACTAAGGCATATTTTTTTCGGGCGCATCGCCAACACATATAGAGCCGCATTTTGTGTCGATACACACCAGTGTTTTCAAAAGTCACAGGCATTAGGTGAATTCGTCGACATTTTGGCGTTCTGTTATACAGTCAAACCTCGATTCAACGACCCCCTTGGGGACCGGCTCTAGGGGGTCGTTAAATAGAGGGTTCCATACGAGAAATTGAAAAAGGGGTCGTTAAATAGAGGTTTTACTGTAACAGATCAAATTCCGCAAAAATGCAAGTTTATTTCAAACAACAATAATAACTGATTTAATTTATTCATTTTAAAATTGTCGAAAAGGTGACATTCCAGATCATTGAATTTTCAACTTCTTTCAGTGGGTTCTCTCGTATATTCTTATTCCAACAGAGCAAATAACATCTCAAAATGGTGATCCGGATCGGAGCTATCTATTGCGCACAAACTTGTAACAGAGTGATCGCAATTTCATAGAAAATTTTTAATCGTCCTTCTAAAAGGGCTTGTTATCGGCAAAAAAATTCGCGTGAACTTGGGCTGGAACGAATGTGCCTAATCATGCGTGTTTTAACAGAATGCATGGAGACTCGCGGGAATCAGTTTGATTAATCTTTCTTATTGTTGACTATTGTTTATTATAGGTAATAGGTAGAAAACACAATGATTACCAACAATAATGAAAACGCGAGAAATATTGGCGAAAAACAAATCGCCGAAACGCAAGACAAGTTGTGGTTGAAAAAATACCTAACTGCATGTGGACTAATTTGTCAAGAGTGAAAATTTTAGTGCCAATTCAAACGCTTTTTTACTTCTCCTATTGTTAAATAGAGGGGGTCGTTAAATCGAAGGGGTCGTTAAATCGCGAGTATGGTTCCTTATATTTTGAACTGGACCAACCAAATTGAGCCAAGGGGGTCGTTAAATCGAGAATGTCGTTAAATCAGGGGGTCGTTAAATCGAGGTTTGACTGTATAGCCTTTTTTCGTGTTTTCATTCAACTTTTTTGAAAATATCTCCGAATCCACACATTCTCGAGCGCCTTTCCACATCGGATGACGTTTCCTTATCCCCTTGAGTTGCTGGACCTCCACATAGTACCCACTCTTCAGCTTCCCTTTGATCACGAGGCTAGTGTTACCGTTGGTTTCCATCTGAAGATCTGAAGCGAGTGAGGAAGGGGAATGAAAAAAGCCCTGAGAATAAAACAATTCTTTTAACAGCTGCGTTACGGCATAGTAGTGGTCGTAAAAACTGCCGTGAAGACTAGGGTTGTCGATCGATTATCGAAACTTTTCGATTTTTTCGATATTTTGATAATCGATTAATCGATAGCCTTCGATCGATTTTCAGTCATCGAAAATCGAACATTTTTCGATTTCGATCATTTATAAGCTATTTCTTAAAAAATGTATAATGAAATTTTTTTGAGTTTTTAAAATGACTAGGTTTAAAAGAAACACTTTTCAATTATTTGCTTCTCAACCCCTTATGCTATTTCACTGAAAAACTTCTTTAAAGAACCCTTCTTAGAAGCTGACAAAGATGTCTGAAATATGGTCAAAGAAGCTTTTCAAAGTGTCAACAACAAACAACGACAAAAGAAAGTGGATATGTCAAAAGAGTTTCAAATTCTAGCCTCAAAGTCGACAACCGCTCTCTAAGCCCACTACTCTGCTTCCCATTATGCCGTCTTCCGAAGTACATCATATGCCAAAAAAAAAAGACCTGTTTGGATGACACTAAAGATCAAGTGGAAAAGAAGAAGCTTGTTGTAAACGTAAAAAAGTGGGAAGCGAACCCACTAGGCTACACGTGTAGAACTTATAGAAATAGTCGTAATTTAACTGTCGTAATTTATATGTAACAAAGCCTAAACTCGATGTCAGAAAGTGATCAGACAAGTGTTGGGATCCTTCTGAAAAATGTCGTCGCCATTACAAGAGATGATGGCTCCAATATGATCGAGGCTGCCAAAGTATTCCAAGGCTCACCAGGGTTAGATTTTTCAAAAATTCTTTTATTCACTTAAACATGTTAGGGATTCACTGTCTGTGCCACAAGTTTCATCTGGTTGTAATGAAGATGATTCTTGGTAGAACGGAAATCAAGCAGGCTGTTCAAAATGTCGTGGTCGCTTTGCAAAGAAGTCCTTCGACAACGGCAAAGTTCAAAGAGATCCAACTACAAGCTGGAAAAGATCCTACATTGTTGGTGGCGGTAAGTTTTTGGCTATTCAATTCAAATGATTGGTCTAAAAATACATAGGCTGTGGAAACAAGATGGAATTCGACTCTTGAAATGATTTCCTCCTTTGCTCACCATAAGACCGACTTACTTGAATTTGCAGACTCAGGATGGAAAGGAGCAGCAGTCAACGCAGTGAAGAAAATGAGTGACTCCGATTAATTCTTTTAGGCTACTCGGTACTTATACGGTTCCCCCATATCGGAATTTTTTCAAAAACAGGTTTTAACCATTTCTAAGCAATTTTTACACGCTAAAACCGGTAAAAACGTTGTTTCCGACCACTTTTCATCAAAAATTTTGACATTTTTAGGTTTTCTACCTGCATGCCTTCGGCAGGCAACCTACTTCAATAGGAAGCCCCTTTGGGGGTACTTGGTCCGGGCCAAGGGCTGACCCTTTATATATCAAGAAATATATATCTATATCTCTTGAAAAAAGAGCTGCATGCTTGCAATGTAGAAGGGGTATAAAAAAGATTAAAATTAACATTGCAAGGCTGGGGAAAATACTACATTGCTGCTACTATTGTGAAATTTTGTTCTTTGGTTAGGGCTTGGAATAATATGCAAATAATTTAACTGAATTTTTTATAAGCATTTTTACATTTATATTTTCAGTGGTTTTTTATTGGTTAAATTTCCTTGATATATTTCTTGATATATAAAGGGTCAGCCCTAGGCCCGGACCATGT
Organism: Ditylenchus weischeri; assembly: GCA_029231635.1. Taxonomy (NCBI): domain Eukaryota; kingdom Metazoa; phylum Nematoda; class Chromadorea; order Rhabditida; family Anguinidae; genus Ditylenchus; species Ditylenchus weischeri. Next base: position 441,549 of record JAMRYI010000034.1, on the reverse strand, counting down.
GCCCCCAAAGAGGCTTCCTATTGAAGTATGTTGCCTGCCGAAGGCAGGCAGGTAGAAAATCTCAAAAAGTCAAAATTTTTGATGGAAAATGGTCGGAAACAACGTTTTTACCGGTTCTAGCGTGTAAGAATTGCTTAGAAATGGTTAAAACCTGTTTTTGAAAAAATTCCGATATGGGGGGGACCGTATAAGTACCGGCTACTCTTTTCTTTACGAACTATTTGCGAAGCCGAATAACTACCGAAAAAGCCTCTCAAATCTTAGCAATCAAGGCAGAGCTTGTGGAAAGAAATAAGGGGAGGAACGATGAACAGGAAATACTCGATGATTAAGACATGGAAGACATATACTTTGATCATCTAGTCACTCCTTAAATGCTTTACCTTTGTTCTTTGATGGCTTAATAAATAACTTGTTTGCGCATATTATCACTTCTTCATATGTCGAAATAATAGTATAAGGTTACTTTATTAAGGTATAATTATTTCATAGACTTCTATCGATTTTCGATCTAAATCGATCGATAATCGACCGATTTTAGATCGATTCCCGATCACGATTATCGAAATGTTTTCAATATTTTCGATTATTCGATTAATCGATTATCGAACTTTTTCGATTTTTTCGATATTTAGATTATCGATTAATCGAAAATTTTCGATATACCGATTTTTCGATAATCGAAAGATTTCTAATCGATCGACAACCCTAGTAAAGACGGCTAAATTCGCATTGGGATCAGAGTGTAAGAGAAAGTGAGAGTGAATGTGATAATTTTACACTCTTCCTATTGGGGACAGAGTCCGAGTGAAAGTGAGAAGCAAATTGCGGGTGAAAGAACTCCATTGGGGTCGTAGCTTGAGATTTGGAAACAATATGGTAGCAATTTGACGCTAGGCAAATTTCGTTTTAGGCAAAACCTAGGTTCGACAAATTTCGATCTGATGAGTTTCGTTTCGGCAAATTTCGTTTGGCCGAATTTCGTTTTGGCAAGTTTCGTTTTAGCAATTTTTGCATTTGGCAAATTTCATTTTTGGCAAGTTTCCCCTAGCCGATATTGGGATTGAAATGAGTGTGCACGGGGAAGACTGTGAATGAAACTGAAAATAATAAACTGAAACTAAAAATAAATCTTCTTCGAAATCTTAAAAAGTTTATAATGATTAAATTTTACAATAGGTTTGATCCGGAAACTACATTTTTCAACAGGTAATTGTAATGACCTGTCATATGTAACATTTAGCATATGTTCAGAAGATGCATTTGCGAAGATGATTGGACAGGCGAGTTGTAAGTATTCTAAGCACCACTAAATTTGGAAAATTCTATTTGTATTTTTCAGGTGCAATATACCCATCGCTGATCAGGTAAATGAAACTTTTTTCAAATTTCATTTTGTCAATCAAATTTAGTGCAATGGAAGAGGCCAATACACTAACAGAGGAAGATGCAAATGTCACGGCTACTACTTTGGTCCTAAAGTGAGATTTAGATGGATCATCCAAAAAGTCTAGTTTGTTGAAAAAATTTGAACCATATTTTCGATTTGGTGTGTTTGAAACCGAACGAGCTATCCCTAGAATACGATTTTTGCAAACAAGACTCTGTAAAATTTTCCATTTGACAGAGTGATTCAAATTGCATGCATTAAAAACATTCTAATGCTAACTTCTGTTATGATATAATGTCAATAGATATCTTTTTGGACAGAAACAAAACAAAAACGAAACAAAAAACTTAAAGGACCACCACCGTTGAGGACAGTAGAAATTTCGGATTTTCGAATTTGCGGGCGACAACTTTTTTTTACGGGCAAAGCTTTTTCTTGGCGTCAAAAGGCTTTCTGGCACTAAAAAGCTTCTTTTTGGCGCTAATAGTACGAACGAGTAATTCTTGGTGTTTCTCTGATTGTAAAATTTTTATTTTTATATCAGCATGTAGGTATCTCTACTTTCTAATGAGCTATCAATTTTTATGAAATATGTGTTGTCTTATAAAAACGGGTATTTCTTAAAATTTTCAGAGCTACAAAGAGTCAGTTGATAGCTCATTAGAAAGTAGAGATGCACGGCTACATGCTGATATAAAAATAAAAATTTTACAATCAGAGAAACACCGACAATTACTCGTTCGTACTATTAGCGCCAAAAAGAAGGGCTGTATTGGTTTTCGGCATTAGCAGCTTGGAAAAAGCGCGAGTTTCGAAAATTTCCGTTTTCGGCATTTGCCGCTTTGGGTGAAATAAGTTGCGCTTTTTCCGTTTTGGGACAAATTATTTTGGAGGTTTTGGGTTTTCGATAACATATTTTGGGAATTTTTCTGTTTACAGAAAAATTGGTCTGGAATTTTTCTGTTTTCAAAAAAATTAGTTTGGAAATTTGCTAATATCGGAGACTTTTGTCTTCAGTCTCTTTTCAGGATATCCTTGTTAGATGTCACGCTGAAAATCAAAACAAAGCATTTTTCTGATTCAAAATCATGTGGTGAATCCGGTTTGATAAGACCAAAATTTCGATTTGACTTACCCAAACCCTGAAACCTGATTTGGGTACCCTATGGTCATGTGGTCACCCAAGCTCAAATTTCGAACCTCTTTTCTCCAGAAAAATCAAATTCCCAAACTCATATTGCCGAAAACGGAAAATTCCCAAAAAAGCTCCCGAAAAGCGAAGTTGCCGAAAACAGCAAATGCCGAAAACGGAAATTTTTGAAAACTCGCGCTTTTTCAAACTGCTAATGCCGAAAACCAATACAGCCAAAAAGAAGCTTTTTAGTGCCAAAAAATGCCTTCTCACGCCAAGAAAAAGCTTTGCACCTTTTTTACTCCAAAAAATTAGAAAATTTATTTTTTAAATTATTTTTTCATCTTTTATAAAATTAAAATTTTAGGTTTTTTTGGTGCGTAGGCGTTTAGGCAATGTTTGGATATTTTTAAAGTTCATATCTTTTTTTGAATTTGAGTTATTTTGCTGTTTGGGCAGCGCATTTGATATCTCTTAACATACTGGCCTACCTTACGCCGAAGGCTTTGCCTAACTTTAAAAAAATTGCAGGAAAAGCGTCAGAAAACAAAACGCCGAAAAGGCGAGAATTTAAAAAGAAATTCCAAAATTGCCTAAACGCACTTATTAAAAATAGAAAAACTGTTTCGCAATTTTCAGTGTCAATATGTTTCCAAATGTGTATATGGTAGATTGCAAGAAGGCACCTGCAATTGCGTTTACGGTTATGAGGGCGACTACTGCGACAAGATTGTGTGTCATCATGGATATCCAGGCACGATCTTTCAATTTATTTTTCACAAACATCAGCTTATTTGTTGCAGATAAAGCTAACGAGTCAGAAAGTTGTGTTTGTCCTCCTCGCCACACTGGAAAATTCTGTGATGAGTGCTTGTTGAGCAGTGGGCTGGACAGTCGCATACTTAATCACATACTGCCTTTTCCTAATTGCACTGAGGAGAGGATACCATATAGGGCTAGAATTTCAAGGTTGGTGAAATACTCGGTTTTTGCAGATCACCAAAAATTTTTTGAGAAAATTGCTACAGTTGAGTCTCGATACACGAGCGCACCTTGGTAGCTGCCTAATGTGTCCGTTTATCAGGAGTGTCCATTTATTTGAAGCGCCAGATATTCGCTTCGACTACTTTTGCTTATGCTTTAGCTTGGAAACTTTTAACATTAAATGTACAGTAAACCAGATAACAATTTACGAAGGAAAAATGACACAGAAGCGAAAATCATGAGAGAGAAATGACACAAAAAAAGCCAAAACAAAAAAACGGAACACTGAAAGCTTTAGAAAATCATTAAAATTTTTAAAAATATTGCATAATGTGTAAGTTGTCGGTTTATCGAGTGTAATTTTATTGAACGAAACCACGTTAGAGTGTCCGTTTATCAGGCGTGTCTATTTGCAACAGTGTCCGTTTATTAAAAATATACTTTTGTAATTTATTTGTAGACCACCCAAATGTTCTTAAAAGTGTCCTTTTAGTGAGGGTGTATGTTGATCAAGGTGTCCGTTTATCGCGACTTGACTATATAGCGATTTTACAAAGTGCTATCCCATATTTTTTTATTATTTTTTGCTTAATTTAACGCAGGGCTGCCAAGTCAGGAAACCCCAAAATCAGCGTTTGGGATCGAAAATTAGCCAATATTTTTCAGAAATCAGCACAAAAATCAGCACTCACAAAAGCATTACAAAAATTGCTTTATTCAGCGCAAATCAATAACAAAACAACTTTAAACATCATATTTCTCCCAACCGCGAACACCATTCAACAAATTTCTATCATTCAGAAGAGTTTTGTAAATTTCAACACAGGTTTGGTCGAAGTTGACATTGACTTGCACCTATCTTGGCATTGAACAAGCCAAAACTCCAAAATTCATATCAGAATCAGTAACCTAATTACCAACGGAAACAGCTTTATAACCTTGTGATTGGAAGTTTTCTGTTGATATCGAAAAGGGTTGAGAACCAAGATCTTCAAGAAGGCATTTTGTAGCATACGGAGCCAGCACACCTAAAACTTGGCCATAGGAAACAAGTCGTTTTCGTACGAGCACATCAAAACTTTTTCGCTACATTACTTTGAAAGATCTTGCAAAGAAATACAATCCGCAGAGACAAAGGATTGCTGATGCTTGACGATATGATATGCCCACGCGCCCTCAGCAGCAGCGGCCCTGTCATCTATTGCTGTCGGAGATATGAGATTAGGAAGAAATTCGGCAACGGACTGATTTGAGCCAATAAGTTTCACTGAAGCTTTGTGTGTCTCGGTCTCTGAAATATTAATTTTAAGAAGAAGTAGTAGTAGCAACCTTGATGAAACACGATTGCTGGTTTTTCTGTAGCCGCTAAACTGATATCAACGTTGCACGGCACACACCGGGCGCAAGATGGAAGTTGAAGTATAAAGACATTGTTTGACTGAAAATATGTCCAGAAGTATACCTCGCTCTTGCTGCTTTTTGTTATTCCCTTAATCCTGCTGTACTCTGGCTTAAACGATCGCTTCTTTCCAGGTGCCATCGCTTTTCGTAACTTAAAATAGCAAATAAAGTAAACGTAAATCAGCCATAATAACAAATGAATAACTGAACTACCGACAAAAATGAAAGAAAGGCATTTGTGACACTATGAAACATGCAAAATTTTTGAGGATATTTAAAACCTTGATTTATCCATTACAAAAATTAAATATATAATAATAATAATAATATTAAAAATCAGCCAAAATCAGCACTTTTCATTAAAAATCAGCAAATCAGCAAAAATTTATCAGCATCAAGGCCTCAAAATCAGCCAAATGCTGAGAAATCAGCCCGCTTGGCAGCCGTGATTTAACGACAAAAAAATTGTTTCACCAAAACCAATTGCCGAATTTACGCCCTAGCATTACTTTTTAGGGAGAAAACTGACGACAGAATATGGTCAAGAATCGTAATTTTACTGATCTCAACCGGGCTTCTCTTTTTGCTTTTTCTCACTATGGTATTGTTTTAAAAATATGTTAGCGAATTTAACCTTTTTCACAGATAATTATGCACTGGGGCCGACGAAGAGCCTTGGATCCAGTCGTAGATGTGGAGAAGCGCAGGGCTGTGGAGGAGCGTAAAGAATTACTGGAAAGTGCTATTTATTTGCAGTCTTCTAGGGATTCAGCCGGCAACACTGCAGCTCTGCTGAATTCGTCGGGAGCCAGAAGGTTGGTCACTTTTAGAGCCACCCACAACTACACTCCCAGCAAACATTTGAGTCTAGATTAGTAGTAGTAGTAGCTTTGCTAATCAATAATTATGAATTGTTCAGAAGCAGTCGGTTTTTGGATCCGAACCGTATGGATCATGATTTGCTTTGAGAATTGATTGGTAATTAAGGTCTCCTCTACAGCAGCAATACATCTAAATTGTTAATACATATGTCAAATAGAATAGGATATTAGTAGAAAAAAGTAGTAACTGGCTGGTTACCGTATTACCTCTAATGAGAGCCCAGGGCTCTTATTTTTCAACCTCCCTCCAAGGGTGGCTCTTATTAGGACATGGGCTCTAAATAGGACATGGGCCCTTATTTTTCAACCTCTCCGTGCCGAAGAAAATTTTTTTGCCCCATCATCAAACCAAACAAATTTTATTCAAATCCTCAAAATCTTACTTGTTTTTTTGGCGGACTTCTGAGACGTAAAGAAGAAAATCGACGATCTTCTTCACGTAGTTGCTTGGCGGTTTCTGGCAGACGGTAGTCGGAATGCGCAGGCGGAAATTATGACGCGTTAGAAATTGTCTGAGCCATCCTCTGCTTCCCTAAAACATTCTTTTTAAACAGGCACAGAAGTGGATAACAAACCTTGAACTCAGCTTCGTCTTGCTCCGCATTAAACATTTGCACGGCCTTTTGCTGGAGGATGGTGTGAGATATTCGAAGCTTCTTTGACCGGCGCTTTCTGACCAAGATTGCGAGTTGTTTGTCGAGCTCCTTGAACGTCACTTTTCGACCTCCTCCGGGCAACTTCTTCTTGAACCTTCCCGCTGGCGATGAATTTCTAAACATATCACAATCAATGAATAAAGAAAAAGACAATGCTTACTTGATTTGGTGTAACTGGTTTTCCTGCTTCACCCAGTTGCGCACTTGCTTTCGATCAACTCCGAACTTGACGGCTGCTTTTGCTTTATCCTTGTCCTTCGCAAATTTGACGACCTTCAGCTTGAATTCCGCAGAGTAGGACTTTTGCTTTCGTGGTGCTTTGACCTCTTCGTTTTCGCCTTCGGAGCCACTCCCGACTTGTTCGCTTCCCTCTTCCGAACCACTTCCGTAGTTTGCGATAAACTCAATCTTGCTGTAAATAAAAGATTATACCAAAAAATTACGACAAGAAAAATTGCGATCAGCAAAAAAAAGCCAGAAAAAATACAGTTTTCATGAACGGGGAGAGGGGGCTCTTATTAGGACATGGGCTCTTATTTTTCAACCTACCTCCAGGGAGGGCTCTTATTAGGAGATGGGCTCTTAATAGGACATGGGCTCTCATTAGAGGTAATACGGTAGTTGTAATTGTAGAATGCAAATGAGTCTCGATAGGATCAAATTGAAATGTAGCGACTAAGGACTGAAAATTAGCCACAAATTACTTAATTCTGGCGACTAATTCAAATTTGCCTTTAAAATAGGAAATTTAGCGACTAATGGCCGAAATCTGGCAACTAATTTTCACAAAACTGATTTTTTTAGTTCCTTTCAATAAAAAAAATCCTGTCAAGACAAATTTGGAGGTTCAATTTACCGCGGGTCAATTTATCTAGAGCCGAAAAAATCAGTTTGTGAAAATTAGTCGTCAGATTTTAGGCATAAGTCGCTAAATTTCCTAATTTAAAGGCAAATTTGAATTAATCGCCAGAATTGAGTAATTTGTCGCCATTTTTCAGTCATTGGTCGCTACATTTCAGCTACAGCCGTATCGATATACCGGCACTCCGAAAATTTGCGATCCCTAGCTGCCCAATACTTCAATTTATAAGTATTTTGCCAATTGTCTTCAGCCACGGCTTTTGAAAACGTCCGAAAATCGATTTTAGACTTTGCGGGAATTTAAAATTTCAATTTTTGCTGCTTTTTCTTTATAAGGAGGGTGGATGTTTTTATTTCGTCACTTCCTGATCACTACAGCGATTCCTGGTACAAAATGTAGGACCCCGTTATGCTAGGTTTTCGGGCCAGATAAGGGAAAACCCCTGGTTTTTCTTGAAAAAAATTTAGTTATTCAACAACAATTGGTAAAATCGAAGTTCTCTTGATCCTTTTGGGCTAGACTTACCAAAGATTTTAAACTCGGATTGAGTCGGATCTTGCTAGGGTCAAAATTAAAGAGATGCCATGTCATTAAGACTCTATTTCCATGTATTAGAAATCACTTTTTATTAATAGACCATGGTTAATTTAGTTTGTTAGCCATTTGTATGTCGTTGTTATCTAAGATAACACATCATGATCTCAAATCTTTCATTGTGTTGCTATTTTTCATCATTCCTTTTGTTTTTTGATGTTTTTTTAATTGCTACAGATAATAAACAGACAATAAATGTTTGGCACGGCTGTATATATATTCGTATTATCGAATTTGGAAAATGGTTTATTTCGAAAAAATTTGTATTGGCGAAAAAATAATTCAAAAATGGTAGAACTCGCAAAATGTAGTTCGAAAATTGTAGAATTCGCGTAACAGTATTTCGAAAATAATAGTATTCAGAAAAACACTTTTCGGAAATCAAAGTTATCGCCAAAATTTTGTCTCGAGTCAATTTGTTTGTGCGGATATTAGTGCAGAATATTGCGGTTTTGGAAAAGTTAATTTTCGTCAATTGTACAACTTGCAGTGGTCATTATTGTGAAAAATTCTGCTTGATATTTTTATTTTTTGTTTAAGTTTTACAGGATATTTTCTCAACGTCCCTTATAACTTATAGTGTTCTTTAATTTATTTACATGACAATGGATTATTCAGGTCCTAAGAAAACTACCGGCGCTAGTGGAGAATCCGTGTCCAAAATATGCCTTGGTCCTCCCTGTTGTTTTTGAATTAAAAAATTTGTTTTGAACCAAGGCATTTTTTGATAAGAAAAAACAACAGGGGGGACCAAGGAATATTTTGGACACGGATTCTCCACTAGAGCCAAACTAGCCTATAAATCATCTTATCCATATTGCACCAAAGAGATCAAGTCATCAATAATTACTTACATTTTTATTCAAAATTTTAAGCAACACATCCAAACACGATAAGGACAAATAAAACAGATTTCTAATAAGTTTTTCTTGCTCTATCTGTTTGTTGTGTTTGTTGTTTGTACTGGACTAGGTTTAATTCACCATTTCTTGGAGACATTGGAGGAGTGAATTGAAAGACTGGTGCATTGAACCATCTTCGTCGACGACCAACCAGGTCTTGGTTAATTCCAGGCACGTTTAGGTTTACTGCTGGACGCTGAGGACCGCCTGCTTAATTATAAAAAATAATTCCTTTATAAATAAATTCCACAAATAATACCAGAATAGACCATGATTAGGGTCCACCAAAATAGAACATGATTTGCCTTCTTTCGCTCATGATGAACCGTAGTAGTGCTCCCTCAACTATCTTGCAGGAGAAATGATTGCTTGGCGACATTTTGATCAATCTGCAATGAAGCATGAGATTTAGTGTAATTGGTAAGTAAAATCAAAAAATTGTAAAAAAGGTATCGAAAAACCAAGAAGAAGTAACAAATAATCAACTTTGCGTGCTTAATGCACTCGAAAATACAAGACTTCCTGATAAAAATTTTCAAAAACAGCTTTTAGCGAAAACAACCTAATTCAAAACGGGTAATATTTAATTCTGCCTCTAATTGCCCCCTAATTTGAAATGCCCCTGATTTTCTAAATAATTTTTCTTGGTTTGGGCAGTTTTTTTGTCGACTCAGCTACCTTGTTTCAGGGTCTATTTTACCGTGGTTTTTACCCAATATACACACTTTTGACGACTGAAATCGTGTTCAGCGTTCAAAATTACCCTTGGGAATGAATAAACACGTATAAGACAGCAAGAAAAAAATAAGAGGGCATTTAAAAAAAAATTAGGAAGCATGTTTCAGAAATCAAGGGGCATTTTTAAGCAATTAGGGGTCATTTTTCAGCAATTAGGGGGCAAAATTAAATACCACTCATTCAAAACATATTTTCGCAAATTCTACCATTTTCGAAATACTTTTTTCCCAGTTTTACCGTTTTCCAAATGGCATTTCGAGACAAATACCATTTTCGAAATGCATTTTTCCAATATACACATTTCCGATCCTAACACTTTCCAAAAGTTTTTTTGCGAAACAAAGGCATTTCGAAAAATACCATTTTCGAAAAACGAGTTTATGAATTATTATTATTATTTATTTTCATTTTTTTATTTATTATTTATTATTATTATTATACAGCCGTTTGTAACATGCATTTTTAATGTTTTAGGACAACACATCTTTTTTACATAAAAGTTTTCTTTTCCGTCCACAAACGCACATGGAATAATTTAAGTTCATTGTTTTAACTACAAGGTGGACCTTTATTTTAGGAAGATTTGAAACGTTCATAACTTTTTAAAGTTCTAACTCCAATATTACCATCAAAAGCCCATTAGAAAGACCTGAGTCTCGGGTTTCGTTCGACACCAAAAAAGATAATTTATTGAAACCTTGATCTGAGATGTGCTCATTTGAAGCAAACATGACATTTTTAGGAACTGCAGGCTCTAGTAGTCAAAATTTAAATAAATTTTAGAGTACTCTAATAAAATTTAAACACTATGTTGTAGCGCCGATCAAGGATTACAAAACCCATTTCACAGATTTTTTTTGAATGTAAGAGTGTTGAGATGTTGTCTTTTGGAAAAAAATCCTGTGAAAAATGAGCGAAATTCAAGTTTTCCTGGATTAAATTTTTTAAAGGGATTTTTTCAAAAAGCCATATCTCAACACTCTTACATTAAAAAAAACTCTGTGAAATGGATTTTGGTAGCTCTTGATCAGCACTTTATTGTAGTGCTAAAATGTTTTGGTGGTAAACGTGAAAATTTATTATTTATCTATTTTGATGGGTGATTTCCATTTTCAGGTGGAAATTATCATTTTTCTCATAAAAAGTGTCATTTTCTGTTTAGCTGCCTATATCTCAGCTTCTAAAAGCAATAAAAAGCAATTTTTGGTGTCAAACAAAACCGGAGACTTAGGGCTTTCTAATGGGCTATTAATAGTATCATTGGAGTGAAAACTTTGAAAAGTTATGACCGTTTCAAATCTTCTCATAATATTATGTTGTCTCAAAAGTTCGCACCGCGTTGCCTTGGTCCCCCCTGTTGAAAATTTTGTACAGTTTTAAAAAGTTCTCTGTGTTTATTTTGCAATGTTTTTCAGTTTTTCGTTTATTTTTTTGCTCAGCTCATATTGTTTATTGTTTTTAGATGGATAGCAATCATATTCGCCACGTTATGTTGTTTTGTTTGATTCTGGGCTGAAGTAGTAATCCGACAAGAAATGTCCGCTAACACTGTCTATGCGTCTCTAACGTGTCTGTTGTGACGACATAGACAGTGTTAGCGGACATTTTCCGTTCTATAACTACTGGCTGATTCTGGGATCGTTTCTTTTCTTCAAAGCCAGCCGGATTTTATGTCAAGGGAATCAGTCGTCTTCAAGAACGCTGTGAGAAAGTTGTGGAATTTGATGGAGATTATTTTGTTGATTAATTGTTATGCTTTGTTTTGAATAAAATTTGAAATTTTGCTTTATTTGAACGTTTGACTGTGAAACGGTACGAACTTTTGAGACAACCTAATAAAGGTTCACCCTATAAAATAAATTAATTTTTTTGTTAATTTGTTAGTTTTACGTTCAAATTTGAAGATTTAGCTGCGGCTCGAAATATTATTCTGAATATCTGTGAAGGAGGAAGGTGATTTCAACACTACATAAACCACTTTAGTCTAACCTGATGATTTACTAAAGATATCATGGAAAAGCTATTATTGGTTTTCGTTCAAAAAGATGTTCGTGGTCCACTTTTTATTTTCACATAAAGCCATTATTTATTTGCCAAATATAATTGCTTCATTATATACATCCCAACCATTGCAATCTATTACTCTGCATTTGCTAACCAATAAATCTTTTTGTGGTATATGAGTTGAATATGCACATGCACACACACTCTCAAATTCCAACATTTCCGAGGGGAGAGTAGGATTCTGCCTACAGCAGCACCCTTAATCCATCAATCCATGACAGCAACAACAGGATCGATCTTGATTTGAATTTGTCAGTTTGATGTTTTAGAGAGGCGTTCTCTCCCTCACTGCTGATCCGTTTCTCACCCACATTCTTTTTTACAAATCGCTTTTTTGCGCAATTGTTAGCATTCCAAAAACATTTAGGGGTTCATGACACTAATTTACTCCGCTGTTATCATATGAGCATTTTTCATCATCAAATAGTTAAGTTACGTTCACATAAAGTGTCGACCCAAGTGTCGACCTAAGCGTTTTTTTTTAACGCGGGAAGGGCTGAAAACTTTTTTCCTCCATAGAAAAAATGTTGTGTTAGTACCATCCTGTAGCTACGATGCAGGGCTTTAGAATGAGCTATAAACAAGCTTCATGGGAAATAAAAATGTTGGATAAAAAATTTTCTATGGAGAAAAAAGTTTCCATCCCTTCCCGCGTTAAAAGAACGCCACTCATTGTCAACGCGTTGACACGCATTTAGGCACTGGCAGGAATTCTTTATATCGCATGTTCCCCAAAGCGTGTTTTGACTACTTTTTTGAGCTTCTCTGGTTTTTAGTTGGGTAGAAAACATGTTTTAGGGCGCGGCCGACCATTTTTTAAAATTTTTTTTTACCGAAATACTTTTTGGTTTCTTTTTGGCCATAGAATTCTTCTTTTTTTGGCCGTACTCGCTCAAAATCATGTTTCAAACACTTTTTGGAATTTTTATTGTGTCTGAAACACGATGAAAAAATGTTTTCAGGGTGCAAACGACACTTTTTCGAGAGAAAAATTCTCGACCATTAGCTGCTCAAAACAAAAAGCATAATTTTCACCAAAAAATTTTTCTTCGAAAAAGTGTCGTTTGCACCTTGAAAACATTTTTCATCACGTTTCAGACACAATAAAATCTCAAAGAGTGATTGAAACATGATTTTGATCGAGTACTGCCAAAAAAAGAAGAATTCTATGGTCAAAAAGAAATAGTATCCTGTGTAAAATGGAAAATTTTATTTGTGGCTGAAGTTTGGGAAGGCTGCAATGCGTTATTTGGCGAAAGTCTACCACCCATATGACTGCGAATATGCCGTTAATAACCTCTTTCGAACAATTTCATTTAAAAATTTTATTTATTCGACAATCATATTGACCACACCGTCCACCGGGCTGTCTTGACCGGATGAGACTGGCTTTGACTAGACAGCGCATGGCCGGTTGTTAGGACAGCTCGAAAAGGCGAACAAAGTAAGAACAACTTGCGAAAAAATTTACAGTAATAACAACCGAACCAAGAAAACAACTCCACGTAAACGAAAATTTGATACCCATTACAAACAACTCAGAAGAAAGGATTCCTACAACATTTTCCGACAACGAGAATTTTAAAACAGACGCTTTCTTTAGCCCCAACTACCCCATTGGTATTCTTTCTCAGCGGGTTTTTTCCAAACTGTCCCAGTCGACATCTTGAGCAGAATTATCTCCCGAAGGAATGTCATTTCGAGGATTAACATCTTTCTCACTATGCAAATGCTCGATCCCTTGATATTCGTGCTTCATTTGCTCCGGCTCTCGCTCAATCAACGGGCGGAGTCGATCAAACACACTACTTGCACTAACTTTAGCTGCTTTCGAAAACTGACCACTCGGAGGAGAAATAAAAGTCTGGCGAAGGGTGAGAAGCTTCCGACAGTTGATGTCTGAACTGACTGAACCAAATTACTTATTTCTGCTGAGCCGAGTTTCTCATTGGCAACTGCACTCCCTTGAATCTCTGGCTGAAAATAAATGAAATGATTATAGAGGTAAAAGAAGTAAAAATATTGCAGAATAGTTGTATCTGACCCCGCATTGTTCTGGGACACTTTCTACCACGAACTCACTCCTTCGCTCAGGCGGGTCCTTAGAAGGAAAAGGTGACCTCCAGCCTTGATCGCCATTCAAATCGTTGGCCGCAGAACATTCCACACCGTTGACATGATCCCTCGAAAGTAAAAATAAAAGTACCATGGTTGCTCCGGAAGGAAGAGACCTTAAGTCTAAGGTAGCTAGTCTAAATATTTGTCCCATAGTTTAAAAAAACAAATTATCATAGCTATTTAAATAGACACACATTTGTGTTTTCTAAAAATTATTTTAGACTTGGCTTTAAATCTTGTTTTATGCTTAGGCTTTCGCATTTTATAATCGTTGAAAACTCATGTTTAAACGTATCCTAAGTAATTTTTATGTGCTAAAAACGATAAAAAAAGGTTGTTTTTTTACACTTTCCTACGTAAAATTGATGTTTTGGAGAAAAATTTTTTGACCGAAATGTGACTTTTTTCCTTGGGGGACCAAGGTAAAACATCTTATATTAGGGTATTATACCCCATTTCGGCCACTGGAGCTTGGCAAAAAGAGCCTCTAAATGCATTTTTGTTCAAGAGTCTTGCTCGGAATTATGTCTAAGGTAAGTGAGTGCGCGCATCTCTAACCATCCAAGCCCCCTGCTCCCCCGGCACACCCACATACCTCAGACACAAATCACTCGAAAGTGACTCTGGATGCATAAAAAGGTATGCATACCAGAGTTTTTTTATGCGGTAGGCCCCAGTTAACGAAACTATGTTCAAATCATATCTTTCGAGGATCCAGCCTTGGTCTAGTCTTAATCTTTCAGAGTAATAAAATGGAGGAACTGCCTTTCATTAATCATAAAGGTACTGGTTTACCTTGGTCCCCCAAGGCAAAAAGTCACATTTCGGTCAAAAAAAAATTTCTCCAAAAAATCAATTTTTACGTAGGAAAGTGTGAAAAAACAACCTTTTAGCACATAAAAATTACTTCGGAGACGTTTAAACATGAGTTTTCGACGATTATAAAATGCCCCCCCCCCAAGTGATTGTAAATGGTGTAGTTGGATGAATATAAATGTGTTTACCAAAAATCAGAACGCCAAAAAAAATTTTGAAAAAAAAAACATAAGGGGAGACCAAGCAAAAAATGTGGCCCACAATTTTAGTTACTGCGTGTTACTAAACAATTCTTACCAAAAAAATTGATTGTCAAAAAAATTGTTTCCGAATTACAAAGTATTTATACTATTCATGCAAAGTCAATTGCAAACATAATATTTTATTTATTTTTTGTCGTAAATTTGTCGCTCTAAATTTAAAAGTAATAAATTTAGCAGCCTAAAATTGTTTCAGCATATATAAGTAGTTCGAAAATTCAAGAAACAAACACATCCGTCTTCCTATATTCAACTTGTTGAACTCTTTTTTGGAGCACCCGTTTGATCAACAAATGAAAGTGAATCCGGAGAAGGGGGAAGAGAAGAGAAGATTGTTTGAAAAACACAGTTTAGTAGTGAGTGATCATCAAATGAGGTAAACACAGTGCAGCAAAGAGGGATCACATATCCATCTATTCTTTACTCCCTTTTGCACAGTTGACCCTTCTAGAATAATACATTGGTGAGGAGGCATTGTTTGTCTATTTCAAACACACAAACTACTTATTTAAAATATTTTCAATCAAACAGTTTTAAGGCATTGAAATTTGCATGCTCCAAGTTTGATATTAATTTCTGACTGCCTTTGGCTGCACATTAAAAAAGGGTCACTATATCGAGGTTTTGTTTTTGGGAGCATATTATTCAGTTATGAAATTTAGTTATGTTATGAAAACGACAGGTGAAATCGGAATCCTTGCGATATTTGGGACAAGACTGTTAAAACAGAATTGGCAAAAAACCAAAAATTGTGGTGAAAAAAGTGTCGGACCCTAGGCCGGAACGAATTTGAGGTGAGGCCACTATATCAAGGTTGGATTGTATTAGGAAAGTTTTGTCACTTTTAGAGAGAGCTCTAATGAAAGGAAATACAGTAAATTCATTTTTGCGTTTAAATTTTATTTAAGACATGTTCAAACAAATTCACACACGATGATACAGTCGAACTTTGATAAATGGACACTTTTAAAAAATTTCGTTGGTTTACCACGAAATTCAACAAAGTATACCCAGAATAAACAAACATTTCGATAAACGGACACCCTTCACCGACACCCGTTCAATTACACTCGATAAACGGACAACTTACACATTATATAATATTTTCAAAAATTTTAATGATTTTCTAAAAAATTTAATTTTCCGTTATTTTTTTTGTTGAGCTTCGGCTTTTTTGGGTAAAAGATCAACTCGAGACACTATTGACACTGGACTATCAACTCGCGACACTTTTTTGTTGAGGAATACAATAAATATCCCAATCTTCGTTACACCTCTAATTCTACGCCTTAGGTGTTGAACCCCGTTCCAAGTGGATAATTTGTAATATCAAGTGATCGGCCCCGTAGTAATAATCGAGAGATAAAATCCGCGGATAGAAATATCCGCGGATTTTTATCCATAGTAATAATAACGGATAAAAATATCCAGGAATACGGATAAAATCCGCCGATTTACCTCCAACTATGGATAAATTAATGGATTTATCCGCAGATAAAATCTGCGGCTAAATTTTTGTATGGATGTGATCTATTATTTATTCCTAAGGACCGGCACTAAGTTGACGTTAAATCGACGGTTTAATTAGCCTAAATTTAAGCAAAAAGCAACCAAATCGTCCAGTCTTTGGGTGAAATTTAGCAGAGGGTGACGTGAAATTCTAAAACTTATATTGCGTCAAAAAATTAAAAACCAAATAACCTTCCTCTCATCTCGATTTGTTGTCAGAATAATTTTAAAATAACTTTTAAGCAATTTTTGTGCTAAAATTCTGTTTTCGACACTATGACACTTTATCTAGAAAAAATCTAGTGCAGTAAAAACACAACAAAAAATGGAACAGAAAGCGCATGCCGTAAAACCTCTATTAAACGCACCACCAACTTCCAAACTCTACAAAATGAGGGGTCGTACGTCTTAAAAAATAAACAATGTTGGGGTTAAAAAACCAAAACAAAATAGTTAAAAAATTTGAAAATAGTTAACTGTAGGGGGGCCTTTAATAGAGGTTTTACGGTAAGCTGCACACATTTTGATACCGAAACGAGGCAGCACGTTCCAAGAGAAAGTAGTCCAAAATCAACAAATTTTTTGGTGCCTCGGCTTTTTCTGGGTTAATTCAAATTCGCACCTTTTGTGGCGTTCTGTATTTTCATGATTTTCGACAGAAAATTTTATTTTAAAATTTTTGTTTTAAATTTATGCTAGTTAACGTTGAGGAGTGCTCGATCGTGTGTCCCCAGTTACAAAAAACGTGAAAATACAGAACGCCACAAAAGGCACGAATTTGAATTAAGCCGGAAAAAGCTGAGGCACCAACAAATTTGTTGATTTTGGACTACTTTCTCTTAGAACGTGCTGCCTCGTTTTGGTATCAAAATGATGTGCAGTTTATGCGCTTTCTGTTACAATGAAGTGCTGAAAAATAAACGGTGATATCAACGATTTTCGATGCTTATAAAAAGGAATTGAATTTTTTATTTCACATAGTTATTGAAAAATTTTAATATTTTTCATGTTATACGGCCACTTACCCCAGTAACCTTGTATTTATTTTAAAGCTCGTTGAATTCTGCGCCAGGTGAGTGGTTTAACTGCGCAAAATTGTTCTCTTATAAAAAATACAATCGAATAACTAAAACTACTCCAAACTGTTGGACTTCATACTATCAACCCCTGAAGGTTCCATGGTTAGAGAACTTTTTCAGAGAATTTTTTTCTCCTATCTTGTTCACCGTGAAGTCCTGAACAAAACTCTCGCATTAGTATAAACAGCCTTTCAAGTGTTAATAAAAGAATTTTTCATTTATGTATTGAACACCAAAAATGAACCAAAAAGGCATCTAAAAGTCTCTGGACCATCGAGTATGGATCGGCACAACTGAACTTAGATCAGGGCCTTGTGGACCAGTGAGGGTGGTTCACGATCATTGAGGGTAAATCTGGACCGATGAGGGTAGTTCTATATCATTAGGGGTAGATCTGGACTATTGAAGATGGTTCAGGACAATTGAATATCGATTTGGACGTTTAGGGTGGATCGACTGTCGCGAGTTGATAGTGTCGCGAGTTGATAGTCATTCCTTTTTTGTGTCATTTCTCCTTCATAATTTTCGCTTCTGTGTCATTTTTCCTTCGTAAATTGTTATCTGTTTTACTGTACATTTTCTATTAAAGATTTCGAAGCTAAAACATAAGCGAAAGTAGTCGAAGCAAATATCTGGTGCCTCAAATAAGTGGACACTACGGAGAGTCACTTGGGTGTCCGTTTATCGAGCTTCAAATGTATTTAAATTATACGCTTATTTTTTGAAAAGCACCTTATATATTAAAAAATATTTGCTTGGACTGTCTTTTTTATACGCAATAATTTTTTTTTGCCTTAGTCTAACCTAGTGTTTTAAGGCAGAATGTTCAATGCTTGACGTGGTAATGAAAATTGATTAAACCGTCTTACCTGCCACTCCCCAGTCCTTGGCTTTAAATGATTGGTCTAGTATTAAGGCAAAGACTTGCCTTGCTCACTCTTCTACTATTATTACTATACTCACTGCTCAACTCTACAACAGTATTGGCCATAGGAAACAAACAATCAGTGTCCAGAAAAGGCAAAATAGTAGCTGAAAATAGTCCATCTGCAGCTGTCCATAAGTTTATTTATAACAATGAGCGAATATGTAAGTATTTTTATCAGTAGTGAGTGGTAGGGAAACCAATTTATTGAATGGTGGTGTTCAGGTGGAGATATGTTCGGTCATAAAGGCTGGTTGCCAGCACATAAGAAGTGTGAGATACAGTGCATCACAGGTGTGCACATTTGCCAAATGCCAGAGGAACCAGCGAAGGCAAGCATACAGCGGTGTCTTATACGTAAAATTTATTTGGTTAAAATAATTTGGACAAAATTGCATCATACAATATTCTTTAAAAAAAACCGTATACCTTCTTATATAAGGGGCAAAACTCTTTTGTCCCAGATTCACTTATTTCTGTCACAGATTCACTTATTTTTGTCACAGATTTTCGTTTTGGCTGTTTCTCTCAAATTTTTAAATCTTTCTTTTTCAAAGTGATAGCACCGTCAGGTAGCTCTGCGATTCTAGTTTCTAGCGGCGTATCATTTGTTGCAACATTTCAGCTAAAGGTAACACAAAAAGGTGAAAGTATGAAGCAAATTTTTCTTCTGACTTGCCTCATACTTTTATTTTTTTGTGCTATATTTTGCTAAGATGTTGCAATAAATGATACCTCGTAATAAACAAGAATCACAGGGTTATCGGATAGTTTTATCGTTCCGCTAAATTATAGTGATGTCGATTGCGGCTGCTCTTTTCGCTTGCAGCTGCAGTTCCTCTTCAACGACAGTTGGCTATTAAAAAACAAGATAGGGCAGTCAGTCAAACAGGGAACCCTACATTTTCATTGATTTCAAATACTTCTCCACCACGCAGGTTGTTCATCTTCTCTATAGCTCGTTCAATTTCCGCCTGGGAACAATGGATAAACAACTTCAAGTGTTGTTTAACAAACCTCTAGCTCTGCCTGAAGCGTTGCTTCACGATCAAAATTGCAAATGACGTCAGAAAATGCATCCGAAAAATTGACTTCTGGCTGTCCACCATGCAAATTGCAATTCGCTCGCTTACTCATTGCAATTAAAACATCAAAATAATGCGAGAGAAAAACGCGACCACTTAATATAGAAAGTTGAAACGCTTGTTTGAATTCATCCCAAGACAAAACTTTCTTTAAACGAAATTTTATTGGTTTTTGGTTGGTTGATGTAAATTTGTCGCTGGCGCCTTCGTCGCCGACATGTTGAAAAATAAAAGGACATTCTCTAATAAACGGACACGTGTGCGGAGGGGTTGAAAAATAAAAGGACCTGTCATTTTATTTAAGAATTTACGGTATTCTATTTGATGGAATTAGCAATCTACTTATCATCATTAAATTGTTCTTACTCTCACACTCATTTAAAAATTCTCGTTCTTATTTTTGAAAATAACTACCGTTACGTGAAATTATCATCCATTCAAAAAAATTTTGAGGCCGTATTTAATTAAAACTCTAATACGTTTTTTAGGTTTTTTAAGATTTACTGAATTTTAATAAATAGCTAATAATTTAATAAATACCGTATTTCCTCTAATAAACTCGCCCTTTTGACTTTGAAGGTTCGTATCTCAGAGCAGAATTTTTTGGTCTGTTCTTTTTTTGCATTTTCTTAACTCCTGCGAGCTCTACCGATTCTGCTTTTTAGATTTCGGATTTTCGCACGAAAATTTCGAGATTAACCTCCAATTTTTCCGATTTCCGGGATCCAAAAAATAAACGCGCCGGCGCGTCTATTAGAAGAAATACCGTAATTAAAATAACTATTTATTATTTTAGTGCATATTATTTGTTTTAGTGCCCGAAGAGTGCCAAGAAAGACTAAAGCAAGTGCTTAGTGACTTTAACCTGACCAACTCTACCAACTTCTCAGCTGGCAGTCCGCCTTCCATTCGTCCCCACCCTTCTGGCCCACCGCGACGTACCTTCACATCCTCTCAACCCTCCTCCAACCGTCTGAAGGAAACTAGAGATGGTAGTGTACATGGGGTTGTGGGGCCTCCTTCGTCACGCTCCATCATGCCTCCAGCCATTCCTGTGCCTTTGCCTCCAAGCCCAGCTGGTCTGCCACCTTCAACTACTCCACCACCCAATGACCACTTTCTGGTGCCGTTATCAACAGATGGGGTGTTGCTGCCACTTCCAGGTAAACTAATGTTGGTAAAACTTGTTAAAAACCATCTATCAGAAAAACCATGATAAATACCTATGTCATATGTTTTTAATAATATCGGAAAAAAAGTATTAACACGGGAATGCCTGATTGTGAGACCGGCTAAAAATTGTCATTTTTGAATACTTGATCAACATTCAAACAGCCATAACTGACAGTTTTTGCTAATACTGTTTTTAGATTTTTTGACTATTTTAAAGTCTATTTAAAGATCTTTCAAATGACATATTTAACGCCTATATATGTTTTGAAATCTCATATAAAATAATTAAAGTACAAAAGATTTCACTTTTTGAAAATCGAACTTTTTACTCATTTTGGCTCAAAAACCTACTTTAGAGTCTATGTCGAAAATTAAAATTTCACTTCATGTGAAAGACCACTCAATTTTGGTTCTAGAAGTGGTCATGGTTCATTTTCCCTCTTATAAATTACCGCGGAAAGAACGGGCGCCAATTTAAAATCTGAATCTGTATCTGATGCAGTTTTGATATGCTACGAGACGATGTTTTTATTTTTTGAAAATGCTTTGTAAAATTTTTGGATGGTGTTCTGGCGACTTTTTTCCCATTTGAGAATGGTGCTTAAAAACGTCTTCCAAGTAATTTTTATATGCTAAAAACGATTGAAAAAAGTTGTTTTGTGATACTTTTCTGCATAAAAAGCTTATTTTTGGAAAAAAATTTTGACCAAAATTTGACTTTTTGCCTTGAGAGACCAAGGTAAACCACCTTAAACAAGAATATTCTACCGCGTTTTGGTCACTGGAGCTGGGAAAAAAAGTATTCATTGCATGTATGATCAAGAGTCTTGCTCGGAATCATGTCTAAGGTAAGTGAGTGCGCGCATCTCTAACCCATTAAGCCACCTGCGAAGGAGGCTTAATGGGTTAGAGATACGCACACCCACATACCTTAGACACAAATCACTCGAAAGTGACTCTGGATGCATAAAATATGTATGCATACCAGAGTTTCTACCACAGTTAACAAAACTATGTTCAAGTTTTGTCTTTTTCGGGGTTTTATTCACGTAACCCTTTCTGGTCCCCAAGCCAAAAAGTCAAATTTAGAAACGTGTCACAAAACAACTTTTCTATCGTTTTCAGCATATTAAATTCACTTAGAAGACGTTTAAACACTCTCTCATCAACACATTCTCAAACGGGTAAAAAAATCGCAACACAACCAACACCCCTCTCCCACAACTACCAAACCAACCCCCAACCCAATAAGTGCCGGCAAAACTTATAAATAAAAACTGCAGAAATAGTGCTGTCTTCGTCCACGTTCCCACCCTTGGCTCCTCCGTCCTGGAGACCTGGCAAAAGCAAGCAGAAGTCGTTTACCAGCGCCACCTCCAAAGCACCAGAAACTTCCACCATGTCTCCAGATAAAGTGGATGACACTTTGCAGCAGAACTATGAGCACATGTTTGTGGAGCAATTGCCAACTACTACCTCTACTGTAACCTCACCTATTTCAACCGCTACCAGTTCTACTGATTCCATGGAAATCTTCGACACCCTGTCCAACCCATTCGATGTGGACATAAGTGGAGCAGGGGAAGTGGCTGGGGTGGAGGCGGCGGAGACCAGATCTGTTTCCAGAGAAGAGCCCAGGAGTCCTTATGGCAGCAGCAGTGCAGCGGTCACTGACAGTAAAGAGGGCTACAGTTTCGGTTAGTTAAAATTCAAATTAAGCAAAAACAGACACTTTCTATGCTTAGAGCTTCTAAAAAGTTTATATTAGAGACGATATTTGCATGGAGCAAGTCGGGTTACCTACTTAATAAACAAACATGCACATATTTTGTTTATCGTATTTCATAGAGTATTTATCCACTGCTTACATTTGTAATTTCGATTATACGGCAAAAAAATGCAGTATTAAAAATAATAAAGTCTGAGGGTTACCACAAAAAATGCAGTATTAAAAATAATAAAGTCTGAGGGTTACCACAAAAAATGGTCAACCATGTTTGGACCAAATGCAAAAAAAATTATTTTATTTCTTTAAATTTAAATTCATTTCTTTCTCCAAACTCTTTTACATGCACGTTCACCGATATTTTTAAAATTCTCTGTCTAATTTTAGAAAATAGTATGACATCATTGATATTATATTCGATGTAAAACAAGTGAAAAACAAATAAATTTCTGGTCCTCGGCATTTTTTGCAGTGTCGCGCACGGGCATGCCCCTTTAAAGTGGGCCCTAAAGCGAAAAAATAGCGGGATCAGCAATCCTTTGTATAAAAAAATAAACTAATACTCGACAAAACACTTTGACGGGAGCAAACAAAATTTGACTGGATATTTGAATTTTTTGCGAAAAGTTTGAATTTGACGAGATTTTCGAGCTTTTTAACGTGTGATTTCAACCATAGCCTTTTTAAAAACTACGAAAAAAAATTCGAACAAAGTGATTAGCAAGATTATGAAAATTTGCAAAAAAAGGCACTGCTGCCCTTGTTTTTTCTCTGTCACACATGGCAGTTCCTGTTTGAGGCTCCGAGGGTCTATACTCGAAAAAAATACGGTAATTATTTGAATACAAGCATTCAGAGAGTCATAATAGTGTTGTGATCAGTCCACCCAGCCAGACCAAGTACAATGTGCCGGCCAAAGTGAATGAGCAGTCCGCAGAAGTGGGAGGCAGCCACGTTCATATATTTGGACCTCCTTACAGTCCTACACAAGGGTAGGGGTGTACATCCAAGAAAGTTGATTGAATATGCATTGACTATATTGCAGAGGGGTGCTGTTGCCAACCTCATCCATCCCACCAAACATGCATTCAAGTTTGGATGAAGTGAAAGAATTGGCTAGGAAAGGCAAAGTAAATCTCAACAAAAACAATGCTATGGCTGTGCAAAGGGCAGCTAGCACAGTGGAGCAAATAGATCTGTCCACAGAACTGAACACCAAACAAAAAAGGTAGGGGGTGTGTTTGAAACAAATGTTTCGCAGTGTATATTTGAATGAAGTCTCGATTTAAGGTACTATATTTGGGTTTGAATAAATTGAGGTATCGCATAGTTTGGCAAATTTTTCTTAAAAAAAGTGTCTTCCGCACTCCGAAAACATGTTTTCAGCGTGTTTCAAGTAGAGATGATTGCTTGACCTTTTCGGGACGGGACGGGTCAGAATTCAAATTTAAAAATTTCGGGACGGGACGCGGACGGACAGGTGCCAAAAATTTCGGGCGGGATTCCGACGGGACGATTCTCTAAAATTAACGGGCGGACGGAATTGTCCCGTCCCGTCCCATCATCATCTCTAGTTGAATGTAATTACAAGTTGAAGGTAGTTGTTGAAAAATCGAATTTTTTCGGGACGGGACACCGGGACAGGACAGGTGCCAAAAAATTTCCGGGCGGGATTCCGGGACGGGACGATTCTCTAAAATTAACGGGCGGGACGGAATTGTCCCGTCCCGTCCCGTCATCATCTCTAGTTGAATGTAATTACAAGTTGAAGGTAGTTGTTGAAAAATCGAATTTTTTCGGGACGGGACAGGTGCCAAAAAATTTCCGGGCGGGATTCGGGACGGACGATTCTCTAAAATTAACGGGCGGGACGGAATTGTCCCGTCCCGTCCCGTCATCATCTCTAGTTTCAAGCCTAAGAGTATCTGAAATAGTGCTTGAAACATGATTTCAGCGAGTATAGCGTAAATCAGAAAATCTACAACCAGAATTCATAAACCTATTGTCGAAATTCAGTATTCTACGGCCAAAAAATATACGACAAAATTTAAATATTGCACGGCCATTTTTCAGTATCCTACAACCAAAATTAAATATATTGTATATCCACTAACAACCGGCCCTTTCTAATAAATGCAGGTAATTAACGCAGTAGGTAAACTTTCTCGGGCTCTACATATTATCGTATTTTCCAATGTTAAAATTTTCAATCTAAATGGCTTTCCCTCCTTTTAAAGCAGGTAAGTTTTTTTTGCTGCCCTCCGTGGCCGTTGAAAGGGGACCGGATAAATATAAAGCGACTAATAAGATGTTGATTTGAAGCAAAATTTTGAACAATGTCTAATGCTTGTACTTTTGGATCGCTCTTTGCTGGGAATTTCCGTTTGAATCATAGCTTATACAAGTAATGTAGTGGTAGCGGATTTTATAACTCAAAAATAAAGCAAACAGCAAAAAGTAATAGGTACGAAACAAAGAAAAATGAGAGGAACAAACTTGAAATGATGAGGCAAAATATCACCCTCAAATATAAAAAATGTTTAAATATAAAAAATGAAACAACATTTTATGTTGAAAAATAATCGGCCCCTCTAATAAACGGCCCTTTCCGAAAGGGTTGAAAAAAACAACCCGGGCCGTTTAATCGAGGATACACGGTAACCCATTTCCAAGCAAATTGGCTTCGGCGTTTTTAGCCATCAGGAACAGATGGAGAGCTACGAGTATAAGTGAAACTGGCTTAGCCTTATACAATTTTTAACTGTGTTTTGGAATAAGCAATTGTTTGAGCACTAATTTGTTTCACAAAAAAGCTTCACTTGCAGTGAAAAACCAGAGAAACCATGGTGGACATGGCGACAAGTGGCCAGCAAACTGAAGAACAAGCCTTTTTACGTCCAAGGTTTCTAATTTTTAAATCAAAATTTTGCTAAATTTACAAAACCACAATTTAAGAGAGTGGAGTAGTGTTGGATCGAAGTATTCGTTGCTGTGAGTGGGCTCTGAATGGGTTATGCGATAGAAGTTGGCAGAGGATACGTCAACTATGTCCAAAATCGTGCGGAACTGTGGTTTGCTCGTGTAAGCTTTTTTTTGGCGCTAATTGCTTATACCACCTCCCCCCCCCAAAACAGCTACTTTCTTATACTGCCCCCAGTGATAATCGGTAATATTCTGGGAATGCTGCCGGTAATATTCCCTAAAAAATCTAGTATAAATAAATTTCAAAATTCCGATCACTGCTTAACTACAAAAATGTTTAAAAAAACCTAAATAGATGTTTTATAGCTGCTGATGGTGCTCTATCCTGCAACCGTATGATAGATGTGGATGTGATCGACTGCTATGAGAAAAGACGTAGAAGTAAAGCGTTTGGCACTATCAGTCTGTCTTCTTCTCGCAATGAAACTAGTGAAAACAGTTTAAGGGAGAGGTTTCAAGTGTTCCAACCTCCTCCCTCTGCTTTTCAATTCACTTCTCCCAGTGATTTAGCTTCTACAAAAGAGACATTTTCCAAGCTAGTGGATGAAAACTCGTTTTTGAAAGTTTTTGCTGTGGAGGACGAAATCAAAAGATTTAACCAATTGAACAGCAATCAAAACTTTAGAACAAATGTTTGATGTAAATTGACAAAAAATATCTTTGTTTTATTAATAAAGAGATACAATGGAAGAAGAACAAATAAATGAACAACAACACAAACAGAGATCATCATTTTGGCAACGTTGGACAGTATCCAGTTGAACTTTGATCTGACTCCAGGTTTAATTTCACCTTTTATTCTTCATTTTTTTGGTTCAAGGGGCATGAGAATAGGTCGCAGGTTATACCGACAACTGAGTTTGAATATTTTTTACTTTAATTATTTAGTATTTTTCATCTATTAGTTCGATGACTTCATGCTAAAAATATTTCAAATCCGTTTTTGAAAAGACAAAAAATGTTTACTGCTAGACAGTTTATCCATTTAGACCGGCAAGTCCCGTTTTAATGTATACCTTTTTAAAATTTAGGTGTACACTAAAGCTGGACTTGCGAGTTAAATGGATAAACTGTCGTGCTTCTCAAAAACGACCAGCAAAATTTAAATCCCTGCAATTTTTAGGACTAGTCTGACGAGTCAGAATTAAAAAAAGATCTAAAAATTGAGGTGAAAAAGTGTCGGACCCAAAGCGGGATCGAAAGTTTTAGGTGTACATTGGAGCGGGACTTGACTTTATCAAATGCAGTGTTTTCATAACTATGTTAGTGTTAGTGTTAGGCTAACACTTAACTTTACACTTACAGGGTGTCCCAAAAAAACCTGCTTGTTTTAGGCAAATCTTGCGTCAATTTTATTTTGACAAGTGTTTAAAAGTGACAATTGTCACTCTAAAATATGCTGCCTTCGTTCATCTGCGCCAAAGGGGAGCCTCTATCAGTGGCATCGGATCGATTAATCAGTTATACTTTGTTGTTGCAATGTCAGTCGTTGTTGGGATAAAGAAGAATAAATGTAGTGCATGTGTCTGAATTGTCAATTAATTAAAACCCAAGGGCAAGGCGCTACCTACACAAATTTTTTAAAATTTTGCAGGTTTTTTTGGACACTAATATGTTTTCTTACACTAACATGTTAGTGTAAGGTTAGTTTAAAATACCGGCTTAGTGTTAGTGTTAGGTTAGTTTCAGGTGTTAGTGTTACTGTTAGGTTAATTTCAGATGTTTTTGTTGACTGTCAGTTCTAGCTTATGGTTAGCTACTGTTGATCTTTTAGTTCTCAAATGTGATTCTGTATATTTTTCAGTTATAAAAAATGGCTAGCAACCTCGTACTTTGAGTTTTCACTTGTATTTTCCTTATTACTTTCAGAAATGTCTATCGAAGCAAGTGAACTAATCGAAGCAAGTCAGGACGCTTTATATCTTCCAAACGTTTTGGTGGTATTGTAAGCTTTTCATTTCTTTGACTTCAACGCTTTCACGTTCTTTTTAGTGTGAAACACTATCGGAAAGTAAGGTTTGGTGCCAATTAACAGAGGAGAGGAAACAAGCATCCTGCCGAGCGTCACCGGCAAGGTCGCAATCTTTATCACGCATATGGTATGATTTGTACACAGCTTTTGCTGCTTCACAAGGTTTAATTTCAGTATATCAATCGCTCCTATCCTAATTGTAGGCAAAGAAGAATCGCAAATGTCGAATCACAAGAGTAGAGATGATGGCGGGACGGGACTCCCGTCCCGTCCCGTAGGGCTTTTTATGTGTATTTCCCGTCCCAGAATTTTCCCCGAAATTTTTTTTCCATCTGTCTCGTCCCGGAGTTATTTTCCACTTCCCAAATTCATTGTCGCGTCCCGGTTTTTTTTTAAAGTTGTCCCGCCTTTAGTATTCAACAATCTTAATAAATGAAAAACTCTTGGTGGTCTTTGTGTTTCGATTGTCATTTCTTTTGCTTTGTGATAAACGTCTACGACTACAAGAGGACCTACAAGAGAAGATGTTGATGTACTTGAACAGAATTTTGATCTGACCTTTTTCCTTTAGCTGTTACTTGGGAATAAACGAATGTTTTAAGTTTTTGCTTGCCTTAGTGTTCGCATCCCCGCCGGGAAATTTTTTTTGCCCGTCCCGGAATTTCACTTTATCCCGGATTCCCGTCCCGGAGTTTTTTTTCACACTTTTGTCCCGTCACGTCCCGAAATAGGCCATTCATGGTCCGTCCTGTCAGCGAGTCTGGGTGAGAATATTCTGTTTTTGGTCTCTCGGTTTTAGGCCTGTTTTTCAGTCTTCTCGTGTCGCTGCTGCCTTACTTGCCTTCTTTCGCTAATTGGACGGATGCCTACAATTATATGAAACAGAACAAGTTGACGCGTAGCAGTAATATTTTCTTTCGAAAGCTTAGGGAATCTTAATGGCGGTACAAGAACACGTCATTTTTTGAGAACTGCCTTTTGTGTAATTTATTGCTAAAGTTTTGTCTTTGATGTCCTTTAATTGTTGCATGGCTCGGTTACAAGAGTAAATTGTTTGGAATTGATTAGGCTTGTTAAGTTTTCTGATCAGAGTTAGTTAACTGTGTTAGCAGTCCGGAAATTACGCGCACACCAATTTTTTTTCCGACTTGGCTCCTTGCCCTAACTCGCTGAAATTTTCTTAATTGTGGGTTTTTTTCATAATGACCGGCACAGAAAAACCAGTAATAAGAATGAACTTTCGATTCCTCTTTATTAGTGCACCAATAAACAATAGTCAACAACTAGAAAACTCATTCAAAGTGACTCCCTTGAGGCTACATGCATTCTGTTGTAACACCCGGCACATTGGTTCCGGCCCAAGTTCAAACTGCTTCGAGAATAATTTTCTGCCGATAATAAACCCTAATCAATCTAATGAGAATTTGGATCAACAAGCCTAAAGGTAACAAACTAAACCCCAACAAATCTGCGGGGGTTAGTGGCATTCATCAAGACAAGAGAAAGCTTGGTGCTGTAACGATTCGTGCCCATACCATCACTTGTTTCGGATGCTACTCACGATCAATGACGACTTCTTTGATTAGAGACGATTCTTTCATTCACACTCGATAATGATGACCAGGAAATATGAGATGATGAATCAGATAATGTCAGAAGGAAGAAAACTAACAACCAACTGTGGTAGTCGGATCAATGCTCTACTTCTTTACCTACCTGTTTTGGCTCAGTACATTCCTCTCATCCGGCTGAACGATTCCTCTTGCTGCTTGCTACCTTGCTCTGGCAAATTAGCAGAAAATCCAGACATCTAAACAAGTAAATAATCATTAATAATAGTATACCGTATTTCCTCTAATTACCGCCCCCTCTAATAAGCGCCCCCCCCTCGACTTTGAGGGTCTGTATTTCAGAGCAGGAATTTTTTTTCGAGCAAGTTTTTGCGTTTTCTTAGTTCCCGCGAGCTCTGCCGATTCTGCTTTTTTGATTTTGGATTTCCACCCGAAAATTTCAAAATGACTCTAATAAGCGCCCCCTCTAGAGGTCGATCGAAAAATAAGCGCCCCGGGGCGGTAATTAGAGGAAATACGGTAAATGTGAAAAATACTAAGAAAACAGGCTAATAAAACAAATAGTTATCAAAACTGGCGATTTAAACTCGCAAACTGGCAGTTGGCAAAACTGGCAGTGGCAATGGCACTTGTTGCCAGTGCCAGTTTAGCTTCCAGTGCCAGTGTCGCCTGTTTTGTCAGTGCCAGGTACCATCGCATTATCAAAAAATAGTAATTATGAAAACACTGGTATTTACTACAAGATTTCGAAATGAAAGGCTGGGCTTTTGCTATGAAACTGAAAAATATGGAAAAGATGGTTTTCACTAAGTTAGAGAATACTCTATTCTATTCTCATCAAGTCCTTCTCATTGCGCAGCATTGAAAAACCAACAGTATGTCAGAATCAACACTAAAATTAAACTAACAGTTAACTTTGAAACTAACTATGTTAGTGTTAGGCTAACACCAACCTAACACTAACATTTAAAACTAACTTTACACTAACACTAACCCGGTATTTTAAACTAAACTTACACTAACATGTTAGTGTAAGTGTAAGGTTAAGTGTTAGCCTAACGTTAGGTTAGTGTTAGTTATGAAAACACTGATCAAATGTTTAACATACCCACAAAAAAGTAATTTTTTTTTAATTGACCCCTAATAGGGTCAACTCTGGACATTGCCATTTACACACAGATAATAGAACCTGCTATTTGTTAAATCTGATCAATGCTCAATTTTCGTGATTTTTCGCATTATCAAAAAATAGTAAGCAAAAATGTGCAAGACTGTAAGCTACAAGTCTGTAGGGTATTTTGCAGCCCCTGTTGCTCCTCCACAATTTATAGTAGTGTTGAGGAGTGTGACTTCTTTCAAATCACCCCTGACCTTTCCATCTTTTTTAGCTACCACCAACAGGTTGTTGCTTTTTTTTGTGGCTGGAGATGTGGTAGTGATTGCTGTATTTGTAGACTTACTTCTGGAAAGTCGTCTATTAGTGACTAGTGCATCTCTATTGCCTGAAGCATTGGAAAGGGCTAACAGGTGGAGTAGTTTGTGGAAATACATCAGGACACACTGTCGATAGAGCCTTTGAGTGACTATTGTGATTAACTGCAAATTGTATAGGCATGTTATTGCATTATTGGGTCATATATGTGTTGAGGTCGTCCCCGAAAAGTATGCCTTGGTCCCCTGTTGTTTCAAACTTTTTCACCTAATTTTTTGCATTTATCCCGCAGTTGGATGAAAAACAGGATTTCTGGTGCCATAAATGTTACAGAATACGATTTATTCATTCATTTCATATATAACAGACATTGTTGGTCCTAGAGAAATCGATGGCCTTGCTAGCATTAAAATTGACTATTAATTTCCCATAGTCAGTATATTACATCGTGAAAAACTTAAAATTTGATAGAATACAAGAAAAAGGCTAAAAGAGACAAAACACACGAAAAAATTTCAAACAAAAAACCACAAGAAGGGGGATTAAGACATAATTTTGGGGGACAACCTTAACACATACGCTTTTCCTCCAAAAATATTCTATATACAGTCGAACTCCGTTATAGTAAGACACCGATATAGTGCGAAACTCGATATGGTGCGAACTTGAGTTCGATTTGGTTGGTTTTGACTAAAATAGGTTAAATTTTGATCCCGATATAGTTCGAATCGATATAGTGCGAGTCTCGATATAGTGCGACTTTTTCACGGCCCCGACTGATAAAACCAATCTCAATATAGTGCGAATCACAAATTTTTCAAATGAAAATTTCAAAAATACGTCTGTTTTTTACATTTTCGCTTAGGTAAAATTTCAAGGCTCGTTGTTGTCTTCTCGCTGACTTTTGTGTTTTTTTTCTCAATTTAAAGTTGCAATTGAATATTTATCCTTCAGTTGTATCTCGGAGCAGAAAATATTTTTCGAGGTGTTTGTCGTGCTCCGCACGAAATAAACTGATATTTTGTTGGCGTTAGTAGTACCTAAGCCCACTTTAGGCACATCAAAGGATGAGGCCTTTTTGCCCCATGCCTATAGGGCACTTCAAAGATAAGCCCATAGGTGTAGGAGGTTGTTAGGCTCAGCCACTTTTTAAGCCTATACCTATGGCTTAGCACATCAAGCTATTAAGACTATTAACTAGTGCTGTTACATATTTCAAATATTATTGCAGTAGGAGGTGAGAGAAGCAGTAGAGGTGCCGGAAAAGAGAGAGCTTCAAGTCAGCTTTAGAAAGAAACGCGAGAAGAAACGCCAAGCCAAGATTTGCAAGCGCCAGCAAAGAAGACAGCCAATGGAAGCAGCCAACCAAGGACAGCCACCGGGGCAGTCAAGTACTGAGGAAGACATTTTGGGTCCGTGGCCGCCAAAGGCGAGAGCTGTTGCCGCCGGGAGTGTCGTGGTCCGCACGAAATAAACTGATATTTTGTTGGCGTTATGTTGGTGTATTTTGGTGCATTTAAAAGTATTTGCATTATTTGCGTATTGCTTTTTTGTTTTTGCTAGTCTTTTGCTAGCTTTTGTTTTCATTGTATTTCGTGTGGAGATGCTTCTCGCGAAAGCGATCTGTTGGTTAAGCATCTTTTATTAAGTGTATGTACCCACAATTTGCCTTTTTAATTTCAAACAAGTTTATTCATTCAAAATGTTTTGCCCATCTGTTGAATAGTTATAGAAAAGCAAGAAACAGCTTTTGTTCAGACACAAATGTGATAAACACGACTGTGATAAACAAACGGCTAAGAGCCATTTAGTGGCTTGGCTTGCATCTCTCTTCCCTGGAATAACCAATGCACCAAAAAAGTCAGGCACGCCTTCTTTTTGACTCCCTGCCTAACTTCCCAAGGCTATAAAAAGAGAGGAAACTCAGGCCGAGGGAATTCTTTTTTCGCTTCCACTAATTTTTACACTTTGCGGGTACTCCTTGCGCTGTTTCACCCCCTCCATTTTTGGAAAAATTTTGGTGAATTTGTCTTACATTTATTAACGTATACAGTCAAACCCCGATTTGATAAGACCACATTTATAGAATTTATTAACAGCACTAAATCAACAAAGAGGAACATTCATTACAATATTTGATAGACTTCTTTTACTTGATGCCAGAAATTGTAGAGCCCATCATCACCACCGAATTTCTTTAGCCAGAGATACTCGAGCATGAATTGCTGGAATATTTCGCCCTGTGGATCCCGTAGCGAGCCCTATTTGCTTCCTTTAACTTCTGCCATGTACTTTCAATCGTCTGAGTATGGACCAGCGGATCATCCGGATCAACGAAGTGCATCGAGTGGTTTATCTGAAACAAAATAATTATAATACATCAAAGACCTGTCCAAAAAACAAAAAACATAAGAAAACCTAGAAAAAAAACCGAAGACCGCAAGCAAAACAGAAAAAACAAGGAATACTAATGAGGAAAAAATAGAAAAATGAAAAAAATCACCAAAATTCTTAAAAAAGAAAGGGGGTGAAACAGCGCAAGGAGTAACATTCTATACAAACGTCTATAACCGAAAAGTCTCTGATACTCTAGCAGGTGGGCCCATCTACTCCAATCTATGTACTTTCTTCACACTCTACTGCTAACTGTACTAATCTGCTGTTGGAATTTAATAAAGGTGTTGCCAAAATTCAGAGTCTGGCATTCCTGAGCAAATCACATCACATCATACACATTAACCTAAACAAACCAGTTTTGTTCGCGAGTCTAACTCAAAATGAGTCTAAACTCGATAACTCAAAATTCGAGCCATCTAAATCCTTGTTCATCTAAATCCTTGAGCAGAGTCACTCACGTCGGGTGACCACTCATTCAACCAAACCCCCCACCAAAAGGTCGCTACAACCGTTAGCGACAAGGCCGATCCGTGGATCGAACACGGGGCCTCTCGCACAATGTCGACCATTATTGACTATAAGAGGAGCTTGTGAGGATGCGTCTGAGATCCTCGACAACAAGATGTGATTTTTAATACCACCTCTTACCAATCCCCCCACAGGATAATGTCACCGGTCTACGATCTTTAAGAGCCCTACGCCAGGATTTAGAGGAAGAACAGAAAGCTGTAACACAAGTGCTATCTGAGCTCAAAACAGTTGCAACTGGACTTTTAACTCTTAGGAATAACATGACGGGAGCAGAGAGGCTGACAGACAATGTCACATTTGACAATTTCCACCAAGAAATTGATTAAATAACAATACAACGAGATATGAGTAAGTAATTGCGGACACTCGAAAAAGACCACACGGCTCTTGAAAATGATATTCATGATTTGAAACCTCCGGTCATTCTACCCACCCCTCAAGGGACTCCCCGACCTATTACATCTCAGCCTACAGGACCTGCTCCTTCTCAGTTTAGACTTCCTCAAGTGCAGCTTCCCGTAGTCAACGGCGATTTCTCGAAATGGACCTCATTCTGGGATCGTTTCAGGTTCGCTGTACACGAGGTGAATGACAAATTTATGCCTCCTGTGCTTAAAATAACCTACCTTTTTGACTGCCTCAAAGCACCATAGCTGGACTTCCAATTGAGGATGCTTCGTACGCTCCCGCGATCGCAATGCTTTAAAGGGAGTTCGGAAATGAGCAGGCAATAAAGAAGGCTTTATACAACGAGCTGTGCAACATAAGCCTTACAGATGGCAAAATTGCTGATTTACGCAGATTTGTAGAGAATTAGAGAAAATTTGTATACAATTAGAAAAATTGGGGGAGCACCTAAACACCCTCCAAATACAGGTCACTATTCAAAAAAAACTGCCTCATTCCCTGATAGTGAAAATTCTTGATGAAAGAAGCCTTTTACCAGTGTCCACGCAATGGTCGACCTCACTGCTTCGGCAAAAGCTGAAAGATATATTGCACCTACGCGATGACGCTGGTCGCATACTTGCTTAAGGAAAGAAAGAACAAAAAACTAAAATCGAGCTCACGAAAAAACCAAAACATTGGGAATTTCAGTAAAAATAGAGGCCCAACGCAGCCAATTCAGTCAATGAAATTTGCCACACGTGGAAAACGCTATAACCCAAATAAACCTGAAAAGGCAATCAGACCTTGCCTTTTCTGTGGTGGAGAACATTAATGCTATCAGTGCTCCACCACACGCGAGTAGAGAGTTTAAAAGTTGATTAATAGTAGCCGCTGTCTGAAGTGTTTTCGTGAAGGGCACAGCTCCAAGGGCACAGCTCTTAGCAAGTACCTGTATTAAATGCCTCGGTCCCCACCACAAACTTACTTGTCCAAGAGATAAAAACCGAAACAACAACCAAAATCTTCAAACAAGTAACAGAAATTTAAGCACGGGGGCGAACAAAACTCCTTTAAACGACACGAATAACAATTTCGGTGTCAATAGACAATCTCGTGTTCATATGAGTGGAAATAATCAATCCATAAATAACAAAAGTGAAAGTGAGCAAAACAAATCTAACACCTATGACCACTTGCTTGATTATGAAACTGACCACGAAAATGATGCCAAAGAGAATGACCCATCTGTGATGCTATACCAGGAGGCATTTGGTGAGAATCTAGAAAACTGGTCGACTATAAACTCTGTAATTCCAGAACGAGTTATGCATGCAATTCAGCCCTTGAAAAATTTTGTTTGAGAACTTTCCATTCTGAAATGTGCACATGTGTCAATTTTCAGTCCAAAATAATCCTGAAAAGTTTTACCCCGCTTGTCTTATTCTTGATGGAGGTAGCACTGACTCCTTTTTGTCCTCCAATACCTCAAAAATGAGAGATCTGCCAAAGCAAGGTACGAAACAAATGCATTTGGGTGTGTTTAACAACCCAAAACCACACCGAACCCAATCCACTATGACCCAAATTGGTATTAGAATGCAATGTGGCGAAAAAAGGGTGTTTACAATGAATTTGGTTGATTTTTTGACTCAGCCTGTACCACATGTGATAGCAAACGAAAAAAATCTTGGTACAGAAATTCAACCGAAGCTGGCGTTAGAACCGGAGTGGATAGTGCCCGACATCTTGATAGGAAACGACCTATACTATGAGTTTTTACCAACGACAATTGGTCAGCTTCCTAGCGGTTTCTATCTGGAAAACTCGAAGATTGCCCCACTCGTAGCTGGAAGAGGCAAGGTGACGCACAAGTCTCTTGCTAATCGCACTCCCCTGCCCTCTTATAGCATTACAAGTTTCGCCTCCAAAGAAACAGTAATAAGAACAAGCTTTCCTGTCCCCACGAAAAAGACGTTAGATGAATATTTTTCGCTAGAATCAATTGGGGTGAAGGATCCCTTAGAAGAAAATCCTAAAGAAAAGGCGTACGACTACATTCATAAGTCTCTTAAGTTTACCGGCAAGCGGTACCAGTGAGCCTTACTTGGGTATCCGAAAACGTAGAGACTCTATGAGAAAAGTCAAAAGGACAATGAAAGATCACTACAGATTGTGAAAAATAAACACCCTGGGGCGTCTTTAAGATTAAATGTGGTAGATTTTATTAGGAGAGTTAACTGATGTGAGAGTTGACTGTAGCAGAGTCTGTAAATAGCGAGTAACAATTGACCGATTTCTCATCGACCGGTCAAATAATATTAATTGACCGGTAAATTGACCATTGTCCAACCCTAGTTTTATTGCTAGATTAAAAAAGTTTTTGTTGAACATTGTGCAAGACTCGGTATAGGGGGCTTTTTCAACCATTTTGGTTCAAAAGTTCCGATACAGTGCAACTCCGATATAGTGCGAGTCGCGTTATAGTGCGAAATGTGGTCGGTCCCCAAAGGTCGCACTATAATGGAGTTTGACTGTAGAACCCATTATTACATAATTTGGCTAACCGGATTGATGACAATGCCCAGCACTAGAATACTGAAAAAAGTGTCCGTTAGTCTATAGAAGAGTTCTGATTGACAGGGAATGCACAGGGCATTGGTTAAATACAGCAGTCTGTAGGGCAAACAGGTCACAAACGTCCACAAGGTGCTGCTGAACACGAAGAACAGGCGTTGGAACAAGCGCTAAAACAAGTAATCTAATAGATTTACTTTAAGCTAAAAGATTAGGTTACTAATCTAGCTTGTGCCTCCATCCGTCTTGAATTGTGTGCAATGCAGTAGATGACAGCTGATATTATGAAACTGGCTGGAATCGATGAAAGTGTACAACGCTCAAAATAAGCTTCAACAATTTATCTATTGAAAAGTTAGTTTTTAAGATTTATGCATTACTTATACAAATGTTACTAAATATTTTTAACACTCTAAAGACGTCTGATCCCGAATCGGGATTTTATAAAACAAAATTTGTCGGGATCGGGATTTTTCAAAAAAAGAAATCGGGATCCCGACTTATATATCGAGATTACATAGAATAAATAAAACATTAATTAATCTGCAATATTGACCTTTATTCAGTAAAATCCGACAATTTCAATATGAGTATTTAAACTGTGGAAGGGACTTATTCAAGAAAACGAGCATCTCGGCATTCTCCGGATCCAGATTTGACCTCCTGTAGTCGTAAGCGTCGAAAAAGCTGCTCACTTGCCACGCATGTCGCCGGTACCGAGAGGAATCGCCTGGCAATCTTCGCCAGACTTGGATAGAGCGGTTCATTCATCTAAATTGATTTATTTTGAATATAAATCAAAGTTTTAAATAAATCAAAGTCTAACCTTCCAAAATTCCAAAGGGTCCTCATCAGGATTGGTGCACTTCAATGTCAAGTAGGCAATGAGCTCCATATTGACGTTTCCAGTAGCTTCTTCGCCGGTAGTGACATCTGCCTCATCAAAAAAGTCGCTGTTTTGGCCGAAAAAAGACGAGGATTGATGACGTTTAGGAAGGGGAGAGCGAATATCTAAATACATCAAAAATAACAAAGAATAGTACCAATAATTGCATCAAAAACGACCTACCGATTTGCCAAATGGCAAAAATCGAGATCCCGACTGAAAACCGGGATCGGGATATTAGAATTTTAAAATCGGGATCTCAATTCCCGGATTTGGACTCAAAAATTGGCCGGAAATCGGGATCGGGATTCCGAATCGGGATCCCGACTCCATCTATACTTAAAAGTGTCGCAATTTGAATTGTCGCAATCTGTCGCTGGCCGATTTTCAGCTCCTTCAGCTAATTTTGCAGCTCCCGCTCTGACATTTTCCGCACCAAATTTTGCTCAAAAATACTTCCGAAAACTTTTTTAATTTATTAAATGATATCAAATTTAAAATATTATGTTGGCTTAATGGTGAATAAAAGAAGTGGGCTGAATTCTGGAACACCCACCACATTCGATTCTGGAACACCCACTCCAGCAGTTTGCCTTGGTCCCCCAAGCTGATTTTTCGAATTTTTTTGCCTTTTTTTAAATTTTAGAGTTATTTCAAAAAAGCAGTGCAACTCAAGAAAAAAAGCAAGAAACAAATTTTCCAAAAGACAAACTGCTGAGGTGGGTGTTCCAGAATTGACTGGGGTAAAAAAAAGATTACCTAATATCATAAGCACATAGAAAACACAAACTGGCAAATAGATCAGAGGGCTTATTTGCACGGCATTGCATGGGTTCTGCAAATAAATAGAAGTAAAAACCTTTTTTTGAAAACTCAGTTGAAACACTTTTTAGTGCCATTAGTGCCGTTGGGACCCCTCTTATTCGCCCAGTTCTCTCCTGTTTTTTTCGACTTGTGCTTGGAACGGAAAAAATGTAAAAAACAAACGTGAAAATTCAGAATGAG
The DNA here is from genome assembly GCA_029231635.1 of Ditylenchus weischeri. Classification (NCBI taxonomy): domain Eukaryota; kingdom Metazoa; phylum Nematoda; class Chromadorea; order Rhabditida; family Anguinidae; genus Ditylenchus; species Ditylenchus weischeri. Next base: position 403,514 of record JAMRYI010000034.1, on the reverse strand, counting down.
TCAAGTTTTGTCGACACACCCTGTAGATGTTAAAAAGGTCAATACCCTAACAGACATGAAGGTGTAGATGACCATTCCTAGGGACAGCAAGGATATCCACGACAGTATTGTTAGCAGCATCACTTTAGGACGACTCACTAGTGTGTAATAGTGCAGTGGGAACTTGATGTACACCAGCTAAACCAACAACCAACTGTGTGGAACGACTTCACAATCAAATACCTTGTCCACATTTAACCTAAATTAGAGCAAGTTAAGCTAGCATTTGCTGGTGTAGTAACTACTGACCACAGAAGATTTAAACAGCTGCATAACTGGCTGGTAAATATGGTCACATAGTAGGGGTAGCAAGTGCCCATGGGAAAGTGGTTGAGATATGGTCTGGTGAGCATGTAGACTAGGCAAGTCACCAGGTCAGCAAATGTCATGTTGATCACAATCAACTGCAATTAACAAACACTGAAGGCACGAATTCAATGGCAGCGTCTTTTTGCTTGCGAACTCAGCCATGGCCATAATCTTTTTAATTTTTTTAAATTTGCCTTTGGAAGATGACATTGTCAGAATTTTTGAATCGAATCGTACAGTTCGATCGGTTCCCTTGTTAGAAGCCACACACCCGTGGTGCGGATCCTGATGCGGATCCACTCATTTTTATCTAAACTTTTAAAACAATATCGACTTTATCAATACAGTCGAACCTCCATTTAACGACAAACAGGGGTGTCTTAATGACAAAGCTGTTGTATTTTTGGAAAACGATTGGTAAAATCTGAATCTTTGTGATATTTCGGACTAGGCTGACAAATCAGAACTGATCAAAAATTGAGGTAAAAAAGAGTTGAATGAACTAATTTTCATACTCAAACAGTGGCTACCTGTCTGGGTTTGTCATATGTGTCAGTGTGCAGAAGACCAATTAAGAGAACAGCTAAGTTTAACATACTGCCTGCAAATTCAATATGCTAAAAAAGTAATTAATTTTTCTAGTAAACAGACCAATTAACCCATTGAACACATAGAAGTACCTAAATGTGTGCCATTAGATGGAAAAATAAAACAAATGCACTAAAAGGCTAAAAATGTGTCTCTAATTTTTTGGGGCTTTTCAGCACATAGCATGTACGGGACAACATGTGTGGTCCAACCACCCCTTGATCCAAACTACAGAAACCTACAGGCTTAGGGGTTGGAAAACTATTGTACTCTTTATTATTATGCATACACAACAAACTCACCTACAACCCTGTAAATTTTCGAAGGTGTAAAAGATATAAAAGACGTTAGAAGATTTTATTAAGTTTATTCAAATTTGCTACAGTCGACTAATCACAAAGTCTTTCAAGGGACCGGATTGTTATAACAAGAATCGACTTTACTTTCAACAAAAAAATTTTAGGTCGCCACAACGAAAGAGTCATAATATCGAGATTCAACTGTATCAAAATACAGCAACTGGAGTACTGCCAGTTCCCGACGGTATCTTATCGGCCGGTTCTTGATGGCCAGTTCTGGACTGTTTTTTTTGCAAAAACTAAACAAAAATATAATTTTTATGAATTTTGGATGCCCCAAAAAGACTAAAAAGCAGACATTCAACATAGTTTTGTCATGGTTTTTTCGAATTTTGAAATTTTAGCTGTCGTGCAACTATGATCCAAAGTCACTCTCGAGTGAATTATGTCGCAGGTATGTCTGTACGCGCTACCCCTTCTTTGGGCTTGCAGGAGCAGAGATGCGCGTAGATGTCGTAATTTACCTGCGACATGAATCTGAGCAAGAATCTTGATCAGAAATGCATTTAAAACAGGGCTCTTCTTAACACGCCCCGGCATGAGTGAAAGACTGGCATATTCTGGTGCAGAATTTAACGGAGAATCTGAATCTGCTAACTGTTTTTCAGAAAAGGCAGTTTGGATTGATCTTCAGACCGAATTCTGCATGGCGTCAAATGTGACTAGGGTACGTTCATAAAATCATCTGGCACTCAAACATTTTTAATATACTTGTATGACTTCTTTAACTCGTTAGAAAGCCCAGAGACTAAGCTTTCTAATGACATATTATTCAGATGGCTACGATAACTAGAAAAATTACATGTGATAGAACTGTCTGTTCAGCAAACCCCACATACCATTTGAAAGAGCAAACAAAACTGCACCAAAAAATGCTTCAACGTATAACAAAACAACATCCTTAGAGGGTTAAGTGACCAAGCTACCCAGCAGTTTCTTTTTATGAGAATTAACAAGCTCAAACAAAACAAACTAACCTTGTGAAATCTGCAATTGGGAGGACGGTATGAAAAATGTTTGAGTACCAGATGATTTTATGAACATACCCTAGTCACATTTGACGCCATTCAGAATTCGGTCTGAAGATCAATCCAAACTGCCTTTTTTGAAAAACAGTTAGCAGATTCAGATTCTCCGTTAAATTCTGCACCAGAATATGCCAGTCTTACAGTCAGGCCGAGGCATGTTAAAAATATTTGTTTTTTAGGGATCCAAATCTTTTTGATTTTTGAGGTTTTTAGTCAAAATCTTTTTTTGCTTCAAAATAGCAATAAGCACTGGATAAAATGACCCTTTTTCAAAAGTGGTCCAAATGTCCTTTTTTACCCAAATGTTTTTTCGTGAAAATCTGAGAACTCTGATTTAAAGATCATTTTTGTCCAGCTACAGGAATTAAAACGCGAAAAAAGCATCGGGAACTGGCCTGTGCCCGCAGCAACTAAGGGTCAAAATGTATTATTAAGTTATGAACAAAAAACAACCATTCGAAAGGTGTCAAGTGTTCATCTTCCTCATTCAACCCTTCCTGCAAGAGGTCGGTGCCATTCGCTTTCTCTAACGTCATCTTAGCAGGGTCATTGGTTAGTCTGAAGCAGTATTATTAATTTTAAGACAAAACAAAACTTTTGACGAAAATTCTTTTTGCATTGAAATTATTATATTTTTAACTCCTTTTTGCAAAATTATTTAGGGTTGCAAACAAAATCATCTGAAATTCAATAATTGCTCGAAGGTAGCACTTAAGACAAATAATTACAAAGCAGGCAATTTTAATGCAAATTAACTTTTATGCCAAATTCAAGTAGTGCAGGGGTAAACTAATAGATAAAGTCTAAAAAGCAGCATGGTAAAAAACAATAGCTGTACAATAAACTTTGTTGACCACATAATTAACTCTGCAAAAAGTCAGGCTGCAAGATGTACATAGCAAAAGTTGCGATCACAAGACAAATACTTTTCACTTAGAAATTTTCAGAGTCTTTTTGGACCGAAAAGATTAAATTTAATAGGTTTTGTGACACTAAAAAGCTTTCCTTCTTGTCCACAAATCAAAAGCCAACAACAATAAGGAGAAAAGAGAATATGTCCAGGCTTGAGGGACACACCCTCTTTTCCATTTAATGGTCAAATAAAAAGAGATTTGAGAAACAAATAAATATTTTCATTCAGTTTACAAGCTGCAATAGAATGTAATTTTTGAGACTGATTGTGGTTGCGAATGTTGATCACCCTGCTGACTTGACTTCAAGTGTGTTAGTTTTTTAGTATTTCTTACTTTTAAACTCTTCTTGCCGAAGAGCGAGAAATAGTGAATGGTGGACTAGACAACAGTTTAATTAAAACAACGTGTTCCACTGCTGACTTCCAATTGATTCTGCTCTCTTCACTCACATACTTATTCAATCCCTCATATCTGTTTAAAAAAACTAAATTTAGCTAGAACTTAATTCTGTTGCTTTTAAAATAAATAGTTGTGATTCGACATTCGATATTTTCGATTGCTCAACTCTAAAACTCAAAGAAATTGTGTAGTGAACTTTTTAGATATGCCGTATTTGCTCTAATAGAGCTCTCCCTCATTTTTTTAATAGAATTTCGGAGTTAGGGCCATTTTGATTTACAATTACAACTCCTTTTTTAGTTGAAAACGACAAAATTATCACATTGATCTAATAAAATATATTTTTTATGTTAGAAGCGCATTTTCCTCTCACAGATTTCCTGATATAAAAATGTAACTTTAAGATACTCGACGAGAACCTTCATAATAAAATAAAAAGCAAAAACACAAATTGACAAATTGCAATAAATATGACAAAAAGTTCAAAAATACACAGGAGTAAAAATTAGAATGTGTTTTACTGTTTTTTTTCGAAAAAGGCTCTTGATTAATAATTATTGGCAAAGGACTCTCGTAAACGAGGGCACACCAACAAAATTTATGTGCTTTGAATTGAGCAGTGGGTGAAGAAGACATAGCGGAAGCAGCTGAGAAAGGATATCAAAGCCAAATAATTAAAGCATAATTCAGAGGATTAGATAAGCTCGCATTTGTGGAGCTATTCTGCCCGCTGCGTCACTGCTCAAATTACACAAAAAATTTAATTTTAAAAGCTTGTTGACCTTAAATTTAACTTGAAAAACAAAACTAAAAATAGATAAATTGGTTTCTGAAAACAAAGAACTTCTGTTAGAATCAGAGGTAACCAGACCATAGAAGTGTTTGGTAAAAATAATCGTACAGTCGATTCACTATAAGGCCACCCCCTAAAGTTCATTCCCGCCTATGGTCCAACACTTTTTTTACCTCTATTTTTAAAGTCTTTTGCCGAACCTGATTCCCAAGTCAGAAAAATCGTAGAGATTCTGATTTTACCGGTCGTTTCCGAAAATAGCCACAAGTTTGCCGCAAAAACCCGCTGCTCTCTATGTAAGGCAGGGTATCGAAACGTACTTTTCAAAAAGATTTGTACTTTTTTTTGGAACCCGAAATCTTTTTTATTTTTGAGGTTTTACGTCAAAATCTTTTTTTTCGGTGCTCGAAAATCAATAAGCACTGGATAAAATAGCATTTTTGACGAAAAATGACCAAATTGTACTTTTTTGTGGCCAAATGTACTTTTTTAAAAAAATTTGAGTTCGCAATCCTGATGTAAGGCCACCTTTTTTAAGAATGGGTGAGCGTGGGTTGAAAATGGGTGAATCTTCTTGGCAAACTTATGGCTATTTTCAGAAACGATCGGTGAAAACAGAATCTCTACGAATTTTCGAATAAGACTAACGAATGAGGTTCAGCCAGGGTTGGGTGATGGAAAAATTCCAGGGAAAATTGAAAGTGGGAAACTTGACAGAAAAAACGGTAAAATTGTTATTATGTTTTGCTTTTCTATGTTAAACAATCGTTTTCAGATAATCGTCGATAGCCGTCGATTGTAGTGGGCTTAAGGATACTTTAACAAAATCTATGAGACAATCAACTTAAACCTCTTATTAAGCCGTGCTTTTGGTTTGACCCTCCCATTGACGTAGCATTGAGAGAGTTAAGTGTATTGAGAGAGTTGACTGTATTTGGAGCGTTGACTGTATTGTTGACTGTATTGGGATAGTTGGTTGTAGCACAGTTTGCAAATAGCGGATAACTATAGCGAGAAGTAAATAGCGGGAAATTTATTAAGAAGCAATTGAAGAAGAATACATTTATAGATTTAGATTTTTGATAAAAAAGGGTTTTTAATTCAAGAGTTTTCAATTTTCTCCAATTTTCCCGAAAAAGTTGAATTTTCCCGGATTTCATTTTTCTTTGGAAAATACCAACCCTAGGTTCAGCAAAAGAGTTCGAAAGTGGAGTTAAAAAAGGTGGGAACGAACTTGAAGGGGGTCGCCTTATATCGAGAGTCGACTATAAAAGAGGTTATAAAGATAACCAAAAGCACAGAATAGTGAACAGAAAGACACAAATAAAAGGTTCAAAAAGATATAAAAAATTCAAAATTGAAAAAATACCAAAAATTGCCCTTTAGCCAAAAAGAATACAGTGACAAAATAACCCAGCTTATGATGATTAGGAGGGGCTGTGCTCCACAAATAGCTCTGTTAAAATGAAGTCCAGGCTAAATAGCAGAGACTGTCATTATAGGTTGCATCTCATGCAGATATTTTGGTAAAAAAACGCACTGCAAATAAATGTTAACAAACACAGCGGCAGAGAAAATACGGTAACTCAAAGTAAAGATTTAATTTTTGTGAACATATTTTTATTGGGTAAAATAATACTATAAAACACCATTACACCATTTATACAGGGCTCGGAAACATTCTTTATTTAAAGATTTATCTTTTATTTGAGACCAGAAATCTTTAGAATGTTTGAGATTTTAAGCCTAAATTTTTATTTTCGGTGCCTAAAAATTAATAAGAACTAGCGAAAATGGCATTTTTCGACGAAAAATTACCAAACGTTCTTTATTTTACAAAATGTCTTTGATTTCAAAATTTTGAGTTCCGAGCGCTGCATTTATAGCACATCCCTTTTTGCCATCTTTTTTTTTTGAAAAACAGGTTTTCGGAGGGTTGATCTCCATTTCTGGCTATTTTAACTCCTTTTCCCATTTTAGCTGATGTGAACATTGGAGCCATCCAAAGCCACAATCCAAAAAACAATAAAAGCTGCTGCAAACCAAATATGCACGCTTTTAAAGCAAACACCGCCAATGAGATTGCAGGTCTAGAGAAAGCACCAAAGTCAAGTACTAAACACTTTGCTCAAAATTAAACATTCACAAAATGGTGTTTTGCTCCAAAACGGCTTGAGACAGACCAAAAAAAAGTAAAATTAGTCAAAATAAATTTCAAAAATGCCTATCCTCTTGGACACACACACCAAGTGGTTGGGTGTAGTATTAGGCAAACAAAATATTTATTGCAATATTTTACACACACGTAGTAGTATAATACAGGCTAAAAAGGTTGCTAACATTATAAAAGTTTCAGTTGCTGTCAAGGTATCCATCCATTAGTCCCATTGCATATCCTAAATTGATTAAATTAGGGCAACTGATAAAGCTTGGAGACAGAAACGTGTGCCATATACAGGATGTTTCAAAATTTTATGACACTATTAAACGGTCATAACTTTTTGCGGGTCAAGTTTTGAGTTATTGTGGACCCAGATTGACTTAGTTTTTTATGGAAATTTTTTTGGTATGTACAGTCAAACCTGGGTTATCCGACACCCAAAGGGACCGCCCTTATGGTGTCGGATAAACGAGGTGTCGGATAACTGGGGTTTAGGTTTACCAGGCCAACCAAATCGGGCTCATGGTGTCGGATAAAAGAGGGTGTCGGTTAACTGGGGTGTCGGATAACCCAGGTTTGACTGTAATGTCAAAAAAAACGATTTTCGCTTGGTCCCCCCTGTGGTATGGGCCTTGCCTATCCAGAGGCCATCCACAGACCAGGACCAAAACCACGGGGGGACCAAGCGAAAATCGTATTCTTGAAATTGTATTCCATCGTTTAATAAGCTTCCAAATAAAAATTTTAACAATCGCGGCTAATTTTGTTGTAAATGGCATATTTCGCCCGGGGCATTTTGGTTGCGGAATCTTGCCCTACAAGGCCTAATTCATAAACAAATAATGGGGGTAAAATGCGAGTCTTATGAAATTTATTTTTTCAACGATGTATAAAACTTTATTGAAAAAATAAATTTCACGAGACTTGCGAAGCTGAAGTTTTTATGTAAAATTTTTCCTCCTACTGTCATACCCCTTTAGTATCAATTATTAGTTCTATTCTTTGTTATATTCACAAAATTTAAGTTGTGTGCAATATCTGTGTCCTGCAAAACCCACAGTTTGTCCATAGCATCTGAATACTGTTTCAGATTAATGGTCTCTGAGTAAGAGGGTGGAAGTGAAGATCTGGGTGCCAAAGAGTTGTTGTAAGAGTAGCTGGCATTCACTGCCACTTCTCCACAACACTGCTGCCGCTGATAGAACAAAGGTGGAGAAACATCAGCACCAACGATTCTGTTGTTGATGTTTCCAGATGGGAGCAAGACATAAGACTTGGCATTTCGCAGGCCAGAATTAGGAACACAGCTAAAAAACGACATTAGGTGAATTTATCTACATCCAATTCATCTACATTTTGGCATTGTGTTTGCCTTTGTTAAAGTGTTCCTCAAGAGCAAAGTTCAAGATCTTGTCTGATAAAGTCACTCATCTCGAAAAAATTTATGTGCACTATCAGAGAAATGCAAAGGGCAATGAGTCATGACGTCACACGTTCTAGCGAAACTTTTTTGTCGAAAATTTTCCAAACAGAAAAAACCATTGTGTTCAGCGATAAATTCTGAGTTAAAAGCCCTAAAGATTACGCACAACTATCGGAGTGTTAAGGATGGTCACTTAAAAAGGTCCCTTCTGGGCACGTTGGGACGAATTGTGCAATAAAAGATAAATGGATTTAAAGGTTTTTTATTTCTTTTACTATCCATGTCATATCAGGTTGAAGAATAAGTTCGTTAATTTGTTTTGTTATGAAAAAATTTATTGATCGGAGTGAATCATCCATGAACTAGGTGCAACAGGCGCCTATCGGCTCCTTTATCGTATTTTGAAATGTTAATTAATATTAATCCGTCACATACTCCTCTGATAACCTCTTCCTGAGTAGGGATCGCCGCCGCCGACGGCGCCACCAGGCGGCGGTAAAAAATAAGGTACCGCCGGCGGCATAGTAGAAGGTCGGCGGAGGGACTTTGGAGGGACTTAGGAACTTTTTTTAAGCCACTTCAATTTTACGGTTTTGTGCTTAAAAGAGAGCTAAGATGTTGAATATTAGAGTTCCGAGAAGTATATCCGGCATAAATTCGCAAAAAATGGCAGAAAATTGGGCTTAAACAAGTGGCGACCCACACAGCCGACCCAAATACTATATAGAGATAAAACTCTCTTCTTAAAAAAAATTTGAATTTCGTCTCTGCAATGTGGTCCATCCAAATTTGACTAAGGCTAAAAATCTCCGCACTCACCTCCGGTCACCATTTTCGTCATTTTCACTGGAGAAAAGTGTTAAGCAATGCAACGACATCTTAGCACTATGTTGTAGCGCAGTTCCAGAGCTACAAAACCCATTTACCAGAATTTTTTTAAAAATTTGAGTGTTGAGATATGACTGTTTGAAAAGCTCAACTTCTTCAATAAATGATTGAAATTCGAAAATTTAGGAAAAATGGTATTTGGTTATTCTTGATCTTTTTCATAAGGCCATATCTCAACGTTCTTACATTCCAAAACTGTTCTGTAAAATGGGTTTTGTATCTCTGGAACTGCGCTACAACATAGTGCTAAGATGTTGTTGCATTGCTTAACACTTTTGACCAGTTAAAATGACAAAAATAGTCTTAAAAGTTACTCGATGCTTGAAAATTTAAAAAAGTATAGAAAATTTATATTCGCGATAATTTTCTTGAGCAAGTAAGAAATTAGATTACCTATAATATTTGATAGGAGGATAGAAGTCGGCTTGAGATTCAGTGGCATTGATAAGCGAATAAGAAGATTTTGAAAAAGAAGATTTGGTAGTGCCGGTCGGGTTACGCTGCGAGTTGTTTTTGCGCAAACAAGCAATTATACCGAAAATGGCAAAACAAAGAGCAGGAATAACAAAGCCAATTAGCAGGGCTAGCATTAGCAAGATTGTTGAAAAGCCTATACAAACACATGAAACATTAGAGGAATAAAATTTTGGGCGAACAAAAAGAACTAGTAGTCCACACAAATTGCTGGCATTGATTTTTGAAAGTAAATAAATAATAAACTCAATTTGTTAGCAAATTCAATAAAATTGCTTGGATTGTCCCAAAAATGTGTTTTTTATTGAGACTAAAGCAAAAAATTTGAAGAAGATAGCAATAGCAACTAAATGGCTTCATCATCTTAGTTGTTTACTTGGATTATTGCCTAGAGAAAACAATGGTGCCCTACATAATAGCGTGATTTTCAAGCAGACAACTTAAAAGCTGACTATTTTCATTGTCTTTTTGCATTTTAAAGAAACAACAAATAGACAAAGTTTGTTGTGCCCGTCATATTATTGATTTTCTAGATTTAAAGGCTCTAGTGGAGAATCCGTGTCCAAAATATGCCTTGGTCAGACCTGTTGTTTTTTCGTGAAAAAGAGCTTGGTCCCCCCTGTTGTTTTTCTTATCAAAAAATGCCTTGGTTCAAAACAAATTTTTAATTCAAAAACAACAGGGGGGTCCAAACTCTTTTTCACGAAAAAAACAACAGGGGGACCAAGGCATATTTTGGACACGGATTCTCCACTAGCGCCGATTTAAATTTTAGAATCATTTTGCGCGAAATTAAAAATTTGACGGGGTAAAAAATTATTTTCACGGCTCGTTAAAAGCCGTTTTCTGTAATTTTGGACCAACTTTTGTTACTTCAAATTTTCGAAATTTTTAGTTTTGGTATAATTTGAAAGAAAAAAATTCTGAGTAAGTTTAATTTTTACGGATCGCCAATTTCAAATTTGAATCCCGAGATATGGTCAATTCAAACTTTGACCCGTGTCGAATGTCTGAAATATGGTGGTTTTCTTACCTCAGCATAACGTTTTTTATTTTTATTTCAGGACCCTTACACATAAAATTTTAATACACAATACTTGGTAAAAATTTTATCGCTGTTTTTGAAGATTCTTTATCATTTATTGTGTTGCTATTTCTTATATAATGCTTTCTACTTTTAGCTCGATAAAACGTGCTCAATCGCAATAAATCAAAATGTGAGTGATCTCTCTATCGTAGACAATGGTCGAGCAGTGACTTCATCTGGCAAGGAGCCGAACTCAAACCGAATCCTCCAAAGTGTGCTTGCTGATCTAATTTTCCCGGCTGGAAAGGTACATCATTCTCTCAAAGGAAGCTGTGCCAGCGGTCGTGCCGGAGCTCCTGAGTAGTCCTCCGCAAAGATTTAAAACATTGTATGAGAAAAGTAACACCCCTTATTAGGCGCCCAGGGGGAAGGTCAGAGACGAAGGGGGATCAAAGGGAGGATCGGGTCTTTTTTGCAAGACATTCTAAAAAAGTTTGTTCCTTGTTCCTCTATCTCAGCTAGCTTCACTGCGTACTGCGTCTTGGCGTGCTTGAGTAGGTCTGTTGTCCCCGAGTCTTTCATCTGCAGCTTCTTGTTGCACTTCGAGCACTCAGTAGCGGATAATTTCTTGAAGAGCTCAATTTTCCATACGGCGGCCATCTAAACGGCATAATGTAAGCAATTCCAAGCTACAACCGTCATGGTTGTAGCTGTATTGCACTGTATAACAACAAGACAATGCAAGCAATAGCTGGTAAAGCTATACAACACAGGCAGAGCGATCAAAACAGAGGCACGTTGTGACGAAAAAGCAATGAACATCAATGTTGAAAAAAGCACAGTGTCAACAATTTTCAGGCCTAAAAGGCCATTTTATCTAGTGCAAATTGGTCTCGAATTTTCACAAATTTCGAGACCAAGACTGGCGGAAAAAGTCGAGACCTAGACTCGAGACCACATTTTGGCCAAAATCGGCTCGAGACGAGACTCGAGACCGGTCTCGTCTCGACGCCAACACTAAGTAGAACCGTAACCTTTTTTGGTGCATGAAATGATCAGATTATTTAATTACAAAATGATTAAATATTTGAAAATAGTAGTTTCAAGTCGATCCATAATTAATTTATTTCTTGACGAAAACATATTGAGTTGTAGAAATGTAAAAGCAAAAGTCCAAAACTTGAAAAACATTAAAAACCAATAGAAAGTCTGTTCACTCAAATAACCATAACTTTCTGCGAGTGCAGCATGAATAGCATGTTAGCCACACATTTTGTAAAGAAAAGGACAATAATTTTTGGTAAAAAATGACTATTTTCGGTGGCACCAAAGCTATTCGTCCCACACCCAACCTAGGAGAATATAAATATTGAAAAGATTTTGGCGAATTCAAGATCGCCACCCAGTCCTTTGGTAGCGTTTAGCAGGCATGTGAGGTAAACGTTGAAGACCACCCAGTTTATAAACCACAAATAATAATACAATAAGATGTATTTTGAACCTCACAAAACGTTGCTTCAAAGGATTTGTAAAAAGCAAAAATCATGCGTTTTAAAGGGGGTCGGAGAGTAGTGATGATAAATGTCATATTTTAATTTAAACTTCTCGGCGTTATCTTTTTTTCTATTTAAATTATCCTTTAAATTCAAAAATGGATAAAAAACATATTGCTGAGAATTTCAAATTTAAATAAGACATTTATCATCCCTGCTTTCAAAATACCTGATTTTCGCTTTGTTCTTGCGCTGTAGCCGATTGTTGGAGATATTAGCAACAGCTTCAGTGTTTTCGGTTGTTGATGACAGTAGGAGTATAATGCAAAAAATTTTAGCTAAATAGACTGAAAGTACAAAAATTCATGACCATTTTAAAGCGTCCCGAAACTTTGGACACCCTGTACTTTATACTTCGCATTGAAATCTAATAATTAGATGTTACACTTATCGTTAGATAAGCAAATCACTCTTTCTTAATCAGCAGAATATCATTACCGAAGTTCGTGTTTCCTATAATTGCTACTGTTCCCAAAAGTTTTCTGCTGATTCGAATTTTTCGTTTAGATAATTCTCATCCGAGCAACCATGTCGAATACTTACAAACCTCGCTAACGCTCTGCCGTAGGAGTTATATTATCTAAGGTGATAAATATAGAAATCGTCTATTAACTAATAATTATGATTTAAATGTTATGTTTTTAATTATCGAGGGTACCGTTATATAAACGACAAATAACTGCTATAAGATGTATTTTTGAACCACACAAGACGTTGCTTCAAAGGATTTGTAAAAGCACAATTTAATTAAAAAGTTTATTTTATAAAGTTTATTTTATGAACAAATTTAAACTTGATTTATTTTGTTCACAGAAGGTGACACATAAATTCAATACTTCTACTGTTTACGCCCCTCTCCCCTCTCTTAATTTTTTAATTTTCCATCATTTTTGGTCTTGAATCAAATTTTTTCCGCTCAACATGACAAAAAAACATTTTAAGCATTTTCAGATCAAAAAACTTTGAATTTTGTCAAAAAATTGCCTATAACCTCTAAGAGATAGATGGTCTTTTTAATAAATTTTTGGCGAAATTTCAGCCATTTTATGACAAATGAAGGCAAAAGTGATAGATTTGCAACCTGTTTTTATGTTCTGGGGCATACAGAAGGTGTTTAAGGCTGTTTAAACTTTAAACATACCAAGGTTAAACCCGACCAAATTGGTTTCATTTTGGGTGATTTTATATTGATAAAATTAAAATATTTTGATTAGAACTGCTTAAAATGTTTTTTATCGTGTTGAGCAGAAAAAAACTGGCTGAAGACCAAAATGATGCAAAATTAAAAAATTTAGGGGGGGGGGTATTTCAAACAGCAGAAGTACCATAACTTCTTGTTATTTTTTACATAAATGTAACAAAATGGCGACAGTTGTTGTTTGTTAATTTAAATGGTGGATATTTACTGATGTTTCCTATTGCAAAGGCATGGTTGGTGTCTAAAATTACTACAATTTTGATACAAACGGTGTTTCAAAATAGTTTTTTTGGTATCTGCGACGGCTAAAATGCCTTTTATGTAGGTGGTCCGAAATCATTTTTGACTACTTTTTCGATTTTAAGACGAAAACTTTTTTTGCTCAGAATTAAAAAACAGTCTTTCCTATGAAATCAAGATCGAGAAACACGAATATGAAGTTATCTCCTCCATCTACGCGCTGTTTTTCTATTGGCTCATTGCAAAAGCTAAAAGTAATAGACCTATAATATCGAACAAAAAAGACCACATCCCGATTGGATGTCTGTTTGCCGTGGTATGCTCAATTTCGAACTAAAAATGTAAAAAAAGTTTAAATGTCGTATTTAAAATTTTTATATAGCTGAAATGTGCTCGCCTTTTTTTAACCAAACAAAGTAGAGATTACACCAGCGACGAGACCAACACCTCCTCCAGCAACCGCCCCAACTGCAGCACAAACGGGACTCGCAACGGGACAGGCCACAGCACCAATTGTCGCTAAATTTGAAATAAAAATAAATAAATAAAAATATAATTAACCTCCGAGTGTCGCACCAGTAGTTGTGGCTTCCACAATTTTTTCACCATCACTCGGCATTTTGCTTTAAAAAACTGGATATACATTTTTCCTTTTCACACTCGCAGAGTCTTAATAATAAATAGCTTTAAAATAAAACTTACGTTAGAATCAGTGAAGAAGAAGACGAGAATTTTTTGCTTAGGAGTAGCAAACAGTTAAGTGATGGAAATTGATTAGATCCTACAATTAAACATGGGAATATAATTTTACAGTACTATAAAAAAATTGCAAAAACAAAATTTGGGTACGTGATGTAGGCACTGAGAAATTCCATTCTAGCCCCAGCTAATGAAAATAAAAATTTGTGAGAAAAATTGTTCTGAGAAAAGAATAAATAGGCGATGTAAAGAGGTGGACCAGAATCGTTTTTCATTATTCAACTTTTTTTTTGTTTAGTTTACCAACAAAAGAGGATTTTTTGCCTGAATAATGTTTTTAGTAGACAAAGAAAAACTTGTTGTTTGGGCGTAACAAGCAAAACGAACAAGATTCTGGGTAATGAATTCTGAGATTATAATAAAAGCTGTGCTTAAATTTCACAACATAATAGGTTGGGAAGGGAGGCATATATTTAGTTATCTTTTTGTGAAGATATCTATCATAAAGCAAATGGTTTGCCAGAATAAATTTTATCACAATAGAACAAAGAAACACTTACTGATTATGTGCAAGCAGAAAAATGCATCTGAGTAATTTATTCTGCACTTCATATGCTGTCCCATGGAACTTGATAAGCACAGCAATTTGCGAAATTTCACATCGTGCTGGACTACCATAATTTAGAGCAGGAATTTAAAATTTTCATCTATGTGAATGAAAAATTTCATGTTGACATTGGATTAAGATCAAAACAAGCTCTCAGTCTCTATTATATACCGTATTTCCTCTAATAAGGCCCCATGGGGCCTTATTTTTCAAACCTCCAAAAATCAGAAAATTTTGAATTCGATCTCGAGATTTTCGGGTGCTCAACTAAGACCTAAAAAGTGGAATCCGTAGAGCTCATGGCAGTTAAGAAAACGCAATGAACAGCTTTGCAAAATATTTTCCCTTGGCTGAGATATAAGTCCTCAAAGTTGAGAGTGGGCCTTATTAGAGGAAATACGGTAACTCTAATTATAGTTATGACTATATTTATAATTATACTTTTTTAAAAACACCAAAAAACGGTCAAAAGACTATGAATACAAATTTGATTTGTCTTCCTCAGAGGCAAGAGTGAAACAATCTAGAATGAGTTGGTTGCTTATATGTCTGAAAAATCCATAGGCTTGGTTGCTGGACAAAATTCAAACTTGTTTTTAGGTCTAGACTTTCATGAGGATCCAAAAAAGCATTGGACTTTGTCGTTCAAAAGGCTAAGTCTTAAAGAAAAGTTTTTGGCGTGGGTATGCTACTTTACGACAAAAATTTCAGTCAAAAACTTTATTTTTAAAAAATACCACATTAATTGCATGTTTAAAAAGCTAAAACGTAAAAAAAGTACAAACTAGATTTTGAACAAGGCAGGATTTTGAAATTTTTATTTAAAAAACAAAGAAAAATGCTGTCTGTAACAAGAGCGCCTTTATTTAAATCTTAGTATAGTTAAAGAAAATGATTTCTGTCTTTATTGGGAGTGTATCCTTAATCTGAGTATTCTTACGCAGGCTTCGAAACTTTCGAAAATCGAAGATCAAGGCATTTTCGAATATTTAGGGTTTTCGAGGCCTCCATCTCGAGGATTTTCATCAAAATTTCGAAAAAACTTCGAGGATTGAGGTTCGATGCGAGACGAGGACTCAGAAATTTCGAGGTTCGAGGCGAAACGAGGCTTCGAAAATTTCGAGGTTCGAGGCGAAGCCGATTTTGTAGAAGAGGAAACGGGCTTTCTAACGCATATTTCATTTTTCATTTTTGTTAGGTATATCGCGACACAAATGCAAAATAAAGTGTCATTTTTCAATCACAAAATTTTTGTACAAAACTGCTTGAACAATTTTTAAAAACGGTTCCTATTTTTATGTTTTGAACAGGTGAGCATGCTCCTTTAACATAAAATAGGCTAACTGTATTAGAAATGGATCAGAGTGGATTAGGATTTTGGTGGTTTGAACCTTTGACCTAGACGATGTGTATATAAAGTTTCCTTTCTTAAAAAAATTTTCATAAAACTTTTCGTAGAGGCAGACCAAATTTTGCATGATCCAAAAATAATCCCCCTCCTCTCCGAGTGGGATCGATAATAACAACCCCTTTCCCCAGATGGACATACACCAAAAAAAGGGTTACGGTTCTACTTAGTGTTGGCGTCGAGACGAGACCGGTCTCGAGTCTCGTCTCGAGCCGATTTTGGCCAAAATGTGGTCTCGAGTCTAGGTCTCGACTTTTTCCGCCAGTCTTGGTCTCGGTCTCGAAATTTGTGAAAATCCGAGACCAATTTGCACTAGATAAAATGGCCTTTTAGGCCTGAAAATTGTTGACACTGTGCTTTTTTCAACATTGATGTTCATTGCTTTTTCGTCACAACGTGCCTCTGTTTTGATCGCTCTGCCTGTGTTGTATAGCTTTACCAGCTATTGCTTGCATTGTCTTGTTGTTATACAGTGCAATACAGCTACAACCAGGACGGTTGTAGCTTGGAATTGCTTACATTATGCCGTTTAGATGGCCGCCGTATGGAAAATTGAGCTCTTCAAGAAATTATCCGCTACTGAGTGCTCGAAGTGCAACAAGAAGCTGCAGATGAAAGACTCGGGGACAACATACCTACTCAAGCACGCCAAGACTCATCCGGAGTACGCAGTGAAGCTAGCTGAGATAGAGGGAACAAGGAACAAACTTTTTTAGAATGTCTTGCAAAAAAGACCCGATCCTCCCTTTGATCCCCCTTCGTCTCTGACCTTCCCCCTGGGCGCCTAATAAGGGGTGTTACTTTTCCCACACAATGTTTTAAATCTTTGCGGAGGACTACTCTCCTGCTGCTACTTATTTTGCTCCTGTGCTTGACCTTAGTCAAACCTATGAGATTCTGAAAAATTGATTTCATTTTCAGTACTTGACTCCAGAACTGATGCAATTAGTGGGAAGCATGTGCAAGAAACAGAAAAAAATAAGTCATCACTGCTCAACATTTGAAGCTGGCCATCCAAGAAGACGTGGAGCTGTATAAATTTATCGCAAAGCTAGCTACTATACAAGGTGTCTTTGGTGTCTTTGTTCCACCAAGTCTTTTTAAATGATTTGGATTATTTAGATCAAAGTTAGGATGCAAATGTCTACAAGTTCCTGCTGTCAAAGAGCACTTTCGGTCAAAGTGAACATAAAAAGGATGTGGATTAGTCAGAGGATGGAAAAGAAGAGCGTTGTTGATCACTAGCCTCCATTGTTATGCAAACGTTCACCCTGTTACGGTTCTCTCATCGATTTCTCTATGCTTTTGCTATAATTTTCAGTGTGTTCTGAATAAAGGCTTTTACTGGAGCCTGACTTCCGTGGTTATTTGGACGTTAGGGTCTTTGTGTCGATGGCAGCCCTTGTCAGATCCTTCGTAGTAGTTTTTCGAAGCGATGGCGACTGCGACTCCCGACTCTGACTGCGACTCCATTGTGAACACAGCACCGAAAAGGAGGTGGAGTCGCAGTATGTCAACAGTTGTACAAAATCATAGTCGGAGGCACAAGTGTTCACGTACTCCAGAGTATGTCGGAGGCAGAGTCGCATGTGGAGTCGCAGTATGTGATTGTAGCTTTAAAGGTGTCGAGAATTTTTTTTTGAACTTCTGAATTGTTGATCTTTTGTTGTTCGATCTTTTGTTGTTGTTTCTTTGATTGTTCAAACAGTGTTAAACCACACCTCACACTTTGCTTCTTATTAACTTAAAAAAGATTTTGGATTATTTTTTTGGCATACGCTCTATGTTTTTCAGTTATACACTTTATGCACTTAAAATTAAACAATTTCAGGTATAAAAAGTTATTTTTGTGATATATTAACATTGTATATTCTTGAGCGTGTTGCAGCAGTGGTGGTTGCTGTCTCGCAGAGACTCTCTTAGGGCAATGCAGATACCCTAAACTAATAAGTAATTTTTACAGTTTATAAAAAAATACTATTGATAGTATCAAAAGCCATTTATTTAACTATTTCATCATTTTTTGCAAAAACGTTTTCAGTATTAATTTTTTTTCTTGATCTCTCTTATTAAATCTTGCACCTTAAGCCGATTTTGTTCCAATTTTTAAGATGTTATGTTTTTAAAGATATGCGAGCTCATATGGACATTGTCATTACTATTTTCAGCAATTAGCAAAAGAAATATAAATGTGTGATATTTTCTGCTTAACACGCTAAGACGGCTGATTTTGAGGCCCCCTATAAAAACTTTTAAAATCGGGTTTCGAGAATTTTTTTGCAGAGTTTGAACTTATCAGTTTTGTCCACGAACTGGGCGAAAAAATTCGCGATATCGCGTATATGTGCGAAACTCGGAAAAATACATGATACCAAATTTTGCAATCATGGATTCGCCTAAGAATTCTTAGAGAAGCTTAGATTTTAGTTGACATATGCTAATTCTGAGACCAGATTTGTACTCACGTGGTCGATTTACTTATAGAAGTGCAATCAAACAAATGAAATGAGGTCATTCGAAAATCCGGGTTTGCTTTGGCCCCCCATTATGTACTTATTTTTTTGGCCGGAGTTCATTATAGCAACTCTTCCCAAAAACGGGTTTAACTTCTTTTTTGTGTGTTTTAAAGCCTGAAGTGTGTAGAAAACATGTTTTTAGGTGGGGGACGCCACGTTTTCAATTTTTTTTTACTAAATTTTGACTTTTTACCTTGGGACACTAAGGTAAAGGGTGCTGGAGGGCACGGGTGGGTATCTGATCTAGATCGATCACATTGACCTAGATCGATCTGATCTGACAAAAATTATTGTCAAAACAGCCAAAATTTTGCGGGAATTTAAAATTCGTACTCTGAAAACAACTTGGATCGCTCAGGATCTCACCCCAGAAAGGTCAAAAGCCACTGAAAATTGGTTTTTCGAGGACTTACTAAAGGGGTTGAACTTTTTGCGAAAAATCGATTGCGAGTATCAGATTTGCCGTTAGATCGACTCAATTACTCAGAATCTCGTCCTGAACGATTCAGAACCACCCTAAGCCACTCGAAACCACCGTAAAAACTGTAAAATGCTCGTTTGGAGTTATTTCGAGTGGTTTTGAGGGGTTTAGGGTGCCTCTGAATGGTTCAGGATGAGATTCTGAGTGATTGTGTCGATCTAACGGCAAATCTGATGCGCGCAATCGATTTTTCGCAAAAAATTTAAAAACTGAATTAAAAAAAAATTTTAAAAACTGAATTAAAAAAAATTTTAAAAACTGAACTTTTCTAAGAATTTTGTTAGGCGGGAACTTATAATTTGGAAAATCAATGATACCGCAAATCCATGATACATACTATACATATTTCGATTTTCGCACATATACGCGATATCACAATTTTTTCGCAGTCCGTGGACAAAACTGATATGTTGAAAATTTTTATAAGAAGCCTCAAAATCAGCCGTTTTTAGAGTTTACAGGACCATGCCCGTCTACGTCCACGAGTTTCGTACGTTTGAGTTGGCGAAGGACAGCTTTTTTACTCCGAAAATGCACAAAAAATAATTTAATAACTATTTTTAATCACTTTATGGTTCAAAAAATAATTTTGCCATATTATAGTTATGAATAAAAAACCCACCTCGGGTGACTGAGACTTATACTTTTTTTGCCAGTGCACAAACTGGGAAACATAATTGGCACACCAGTAGGGGTCTGTGCCTCCATCACACTTCACAACATCTGAAACTCGACAACCAATAAACCATTAGAATATTGAATCAAATTAAGTATTCTGCTTGATATAGCACACTTTCCCCCTGGATTTTTCGCCAAAATAATCATTTTCACCAAAAACATCATAGTGACCAAAATACGGAAAGTAAGTCAGATTCCGGGATATAGCAGCACTTACCTTCAAAGCTGATTACCCTCTGACCCTCTGTTTCTTGCATTTTAAATGGCTGTGGTCCAACATTTCCAGCTGTGGCTGTTCTATAGGGGTAATACATAGGTGTGGAATTGGCCACTGGATCAAAAAATCTCCATGCGCTTGGAATGTCAGTGTTTGGGGCTCCAAATGAAGGGTAGCCGTACGAGTGGGGAGAGACCTGGTCATACATCAGTTTGTTGGCTGCAGGAGAATAGTAGGGGGTGTACGGAGAATCAAAGTAGAGTGTGGAGCGCACAAAATGCTTGTCTTGGCCTTCATAAGCGGTCCCTTGTAGCTGCTGTCCGGGTTGGTTGTAGTTATTGTTGGCGCTGACACTCTAAAATATTAAGGTTAAAATTTTGGTTCTATTCTATTGCAAAGAATTTTCATTTGAAAAGATATAATCAATATGATTCAGATAAACTAAAAGAAGGATTAATTTTTTAAAAATTTATAAAATGAGGTTTCCGCTATGTTCAAATAGTGTACTGCCCTAATGCATGTACATCATGTGGGCCAGGTAATTTTTTCTTTAACCTACAGTACTTTTATGTAATATACAGTCCAATTTCTATATAGTGTACACTTGAGGAATATTTGGTTGGCCAGATCTAAATTAAGGCAAATTGGCCCTCTATACAGTTTGCACTCTATGTACTTGAGGGCGGTCCCAATCGTCAAGTCAGCAATCTATTAGTGTATACTATATACACTGTATAGTCGAAAAATAAACAAAATTCAATTCAATTTTTTGTGTTTTCACGTAAAAAAAAGAACAAATTTGATCAAAATTTTTGTTCTTGCATTTTTCGATATAGGTGATAGGTGAATTTTGTATGATGCGTGAATTTAATTTTTTTTGGATTTTGTTCTTTAAGATAAATGGTTTTATTTTTTGCAACTTATGCAAAATTTTAGGCTTAGGGTAAAACCAGCGTATTTTAGGACGGGTTTTAATGTGAACTGCAAATACAGCAAAACAAACAAACTATTTGTTCAATTCTTACAATATATAAAAGCTATGAATTGCCTACGCATCCATTTTTTCGTCAAAGAAATTGAAGAAAATGAAACAAAAAATTCTCACTGATTATTTTGTTCAACCATCAGTTTAATAATATTGTATGATTGAAATATGCTTGTTGAATTCTGTGCGTTAATTGTGTTAAACAGCTGTATAAGCTACACAACTCTATGTAGTGTACACAAGGGCTGCAGCCGGTTTAAAAAAAACCAGAAGCGGAAAAAAAGAAGTACAAAACGCAGAAAAACAGAAAACCAGAACCAGAAAAACAGAACCCGGTTGGAGTATAAACTAGGCCTCTGTATATAATGTACACTGTATATAGTGTACACCTGAGGCCGGTCCCTTGGGTGTAGACTATATAGAGGTTCGACTGTACAACTAACTTGTCTTTTCCGTCTACTTTTCTTCTCTTTCTCCATTTTAGCTGAATATGGTCGGTTGTTGCCATACGTGAGATGAGACATGTCATCTAACTGAGCAAATATCTGGGACAGAGACATCCCAGGAGGAACTTGCTGCTGCATTGCTCCTGCAATAATTCCTTCTTTAATTATTTTGCCTGTGTCTTAATTGTATTCGCCAAACCAACTTCTCAAGTAAATAGGCTTTACTATGTATGTTATAGAATGTGTCATTTCACAACCAAATAAATTGATAGATCTAACATACAGCAAATGTCCAACATTATTCCACTTCAACCACACTTAAGATAATTTTTTTCAAAAATACGTTCAAACCCAGGATTTTCGACTCATTTTTTTACCAAAAATAATGATAATAATTTAAAGAGGCATACCAGTCCGTTACAGTCAAAAAAGGGGCGGGACAGAAATTTCTTCCTCTCTTGAAGATTTTTTGTAAGCATTCTTCCTGATCAGACGAATTCTGTGCGTTGACGTTTTCTAACTTTTAAAAGTAGTAAAAGGTCATCAATATCAGATTCAACATGAAACGAGTGAAAACAGTGACGAGTTTTAAAATATTGCTGGTCACCGCTTTAATTTGCATTGTAACGCGCTGGCATGCTCCTTTAACGTCTTGGATCTTAATCAGTATGCATAATAATGTTAACATTTTCGCTTGTTTGCCGTCTTTCCAGAAGAATGTGTTTTTTAAAAATTAATCTACCGTATAGGCTCTACTAATTACCCGTGGGTAATTTTTTCAACATCTAAAAAATCGGAAAATATTGGGTCGATCTCGAGATTTTCGGGTCTTCACGAAAGTATAAAAAGTCGAATCAGTAGAGCTCGTGGTGATTACGTAAAAACAGTGACGTAAAGTATTCTCTATGCTGGCTCATAGAGTTCCCAGGGTGCTTAATTATTTGAAGGTGGGCAATTATTGGAGTTTATACGGCATATGGACTAAACTAGAATAATGCTAAACTATTTAAATGTTATAATAAGCAAATTGAGGAGTTTATTTCACAGCGCTATTGCTTGCAAGGGGAATAAGTATTACGATAGTTGTTGATGTTGCTGTACTCCAATCCCTGCTGCTGCTGATTATACCTATTGGGAGAGCGCTGCAGCCCAGCATATGGAGAATTTGCTGGAGAACCCTCAAGCTGTGCACCACCACCATACTGGCTGTATTGTGACGCCAGATACTGGTTGTTGCCATATTGGGGCATACTAGCACTACTATATGCACTGCCATACTGTCCACCACTCATATACTGACCATATTGGCTAGTGGGGTAAATAGATGGGCTGCTACCATACAGACCAACTTGGCCGTTTTGTGATATTTGTCCAGCAACCGTTCCCCCTTGGTAAGCTTGAGGGTATGTGGCCCCTCGTTGCTGCTGGCTATTGCTGATCTGGGGGTTGTAGTAGTAGGGGGAGGAGAGGCCATTGTTGTTGTAGTAGCGTTGCGGTTGCTGGCCATTGTAGATTGCTGTATTGCCAGTTAGCGGGATTTCTGGCCTGAAGTAGTTGGGCGTACCAGCCCCACCATATTGACCATATTGGTTGCTGATTTGATCTGCAAATTGAGTGGGTTTTTTTGTTTTACTTGGCATTTTTAAAAATTTGCTCGGTATACTTTGCTGTATGCAGTTATTTCTGGAACAAGCCTCTGCCACATTGCAGACCAGTTTGGAGAAAGGGTGGCCTTGGTAAGGGCTGCCTACTCTGCTGGGTGAAGTGTAGAACTAAATATCGGCGTCCTTAGTTTTTAATTGTGACATAAAAATTTGAGGGAAAACTTACCAGCCATTGCTTGCAACTAAAAATGTTTGGAAATATTTTTCTAATCTTTCTAAAAAAATAACTGACCCTGTCAACAGACTTTCATGAATTGAAAATGTTGCCTAAAGTTGATAAAATTAACGAAAAAATAATAATAGATTTCAAAGACATAATCTGTAAGAATGGACCAGCCTATCGAGAGGCCTGACCATGCCGGAATTTTTTTCTACTTTTTGATCTATCTTGTGAAATTGGGAGTTCAAATCCGTTAAAATTTTTCGTTTTTATAAGAAAAATCTTCAAGTAAGTGAGTTTTTAAAACTCGTTTTCTGTAATTTTGGACTGCACTTTGTTACCTCGGATTTTGACCAATTTTTTTACTCCTATCTTGTGGAACATATTATTTTAGGTAGATTAATGCGTAATTGCTACATTAAAAGTGCCCTGGTTTGCAAGAAACGCGCCAATTCAAAAAATGATAAATTCTGAGAATTGAGCGTTTCAAGTTAAAAAAGCGGTTTTCCAAAAGTTCAAGGCAGACTTAAAAGAGGCACTAGAAGAGCGAAATTGGAATACCCAATTTTTCGAGAATTACTATCAGATTCTCTTATCATTTTTATACAAAAAAATATAAATTTTCTCGGAAAAAGGGGAACACTGGAAAACGCGGGCTTTTGAAACGTGTCTTGTTGGAATTTCGAAAATTGAAGTATGTTTTCTTTTAAGTGTATGTCAGTTTTTTTTTCAACTTCGATTAACAAATAATATACTATGCAGAATAGAAAGCGCTTTCATACTAGAGGAAAAAATCAGCAAAAGATATGAATTTTTTATTCACGTATTCAAACGGAAATATTTTATTTTCAAATATTTTTTTTACCTTAAAAAGATCTCTATACAAAAGGTAAAGGACGTGCTCACAGTCTTCTTTTTTTTTATTTGAAAGTGCTGCTCATTTTCCATAACGCATTTTTCATAACATATCCTACTATCTACAAAAATTAAAACCAAAACAAAAAGCCATAAAACAAGAATTTTAAAGAAGTACTTAAGGGATATACGTCATGAATGTTTTGGTCAATTTTTGTGTTCTTCATGAGATTTTTCAAACGAATTTGATGTTCTAATAAAACTTTTGGATTCTGCATGAAAAGTTGACCAATGAATATAGAATGAATATTACACACGATCCATTATCTATAAAAAAACAAGAATTGTCGAAAATCCCAAGCAACATCTACCAACCCCCTCCCAATCTTAAAAAAAATTACTTTGCAACATTTACAACCGAAAAAGTACCCTACTTCCCACCCCAAAAGCAAGCGTGAGTTTGCTTAGTTGAACAACAGTTCTCCATGTATTTCTTCTACTGGTTTTTTCTCAAATTTTTATTCTTTTATAAGCAGTTACCCAAAATTGATCTTTATGTGGAATTTTAAATTGAAGTGTTTTTTGTTTAAAAAAATGAGAAAAAATATAAAAAATGGATGTCAGGAGAAAAATACTCAAGAAAGCCAAAAGTTTGCAGCTAAAACAGTCACCTCAAGTAACGCACCGAAGAAATTGCCACGAGGACTTGCCAAAAACGGCGACATCAGATTCTTTTGTGGTGGATCGTTTCCATATATTCTGGCAGGTTGTACAGTGACAAAACCATTGTTTACTTCAATCAACACCAACTCTTGGGACTACAATAATTAAAAATCAGTTTTTCGCACACTCTGTAGCCCAAAATACCAGCAAGTCGAAAGATACACCAATCCAAAAGTTTCCTTGATTTGTCGGGAAGTTGCGGGAATTAAGCACAAAGTTCACATAGCTGAGCATTAAACTTTAGTGATTATCAAAAAAAGTTTAATTAAAGCTCGATTACCCAGTACAGTTGCTGTGCCAAATCAAAGAATAGCCACTAGTCTCATCCAAAAAAGAGCAACTTTTGGCTTGTTCATTGAACTGGACACCTTGACCTTAAACCAAACTGGTGTTGAGTGTCGAGACGACAAAATTTTGAGAATTTTCGATTTCTCGTCCCGAAAATTTTCCTTTTCTCGTTTCCTTCTCGCTCGACCATTTTTTTTTCGTCGAGAATCTCGACATTTTCGAGAATTTTTTTTGTAGAAGTCGAGTAATCTGTCTTCAATTTCCGTTATTGACAATTTCCGTTATTTTTACTTCAGGCAATCTTGGCGCATAGAATCTGGAAGATTGATCTGTTCGAAAAGAAAAATGACTCTAAAACAGCGATTTTCAAAGTTTGTCGAGATTTTTCTTGGCAAATAAAATTTTCTTGGATCGTGCATTGAGTGAAGTTAAATTCTGCTCTATAGGTGTTGGTGTAGCCCCGGAAAAAAAATATGCCTTGATCCCCGCTGTTGTGTTTTCGAATGTTTGTCTTGGTTCCTCAAGCTTTTCCAAAAAAAAATTCACTGATTGTCTTGAAAATCATTAAAATGCACTTTTTGTGTTAGAAATGCTCATTTACGAGACTACCCTGAGAGTAGATAGATTGTTATGTCGGCTATGAGTTGCTCGCAGTACGACCGAAAACAGCACATTTTTCATTGAAAAGGATTGGTATAGTTATCAGTTAACAGAAAAAGACTACTAAATTCAAGTACACGAACTAAAATCTCTGCAAATTAATGGTTTTCGAGACTATTAATAGAATTTTTTGCAAAAAGTACAACAGGAGGGACTAAGGCATATTTTTTCCGGGGGCCACACATATAGAGCCTTAATTTTTATTACTAAATTGTTTTGTTGATTTTCGTTGAATCTTCGGTGGGTATGTCAATAAAAAGCGTTATGAATCTGCACATTAGATTTATCTGAGCCAGAAATGTATATTTTCTCGTTTCTGGACGACATTCTCAAAAAGTTCTCATCGAGATTCTCGATTCTTGAAAAATTTCCTTTTCTCGTTTTCGATTCTCGCTCGAACCTCTATCGGTCAACACTAAACCAAACCCAACACTTTTCGACTCTATTGGATTATACTTTTCTTCCCCTCTACATTACCAATTAATCAAGACCCTATAAGTAATTATTATGATAAAAAATAATTACACACTTTTTTACTTCAGAAAATCCCTTTGACCAAAATATGACTTTTAGCCTTGGTTGAGCTAAATTACCGGCCCTAGTTTTTAACGGGCAATACTTTTTTTTGTCACAGATTCAATTGTTTCAAAAAAGTGAAAAACAAAGTTTTGCCTGTTTTTAAAACATGAAAATTATTATAAAGGCATAAATTGATTTGGTTTGCTAAAAACCTAAAATGTGCTACGAAATCAGTTATAGCCTATTATAAAATGTTTTTTGAATAAATTTAGTTTTGAGCAAGGTGGTTACTTTTGTAAAAGAATTACAAAATAAAAAAATTAAACCGTTACCTTGTGCCAAAAGATTTACAGACAGAAAAATAAAAAGACAAAGAAAATTGATACTTGGAGTCATGTTGAATTTTAATAAGCCTGTTTATGGCAGACGCCAACAAATTATTTGAGTAAAAACCCCAAATCAAATCAACTAACAAGAATTTCACGTAATGGAGAAGAAGTAAAATGATCGGCTCAAAAGTGGAATGGCGCAGTCGACTTAGTGATTGAAGCATCTCACTCTCTGAACAACTCTTCTACTTTTTTATTTGCCACCTCTTTTCATTTGGCTTACAAAGATTTGTTGTTTATCTGGCAAAGCAACAACAACAGAGTGGGGTTAACTGTCAACAAAGATGATCACTTAATGCATGGGTGCTGCTTTTCCAGTTCACTTCTCAGACTCAATGATATCATCAAATAATGAATGGTAAGCCAAGAAACAAAAATATACTCATCTTTTCACACGATTTTTTAACTTAACCTCATTTGATTGGAAAAGAGAACAGTGCATTTGTTTCTAAGTTTATCTTTTTTTATCGATGTTTTCCATTTTCTTAAAAAACTAAGAAGGAAAGCAAACATAACTTTAAAAAGATAAGCTCCCTTGAGCTGCTCAGTCTATGCAACGAAACAAAAATATAGAATGGGAGACTTTATACTCATTGATCAAGTATTGATCAAGACGTGATCAATACTTGATCACGTCTTCATCAAGGTTTTGCTGCAATACTTGAACAAGCCCTAAACAAGGTCTTCTTGCATCAATATTGCATCAAGTCTCATAAAGGTTTTTGACTAAAAAAGTGGAATGGCGCAGTCGACTTAGTGATTGAAGCATCTCACTCTCTGAACAACTCTTCTACTTTTTTATTTGCCACCTCTTTCTTGATTTTATGAACGAACAAGACCGAAATCAAGCTGTCATCAAGGTGTCGTCAAGGCGTTATCAAGGGTTCTAATCCGGTGGTAGCAAAAATTATTTTTTCTTCGTTTTTTAGTACCCGACAAACTGATCCGCTTAAGAGTACCCCAACCACCAGACAAAAACCGCAATCAAATTTAAATACTTCAACCCCATGGCTCATCTGGATACTTCCTTGTAGGTACGATAACCTGGTTAGCACTATCTTGGCATCACTTCCAAAGTAACACACCCTGGGTACCGTCACCTGTAAACTACTACCTGAATATTCCTTCATGGGTACCGCAACCTGAACACCCCAACTTTAAAAACATTTTTAGTCCCGGCTAACATGCGCTGGCCTACCCTGAGCCTTAGGCTTAAGCCTAAGATAAAAATATTGTGAAAAAAATAAAAAAAATAGCTGAAATCAACAAAAAAGGATTGGGTCACCGACTGGTAACTTGAAATCGCAGTAAGTTACCAGTAACTCACCATAATAATAAAAATTTCATCACAGGTATGAAATTTTGTGTAACAAAATATATTGATTTATACAGGCTTGAAGATGATTGGAAGTTGAATTAAAACTGTTCAGGATAATTGAATCGTTGATTAAAAGGATCCCAGTTCGATACTCGAACATGCTGCATTGTTGTATTCGAGAGGCCTATTGAAGTTGGATTTTAGTGGCAGAAGATGATTGGATGTTGAATGAAGAGGGTTTAAGATTTAATTGAAGAAGCAGAAAGACCGCATTCAATTATTAATACTGTGTTGTGTAAGCTCGATGTAAGTTGTATTGTACCGGCTGAGGTTAATTTGATGCTGAATCGATTTAAGTAGATTAATAGATTTGAATCGATTCACGCGAACGAATTGCCTAATCCAGCCAGTTGAATCGATTCACGCGAACGAATTGCCTAATCCAGCCAGTTGAATCAATTCAAATGAATGAATTGCCTAATCCAGCCAGTTGAATCAATTCAAATGAATGAATTGACTAATCCAGCCAGTTGAATCAATTCAAATGAACGAATTGACTAATCCAGCCAGTTGAATCAATTCAAATGAACGAATTGACTAATCCAGCCAGTTGAATCAATTCAAATGAACGAATTGACTAATCCAGCCAGTTGAATCAATTCAAATGAACGAATTGACTAATCCAGCCAGTTGAATCAATTCAAATGAACGAATTGACTAATCCAGCCAGTTGAATCAATTCAAATGAACGAATTGACTAATCCAGCCAGTTGAGTCGATTGAGTGCGCGCATCTCTAACCAACCAAGCCCCCGGAATTGTTTCGTTATATGGATTGTTTCTTTATATTGTCAAAAAATTCTGACTCCACAAAGTTTTCAGGCAGTTCACCTGAATGTATCCGCATAAAAAAGGCGGTGCGTGACACAATTCGTTAGAGGTAACGATCCAAAACGGTAAATCGAGATCAACAAAACCATTTCAAACCACCCTAAACTATCATACACCACTTTGAAAAACTCTAAACCGTATCAAACCATGTTCAGGGTGCTTTTATCTGTCTCATAGTGGTTCTTTTGTGATGCTTTTTAAGTGGCTTATGTCGCCTTGTTTCATTACTAGGGACCGGATTTTTATGGATTTCCATATTTTTTCTAAGACCTGTTTCGACATTATTAACACTTAAAACGATGTTTTACGATGGTTTGAACGTATAAAACGCCAAAAAAGTTTCCATATTTCCCATATTATATGGAGTTGTCCATATTTTGCAAATTTGGCCATATTTTTTCCATATTTCTCGATTTTTTCGTGAATTTCCATATTTTTGTCCATATTTTTAATTTTTTAGGAAAGATGTCAAAAATTCAGCTAAAGAAGTGGATTTCTGAGTTTCCGGAAGGCGTGTTTACAACCGATGGCAGGGTGGTGTACTGTCAGCCGTGCTCAAAGCAGGTTCGAGAATTTGTCTTAACTCTATGGCGACTCTTGGTCTCTCTATTACAGGTGTCGTGTTCTGAAGTATTTCAGCTGAAACAACACAGCGCAACAGCTAAACATCAAAAAAGTCTTGAATCTTTTATGCGAAGCAAGAATAAGCAGCCGTTCGTGTCAGCTTCTCTGGAGAACGTCCGTGATTCCTTTGCGATGGATTTGTGCAACGCATTGATCGGAGCCAATATTCCGTTTTACAAACTGTCAAGTGCACCATTCCGTGGATTCTTAGAGAAGTATTGCAATCGTCTAATTCCCGATGAGTCTACTCTACGAAAAAATCACATGAAAGAGTCGTATCAAATTGTAAGTGCCAATGTTTTCTGTATTATTGGTTCATTTACTCTTATTCAGGTTAGGAATCGTATCAAAGCTTCAATTGGTACTTCGTATATCTGGGCCTCTGTGGACGAGACAACTGATATGATGGGCAGATATGTGGCAAATTTAATTGTTGGAAAGCTTGATAGCCAAGGTACTATATTAATTTGTTTGCACGCTTAATATTTTGTAGTGTTATAGGGGCATCGCGTCCTTACTTGGTTTCGGTGAAGATGTTGGAACAAACTAATCACTGACAATTTCTCGCTTTGTGAATGATGGATTAAGTAAGGTTTCAGCTTGAATTACAAACCCGCAACATTTTGATGTTCAGAGGACTTGCTTGCTGATGGAGAAAAGGAAAACAGATTGCTTTTGCTTGTCACAGATGCTGCATCTTATATGAAAAAGGCTGCGGATGTACTCTCTGCTCTATATCCCAAAATGATACATGTAACTTGTGTGTGTCATGCATTGCATCGGGTCTCTGAACAAATTCGGTTTACATTTCCGGAAGTGAATGATCTTATTTCAAATACAAAGAAGGTATTTTTTTAATATTTCACATGTTTTCTGCTTCATTTGATGCTAAGAATGGTTGTAGGTTTTACAAAAGCTCCGACACGCACTGCTCTGTACAAAGACGTTTGTGGAATCTTCCATTGCCTCCTGAGCCTATTCTTACGCGTTGGGGTACTTGGATCAAAGCCGCCTTATTCTATTCGGAAAATTTCCAACAAGTGAAATCGGTAGATATGTATTATATGGTTTATTTTTTAAACATCCAGTTCATAGGTTGTTGAGAGACTGAATCCTGGTGATGCCGTTGCCATTCAATGCTCAATCAAAGCTTTTAACCGAGTCGATATTGCTCAGAAGCTGGCTTACATTCAGTCGAATTTTGCACTGATACCAGACGCGATTACGAAACTGGAGAAAAGTGGAATGCCTCTAATTGAAAGCCTGAATATTTTATCGCAACTTAAGACAGCGCTATCTACTGTCCCAGGTTGTACCGTTGCGTAAAAATTTATTTGAAAAATTATCTATTCCGGTTCTAGGTGAAATTGGCCAGCAAGTACGGGACAAATTGAAGTATGTTTTGGATAAGAATCCCGGAATCAATCGCCTTTCAGAAATTAAAATGTGCTAGAAGGCAGAGAAAGCTGTTTGAATATGGATCCAAATATGATTGCCTCTATGAAATTCGCTCCAATCATGTCGTGCGATGTCGAGCGTTCATTCAGTGTGTACAAAAACTTGCTAGCCGAAAATCGAACAAATATTACACCCGAGCATCTTGAAATGTATATGATTTGTATGTGTGAAGTGAAAAAAATAAATGAATGTATGTTTCCATATTTTTCCATATTTTAAAAAATTTTCCATAGTTTGACCATATTTCGCCATTTTTTCGGCCATATTTATGGCCATATTTTGCAATTTCGCGGCCATAAAAATCCGGTCCCTATTCATTACTAAAAAAAAATTGGGCCGAAAATGAAAACAGACCATCTATTGTAAACGGAAGGAAAACGTCCAAGTATTAATCACACGGAACAAATTTATTTATTATAAAATCATCTATATATTACATCGACACACTAATTGTGAATTCGAACGATCTGACATTAAATCACTGCTTTCTGTTTTTCTTTTTGCCTTTCTCAGAGCTTCCGAGTTCGACTAGACCATTGGCAATTTTCCATTCCAAAATTACTTCTTTCTGAGTTTCTTCCGTAGTAGGAGCATACCTAAGAAATGGATATAAAATGCTCACAGAGCTTGACAACTTACCTTACATACTCCATAGTAAATTCACCCATTCCTTCTGTTAAGCCTCTCAATTCTGAAGAGTATCCGAACATTTGTTTTAAAGGCGCCTTAAATTAACTAATGCAATAAGATAAAAAATAAAGCGACCCCACCTCGGAAGATATTGTCACGAATCCTTTTACATCATTGTCTGTATGCGTAACTATCCCCTGCCTTCTGAGTAAAGATCCAGTGACGGGATCCTAGACATGAAATATAATTTTTGCAATTTATTAGTAATGTGGTTTTTCAGCAAAACCTCAAATTCATCTGGGACAGTAACATCGACCTTCATAATAGGCTCTAACAATATCCAGTTAGCTTTCTCAAATGCTTCACGAAACATGTTTAACATGGTGTTGATCAGCGCAATTTCTGTCGAGTCGACCGGATGAGTTTTTCCGTCCTAAGTAAATTTACATTTTTGTATCAAATATTTGCCTTAAATTATATTAATGGAGCAGACTTTTACTAAAAAAGTCGATTTCTACAAAGTACGGCATTAAAATCCTCGTTTGAATTTCTTTTGTACCCGCCTTTCAAAATATACCCATCAGCGACGTTCATGCCCCTTTAACATACCTTTATAACCACATTGATGCCGCTAATCTTTGCTTTGATAAGAGGCCCTTCAGCGACTGCTTTTTGCAAACCCTGAACGCGTAAAAAGTCATCAATTTCAACGCAAATTATTGTCAACAGACCTTTTTTAGATAAACCATCATATGCTTAGGGATATTAGAACCAGTGCACAAATCAGTGAATTCCTATGACAAGATAAACTCCAATAAAAAGTTAATTAAAGAGAAAATTTATTAAAAACTTACGACAGTTGTGGCCTTATCATTCGGAAGTGCCTCTATATGACCGTCGATTTCTCCGAACTGCCCTTGTCCTCCAGTTTGCTAAAATTTAATTCAGATAATGCAACCTTAATATACTAATTTAACCTTTTTGTGGCGAAAAAAAAATCTGAAAAGTCACATCATAAAAATATGAAGATAAAAACTTCTACTTTTTGAAAGATCACCTGTAAGGCGCTCCAACGCATTCTCTAAAGGCCACACTTGGTTTACCTGGATCAAATTTGATACATGAGGAACAAATTTGATACATGAAATTGTAGAGATACCTAATTCCACAGGACATCCATATTCATTTTTCATTCGCTGTGAATAGATTTCTAGGTGCAATTCACCCATGCCTCTAAAATATTTTATTACACATAATTTTTATGTATTTTACGCTCTGACTATTTGTGAATGATATAAAATGTCTTAATAAGAAGAAACAGGCAGAGGTAGAGTATTTATCCAGTACATTTTTTACTCCATTTTTAGCTCGACTATACCGTATTTTCTTTAATTAAACGGCATGTCGGTTTATTTTTCAACTTTTTCAGATTCATTTTCTCTACCGCAAGACACAGACCCTCTTATTAAGAATGCTGTTAAATTAGAGAACATACGGTACATTAATACACAGATCATAATGTCGACAGATTAGTACATTGCTATATATTTTTTATTTTCTACCTTCAATGCAAATACGAAAGAAGGAATTCACGATATGAGTCAGAGGTGCAACATGCGCTTGATTTAAACTAAATGATAAGGCGCAAAAACTAACCGAATAATCGTTTCGCCTGCAATTTTAATAAGTAAAAATAAATTAAGTAAGTTAGTTACGAAAAATTTCACCATGCTCCACGTTAAATTCGCTTCGAAAAGTAGGATCTTCACGAGTGAAACGTTTGAGTGCGCTCAGAAAATTATCACCATCCGTTTTTTTCTTTGGCTTGATAGACATGGAAATAACTGGTTCGGGAACATGCATAGACTCTAAGTGAATAGACAGACTCTGTTCAGAGCAAAACTAGAAAAAACTAATATAATTTGATCAACTTTCTGATGAAATTTTTTCACCGTTTCTCCCGAGCTGCAATCCACCCCCACAGTGGCACAGATGTCACCAGCGTAAGCAGTGTCGATGTCTTCTAGCATATTGGCATGGATTCGAACAAGTCGCTGAACTCTGCACTTTCTCCCTGAAATATTTGTCAAGGACTTAGTAGCGGAATAAATAAAAATTCTACGATCGCGAGTAGCAGTTATACTATCACCCTTGGACAGACTGAAAACAACATTTGAAAATGATTGAAACAAGAAGGCGAAAAATACATACCACCCTTGATAGATCCGAAAGTAGGTGAGCTGACCAAATTTTCCCGCCTAAAGACGTTCAGAAGTAGGGTAGGATTTGGTCGGACTGGTCGATTCAAAAAGACCGGTCTTTTTTCAAAACTTTCGGTTTTCTCCAGCCGGATTTTTCACATTTTTTTTAACTATTTTTTTTTTATTTTTATTTTTTTTTTGAAAAAATAGCCGTACATGGTTTCCCTTTAACACGAGAAAGATGAAGTAATAAATTGGTTTACTTAGATGCAGTTTTACACGTAGATCATTCTAGAAAATGTCAGTAGGGGTGTTTGGATGTCTAAGGTGACCCAATAACCGCTTTTAAAATGAAGACCATTCCAGGGTTAATGGAAAATCTCCCGAAATGCAATCATCAATCATTTCACGAATACATCTATAACTGCAATATGTTAAAGGACTGCCAGGATCTGTTCTTCCGACTGAGTGTATGTGATCTGCAATCTACCTGCAAAATTCTGGACAACTAGCGTGTAACATATAACACCGCCATTTTTTCACTATTAAAATTTCCACTCAAAGCTGTTAAAGAGCTCATAGCTGTTTATATCTGCTCAATGTCTGGTCAATATTTGCAGAAAAATTTAAGAGCTACAAAATAGGCGAAAAATTCTAAAAGTGAGCCAAAATTAAAAACATTTGGTTAAAAATATTTATATTGCGAAGTTAATAATATCAGGTGATAGAGCGCAAGAAACTACATCAGATTAAAGTGATGGATCACAAGTAAGACTGTGTTTTCTGTTTTTGAGAAGATTGAAGAACTAGGCTAACTGCCTTGTCATGGATGGGTATTGTTGGTCTAAATGAATATTTCGTCTTTCTCGTGTTAGTAAATGTGTAAATAAAACTGGAAATAAGTCACCTTAAGAGAGCAACACAAAATGTTATAAAAAGACACTGTTTTAAAAATGGACAAAAAATTACCTCAAGCTTAAAAGCCATTCCAACAAAAGGTAAGCGGTTGCATTCAGAGCGAAGCGGATTCAGAACTACCTTCTCTTCAGTACCACCCCTTAAAAAAGTTTAAAGAAGAGGAGAGATTTTCAGAAGTGTCACCGATCAACAGTTGCAAAATTAGTGACTTCAGCTGGATTAGGCAAATATTTCACAACAGCATCAATCATTTGCTGCACACCCTTATTCTTCAAGGCGGATCCCTGCAATGCTATAAGATAGAAAGAAAAACATTGGAAATTTAGACCGACCACCAAAACTGGTACAAAAGATCGCTTTATGACTGATCTAAAATACAAACAATAGCTTAATAATAATCAACCAACTTAGAAAATACATGGTAAAGCAATGCCCCAAAACCTGCATTTTTCTTACATAAGTCATCTTATACAGCTGCAGGCGTACTTCCGCGCAACACAAGTGGCGCAGCAAACTTTCATAGGGTTTCACAGAGGAGGAATTCACAGACTAGGAATTATCAAAAGTATGTAGCAAATCAGGTGGGTACGAACTTGGGGGGGGGGCTGTCGCATAAACGAGACTAGACCGTACCAGAATTTTTGCTAGATTCCAGGGCTCATTTTGAGTGTAAGATGTTTGCAACCGAAAATATAAATCGTCTCTGTGGAACCATATGAAAGTCTGTTGCATGACTCCTATTGTGCGGAAGTATGCCTGCAGTTTACAAGTCGTTCCATAATTTTTAATAATTCTTAACAATCTTTTTGAATTCTTAACAATTTCGCAATTGAAATTATTTTCGAATTCTGAAATTCTGCAAACGCAGATCAACCCATAAAAATTACCGTATAATTTCCAATAAGGACTTATGGGGCCTTATTTTTCAACCCTTCTTTGGAGGTAGGGCCTTCATAGAAGGTCGGTCTTTATTCGAAGATATACGGTATATGCAATTTTCTGGTACATAAATTAAAAAAAAAACGATTTTTGTTTGGTTCACTTGTAGTCTGCCACTGCCAGTCCACATGGATCTAGTCTAAACCAAAGATGAGACCAAAGAAAAAGGAGATTTTGACACTATATCCAGAAGAACACGGTTTAAGCCTTTTTAGGGGCGCCGTGTATTGTAAATACAAATATAATACCTTCTCACAGCAGCATGAATCTCTTCAGCTGTCGGGTTTCGGTCATTCAGAAATTGTTCCGCAATCAAGTCATCACCGTCTGCCAGATGTTCTATGAAGATAAAGGTTAGATGGTTTGTAAAAACACAAAACACCCACCTAACAATTTTTGTCTCAAATCGTAAACTTCAGGGCGAAGCTCTTCGGGTATATCGTCTTTTCGCACGATTAGTCCATCATCACCTTCATTGTACACCACCTGCTCATCAATCAGATCAATAATAGCTTTGAAATTAGATTCGACTCCTATAGGTGCAATCAAATCAAATTTATGTTTCAAATTACATCAAAATAATAGTTGCACCTATAGGCAGTTGAATTAAGGAAGCATTGTGGCCAAGTCTCTCTCTTATTCCGTCCAATGCACGATGAGGATCAGCTCCTGAAACAAGATATTAAAGTTGCATAAGATCCAGATTACAAGGCCTACCTCGACGATCCAGTTTATTGACAAAAGTAATGAAAGGTACTTTGTAGCGATTTAGTTGACGATTGACCGTGAGAGTTTGACTTTGAACACCGCTTGCGCCACAGATAACCAAAACTGCTCCATCGAGAACCCTGAGGGCTCTTTCTACTTCCACTATAAAACACGAACATATCCGATACCACAAAAATACTTTAATTATCAAAGCCGGAGAGCACAGCATTTACCTGTGAAATCAACATGACCTAAACACAAAAAAATTCTACAAATAACTTAAGATGCCTAATAATTTCTGCTAAACCGAACCAGGGGTGTCTAAAATTTAAAGGTTTATTAATCAATCACCCTCGAAATAACTCATAAAAATTTACCGATGACATTGATGTTCGTCCCATGCCAATCAACATATGTAGCCGCAGATTGAATGGTGATGCCCCGTTGTTTTTCCAGCTCCATGTAGTCTAGAAAAAAATTGTCAAATTCTTCAGATGAAATACTTGTTTTTTTTCGTACCCATTGTAGCGCCAACATCATCTTTTCCCTTAACTTCATGCATTTGGTCTGCAAAAGGACAATGAATTCATTGAGGACAATTATAATTTGCAAAAGTACCTATACGCCCGGCATAAAAAAGTATTCTCTAAATTTTTATAAACACTTCAGGTTATACAATAAATAGAAATAATTGGAAAAAACCTCAGTGACAGTGGTTTTGCCGGAATCAATATGCGCAGATATTCCTGAAATCTTTTACAATAAACATTCTTGTAAGATGGCCCATGGTAGGTTAGTTGCATTCAAGTAAAAGTACCGATGTTACGCAACTTATCTACCCCTTGCTTTACGCTGGAAGAGACTATTTGTTTGACGGCTTGCATACAGAATTTTCCACGATACTCTGAAAAGTGAAAACTTATTTTACCTCTTTCAATTTCTTATACAGGTTGTTTCAATAAATTCTAACACCTTTGTGCCATAACTTTTTTCCTAAGTCGAATTTTGAAATTCTGTAAACTCCAATCAACTCAGAATTGCATGGAAAAGAGTTTGGTATATAAAGTCTAAAACACGATTTTTGCTTGGTACCCCCTGTGGTTCGGGTACTGGTCTGTGGATGGCCTCTGGATGGGCAAGGCCTAAACCACAGGGGGAACAAGCGAAAATGGTGTGTTTGATTTTACATACAGTCGACGCTTAGCGAGAGTCGACTATATAGCGAGAGTTGACTATATAGCTGCTCGTTATAACGACGCTCGTTATAACGACGCACGATATAACGTCCCGCTCGTTATAACGTCTCATTTTGGCCGGTCCAACCTGCAAAAGTGCCGTTCTTTAGCGTCTTCAGTGAAGTTTTAATCAAATTTTGAGCAAAATTTAATTTAAATATTGTCTTGATCTGGAGAATTCATTTTTAAAAATGTTTTTATAATTTTTAGTAGGGTTGGCCAATGGTAATATTACCGTAATATTGGTAACAAGGGACCACAGGCGCCTATCGGCGCCTCTATAGTATTTCGAAATTTCAATGAGGGGCTATGACTTCATTCATAAAAATAGGTATATCCCCTATTAGAACTCATTTTTTTCGCTTGTTCTTTTTTTAAAACGAAAGCTGACATTCTGGGGAACACGATGGTATTAGCGACAAAAGTGATTTCGCTATCTACGACCCGTTCTGCCCTTCGAAGTAAAAAAGCGTTACCCACCCACCCACACATGCCAAATACTATATAAGATACAAGGGACCACAGGCGCCTATCGGCGCCTCTATAGTATTTCGAAATTTCAATGAGGGGCTATGACTTCATTCATAAAAATAGGTATATCCCCTATTAGAACTCATTTTTTTCGCCTGTTCTTTTTTTAAAACGAAAGCTGACATTCTGGGGAACACGATGTTATTAGCGACAAAAGTGATTTCGCTATCTACGACCCGTTCTGGCCTTCGAAGTGAAAAAGCGTTACCCGCCCACCCACACATGCCAAATACTATATTAGATTACCGGTACAGTCGAGTCCCGCTAACCCGGCACCACTGGGACCGGCAAAAAGTGCCGGGTTAGCGGTGGTATTATTTTATCGGGCCTTAATCGACCCTCTATATAATCACCCTTTATTCAACTATTTTAAGAGGGGTAAAGGGTTGTATAGGGAAAGGAAGGGAAAAAAAGAGGGCCACTAATGGAAAAGGTCACACTAATAAGAAGATGTTGAGTATAGTTTTGAATACTGGGGCCTACCGCATACAGAAAAAAATTGATGCAAATTGAAAAATGTTGTAAACTATGACAGATGCTGGTTTATTGGGGGTAATTTTTATTGGACGGGACCAGTCTTAGGGTGCCGGGTTATCGGGTGCCGGGTTATTGGGGGTAAACTTTGCTGATTTTCTTTGCCAGCCAACCAAATTTTATAAAAAGTGTCGGGTTATTGGGGGTGCCGGGTTATTGGGGTGCAGGGTTAGCGGGACTCGACTGTAATTTATTAATAAATGACCAGATAAGAGTAGCCGGTAATTTAAAATTAAGTTAATAGGTTAATAATATTAGTGAAAATTTGAAATACGGCTTCGTTGTTGTACTGTGAAACTTGTACGTCATTCCGCTGAATTTCTTGGTCGGCTACATTTGGTTTGTTGTCGCCTACTTTTGTTCGTTGTGTTCTTTTTTTCTGTACATTCCAAATGACTTACAAAGTATTTTTTAAGTCTTCTACGATGAGCAGACACAGCAAGAAGCCGTTGTATTGGTGCTGGACGTACTTTGAGCGAAAAGAAGAAAAATATGGAAATGGAAAATCAGTCTACATTGGTTACTGCCTCTTTTGCCGCGAGCGTTATCAAGCAAATGCAACGAGAATGGAAAAACACTTAGTGGTATTTTTCGTTTCACAAGGGACACTAACAGGGTTTGATTTAGAATTGCAACAAAGTCGGCACCGAAGCCAGAAAGCTTATAGATTTGAAATCGAAAAAGTTAGCTGCTGCCAATGAATCGCCTCTGAGGAAGATTGCCAAACTGTCGGAAGATGCTGATGTCTTTTCTCAAGCAAGCTCGTCGTCAATTAAGAACTGGATTCAAAGTACGTCGAAAGAAGAGCAAAAGGAGATCGATACATTGTTGACAAGGGTAAATTTTTCTGTCCATCTGTTGGAACTGTCTTATCACTATTTTCAGGCGATGTTTACCGCGAATATCCCACCGAATGTGCTTGACGATATCACTCGTTTTTGACTGTGTTCGACTGCTCGAACTTAGTTTTGTCACCACTGTTCCACCTGTGGTATTAAATTACCAAAAATTACCGCAGTTCGGTAATATTACCGGAAAAACAAATTACCGGTAATTTCCCGACCCTAATTTTTAGTGAAATGGTCGGGTTGTATTGGGTTTTCGGTTTACCGTATTTCCTGTAATTAGCGCCCATGCTCTAATAAGCGCCCTCCTCTAACTTTGAAGACCTGTATTTCAGCCCCGCGAGAATATTTTGCAAAGCTGTTTAATGCATTATCTTAACTTCCACAAGTTCTACCAATCCCATTTTTTACATTTTGAAATTTCACGCAAAAGTCTTGAGATCAACCCCAGATTTTTCAGATTTTTTGGTTAAATTTGAAGCCCATGGGCTCCTATTAGAGGAAATACGGTAATTAGTTTCGAAATGTGCGAGTTTGAATTTTTCCGTTTTTCGGGTTTTTCTGTTTTTGAAATTTCTGTTTTGGAACTAATTTTTTTCGAAAATTTTGATCAAAGTTTGGTAGTCAATTCACGTTCCCAAGTTAATGTCATCCAAAATCAGCAAAATACCGATTAGTCCACTTGAGAATCGTGATTTAAAGGGGCAACTTGTGTGACTAGAAATTTCTTGCCTCAACTGTGGCCATTATTGCTGAAGAAGATTCTGTTGTTGAAGTTTTACGACTCTAAGTGGGAGATAATGGACTGGACCACTACTACATCCTCAATGACTCCTTTGCTAAGCTGGTCTTAAAAAGTAGCGTCGTGAAATTTAAGATGCTCTGGCGTGTTTTTAAGTTACTTTAACAAGCTTTTCAAGCGACCAAGAGCCAAGCCACAATTGGTAGGTAGCTCACAAGCTCACATCTGTAGACCATGGAATTCCCACCTGGAAAATTTCCATAAGTGAAAGATTTGAATCTTAAATTGTTCGTGAGTCACAAAAAATGTTTGTGAGTTCTTGACTGCGAAGAACTGACTCATTGAATCTTACAGTCAACTGTTAATCTGCGAAACCTGAAAAAGATATTGTCGAATGGGAATTTCTTCGGCAAGTGATGCTACAAAATTCTTACTTTCCCAGAGGGGGTCTAGAAACATTTCATATGAATACTATGTCACTATATATGTCCATCGATCTAAAAAGGAAAGAAAAGTGTAAAAAAGGGACTGTTTTTGGATACTTTTCTGTGTATATAATTTTGGGGCATACATTCCGAAGTAGTGCCAGAATGCCGGGCTACAAATTCAATATAAAATGTCGCGCGACATATTCGAATTTCAAGTTCATGAAGTTTATAACCACGTTGAAATGTAGAATTTTAATTGAATTTGTTGTGTTAATGAGGCTAGTGTCAATAAAAAAATTCTTTTAAATAATTTAAGAGTCATTTTCGAATCGAAAAATATAGCAAAGTTTTATTAAAACTAAATAACACGGGATTTTTAAAATTGGTGCCCAAATTCGGTTTGCCCAAATGAGGGTGCCCAAATGAGTAGTAACGATAACTATAACTTTAAACTTTATAATCCTGCACAAATTTGACGAGTTTTTAAAGAGGCATGGCACGGAGAAAAGTCGGGGACGAGAAAATCTTTTCTTTCTCGAGACATTTTTACATGCGTTATTTTTTAAGTTTTCTGCCTAACTTTTAAAAGTAGTATAAGGTCTAGTGTTTCCAATAATGACAGTGACAGTGACATCGAAGTGTCAGTGTCACTGTCATTTTCGAAATGCGCTTTTTTAAAATGACAGTGACACTGACAGTAACATTGACACTTTGATGACACTGCCATTGTCACCGTCAGTGTCATTTTCATCCATGTGTCACACTGACGTCACTGTGAGTCACAGTCTGTGACGTCATCGTCAACGTCATTGTCGCTGTGTTACTTTCAGAATCAAAACTTTATTCTCGGGAAATAACATCAACAAAACTAAGGAGCTATTCTCCAAACAAAAACGTATTACAAGAAACGATTAATTTGGCATTCAGCAGCTCGAACTTGGTTCGATTCACTGTCAGTGTCTCTGTCACACTGACTATAGTGACGTTAGTGTCACTGTCACACAAAAGTTGGAAACACTGATAAGGTCAAAAGTATTAGATTTGATGCAAAACGAGTAAAAAATTGAACGATTTAGCCCTGTGTTAACCTTCAAAACGCACGGGCATGTCCCTTTAAATTGATATAAATTCCCAAATTGAATCTTGTCGGTCAATTTAGAAAGCCGTGTTGACAGGGTAAATTGATCTGACGCGAAAAATGATTATTTTGATTGAAATTAAAATTTAACGTGGTAAAACAATTTGCGCCATAAACCTTGAGTTTTTTCCCTCGATTCAACGTGACTTGACCAGTCCGAGGAGGGTCATTAGATTATACTATACTAATAAACTAGGGCTATTTTCAGCTTTTTAGAAAAGAGCCAAATTTCTAGCTGAGATTGGCCATTACATTAATTGTAATCAGTGCAAAAATTTATGTTGTTTAATATAACAAATCCAGACTGTTGTCATGTTGGTCGACTTCTTATTCTTCTTGTTTCCATTGTTGTGAAGCGCTTCTTTTTGCTTCAACAGGTTTTTCTTTTGCTAGTCCATCCTCTGTCAAGAAAGAAATAAAAGAAGCATACAACTAAAAGATGAATCCCCTTTGTTTCTACCTCCTCTTATTTTTAGGAGTGCTGGTCGCAGTCTACCACCTACCTAATATTACTGCAGCTGCTGTTAATTTCCAGACATGTGGTCTTTGCTCATCATATGTGCTTTCATTAAAAGGCTTAGTTTGCAGCCTATGTTTCAGTTTATTCGATGCTAATATTTGCAACACGTTTAATTATTCACTAACATATTTGCAAGAGAGATTTGAAATCACAAAATTTTAAGAAGATGTTCATATGGCCTGGCGTTAGGCTGAACATCGGCTAGACAATGTTTTTAGTTTTTTAACACGTGAAACGCTGTGTGTACCAAACTATGCGTTTTGTGCAGGATTTCACTGAAAAAAATTCTGAAAAATACTGAAAAAAATTCGGAAAGGGGAGGGATTTGAGCTGGTAAAATAGCATATGAAAATAGACAGTTTTCACCTATTCCCAACCACCCGAAATTTGAACAGAATATGGGTGGTACTCGCTCAAATTAGTGCAATACCTAGCTGTATAGTATCTCAAAATACAGGACGCGATCAAGGCTAAAATTACGCACAAACCTGTAGCATAGTGATCCCAATTTTATAGAGAATTTTCGATTTTCACTATTAAAGCAAGCTTTCGGAAATTTTCCATTTTGGCACTAAATAGCCATAATTTTGTGCAGAATTTATCTAGATAAATGTTCAAATAGAAATGAAATAACAGAATCTCACGGTTTTTTGTCACTAAATGAAGCAATAATTTATTATAAAATCGTAACAAAATTTGCAAAATGAATTTTTTTTTTTCCTGCTAGAAAAACCCTTGATTCTGATACTAAATGGACGATACGTAAAAATGCCCAGTTTTGGGAAAAAAGTGGCCAGAGAATGTGAAAGGGTGCCAAGTTTTTTTTATTTTAGTCAAAAAAGCGGAAATCTACCCAGTTTTTGTGAGAAAGTGCCCAGTTCATCAAAAATGTGCCCAGCTTTTCGAAAATGTCCACAGCTTTTGTGAAAATATGCCCAGTTTTGGTAAAATGTGCCCACTTCTGGATATACCCTGTTATATTCATTATGTCCTAAATGAAGCGTATTCCTTCAAGCTGAAACAGCAATAAATGGATGTTCTCTCATTCGGTTACCGAAATATGCCTACTTAGTCCTTGATCTAGAGAATTTTCATAAAAACTGGGCAGATTTTCGCCTTTTTGACTAAAATAAAAAAAACTGGGCACTCTTTCACATTTTCTGGACACTTTTTCCCCAAATCTGGGCATTTTTACGTATTGTTCATACTAAATTCTTGTTCAGCGTGGTCGATTTGCCAGGCAAATTTCTAAAACCCTCACACCCATAGAGTCGAAGCCGCAGTTGATACTTGATTAAAATTTTAATCGCAATTAAATCTTTTTTATTTCACAAAATCAATAGTAATTTTGATTAATACTGCATGTTGATCACAGGTTTGATTCCCGCTCAAGACGCGCATATTTTGACACGCACATTACCGATTTTCCCCTATAAGCTATTAGCCCACAACTTCTCTTTCGCAATCAGCGCCCATGTGTTTCTGTAACAAAAACCTTGTTATTTTTGTAGACACACTTATCCCCTTCCCCTCTTAGCAGTCTGAGCAGCAGCCTTTGTGACGTGTGCAAATCTCCGCGCGTGTGTGTTCCTGTATTTGCGGAGCAGTAGACAACAACAACAAGCAATGTCCTCCCCCACCACCATATTTACAGACTGCAACTAAGAAAGCAGAAAATGTGTCAGAGATATCGAGGTAAGGAGAAAAAGAGATGTGCAGAGATTTCCACCACTCAGACAGCCACCAATCCGGTCTTGTGTCCAGTCCCCGCCAGCACTACTACTGCTATATCCAGACTGGTCATTGAGGGAGGGTGGGGGGTGGGTGTTTTGTCTACTGCTGACTGGCTATCCGGTTCCATCTCTCAGGGGTGCACAACCACCACTATTTTTCGGGGGTAGCAGTAGTAGAGTTGCACCCCTCCTCCACTAATATATATTCCTTTCTGCCTCTTTTCCTCCTCTTGCCTATATATTTATTGTTGTCGGTAGTGGTGGTGATTGTTGTCAGACGCACTTGAATTATTGGGTGCATTAGTCACACACACCCAGACACACTCAGTTTTTTTAATGTGTTTTTCTTGCTTCCTCATTCCTCTTCCCTACATTGGTCGTATTGCCATTGGTTTGCTGTTTTTGTAGTCAATTGTCGCAGTTTAAGACTGTATTGGTTGGATTTAAACTGTGATCTACAAATTTTTATTAGAAATATAATTTCGGCTTAGTAGGATTGAACTGATGTGTTGATTATCATTATTTTGAGTAAAAAGAAGCCCTTTATACAGGCGTTTTATTGGAGCACGTTACATTTACAATAGTAAAG
The DNA here is from genome assembly GCA_029231635.1 of Ditylenchus weischeri. Lineage (NCBI taxonomy): Eukaryota > Metazoa > Nematoda > Chromadorea > Rhabditida > Anguinidae > Ditylenchus > Ditylenchus weischeri. The sequence goes on along the minus strand of JAMRYI010000034.1, from coordinate 358,845 downwards.
TTCGTAGGTTTAAGCGTGTTATCCAAAGAAAGCTCTGGGGAATCACAACCAGAACACGATCTAGACCTACGGGCTCTTCCGGCGACACTATTAGAGTGCAAGGAGACAGACTTTATTGACACTGGACGATTCACAACAGAAAGGTACAAACTATTTGATCCTGTTGCTTCTGGAGATTCTGGCACTGGAGCTGAGACTGGAGGGCAGGCACCGAACTTGAGAGCTTGCACCGAGACTGAGTACTGCACTTGGCGCTGGAGAGATTAGCATTTGCTGAGGATTGGAGCACTGGAACTCGCATTTAACTGGATGCTCAAGGCTGGAACCCGAGGCTGGACGCTGGCTTGTATTTGATCCCACTGGCTTGACTTAACTGGACAATTACTTGACCCACCTATCACAGGCGCAGGAGAAAGGACGTGACTGGAGGCGGAGGTTGAAACCATGCGGGACACTTGACGGTTTGCGTAGGCACCTTTGACCACTTGACCATTGGGCACCAATGAGCTGTAGCAAAGACTTGAACCGAACGCTGGCCCTTGGACTGGAGAGCTTGAGCTGGAGGAGCACTTGACCACTTGAGAATCAGAGCAGCTTGAATCCTCTGAAAAGTCATCGTCATCAGTGAATGACTCGATCTCCATATCAAGATCGGCCAAGACATCTGACTCTGGGAATTGGGCGGTATCAAGAATACAATAGGCATGTGTACACTGTCCAAGTCATACATTAGAAGGTATTTAGAATAGCAGACAATCCGAAAAAGTACGTTTTTTTTCAATAGACATTTTAAAAAGTACCTTTTTTCACTAGCGATTTTTACAATAGTCGTTTTTATATCAGTGTTATTTTAATTTATTAGTGTGTTATTCTTTTTCCCATGTTTCTTCTTTTTTTTGAAAACAGCTATATCGTTAACGTTTTCCTTTCTTTTTTATTTACTTACGTCCGAAATTTAAAAAAATGAAAAAAAAAGAAAATTAAAAAGAGACTCATTTTTAGTCGATTTTTGTACACCCCTCACGTGATACTTGCTATTGGAATAGAAGATGCGAAATGTCAAAATGTCAAAATTATTGCAAAAACCAGTGTCAGTTCTTATAAAAATCAATCGTTGTGTTTTGACGACACGTGGCGAGCGTACTTGCACGAGTGGCGGCTGCGCCGCTCACTGATCACCGCTGTAATTTTGATCCGCCGCCGCTGCCGCTCATTTTTTTAACCCACCGCTGTATCCGCCGTTTTTTTTCAACCTGCGCTGCTTCAGCGCTCTTTTTTTGTCGACCCGCCGCTTTAATCATAAGATTAAATTATAGACAATTCATTGTCCTAAAGGACCATGCTCGCGGTGGTCTGGTGGTCCCCCGCCAATTCAAAAATTTTTCCTAATCATTGATCTTCTATTCGAATTTTTTAACTTGGTTTCTAACAAAACTACACTTAAAATTAAATTGTAGGCCTTGTTTTGTTAGAAACCAAGTTAGAAAATCCGTACAGAAATCAAACAATTAGGAAAAAAAATTTGAATTGGCGGGGGAACACCATGCCACCGGGAACATGGTCCTTTAAAAAGCCTTTAAAATCTCACTTTAAAATTTTTTGCCTCTGGCGCTCTTTTTTGCTTTTCGCCGCCGCCTTTCTGCCGGCTTTTTTTCAAATGCCGCCGCTTCCCGCTATATTTCGCTACCCCTGCCGCCGTTTTTCATGCCGCTGATTTTTAAAAAATCCGCCGCCCGCCGCGCCGCTCGTTGCCGCTTTTTTTGGCCGTGCAAGTATGGTTACGAGTTTACTTTTTTGAGATAACAAATTGATTTTTGTACTCTTTTGTTGTTCATATATTTTTAGGCTGTATGCAAGCTTCTATTCTCGTGCTTCCTTTTATGTTCTAGCAATTATTTTTGGAGATGATACTGCAGCATCAGCAGTATTAGTAGACAGCCGTGGTGGTGCATAATAGTAGTGGCAGCAGTCTAGTCAGTAGCTGACTAGCAGCCTTCGTTGTCTCTTATTTCTTTGTTGTGCACCCCTATATTCTACTGCTGCTGCTTTTTGTTTGAACAAGCATGGAGGCGGGGAGGTGCATGAAACTATCGTTGTGGAGTAGTAGTAGCATTTGTTGTTGTTGTTTTCATTATTTTACCACCCAACCAATTCTATTTTTTTTATTACTAATAGCTGTAGAACTTCTAATTGGACAAGTGTATCATTTTGTTTTCAGACCATTTTTTATTTATTTTTTGAAGTAAATTTATTACAAGGTGTGCTTGTTCCGGGTTGCACTCATACCTGGGACACAAAATGCCTCATGATTTTAGAATTCTATTTGACAGAATTTTCAGATAAATCACAGATTATAAGTCATCTAGTTCAAATCTTTCCATTTTGTATTTATAATTTTTGACTGAGAAGTCGTAAGGATTACTGCCTTTAATATCTGCCTTTTTGAAATTTCACATTTTTTATTACATTTTAGTATACACTTTTTTAAGTTCTGAGCAAAATCAATAGTGAATTGGATATTTTTTGGATATTTGAGTCACAAGGTAAGTTGCTAGAATTTCAAAGATTTTATTTTCCATTATAGTGGATACCAATGACGAAAAAATACGGTTGACTCATTTTTAAGTTTTTTGCAAAACTATTGGATCAGCCGATTTTTATTTCAGTTGAATTTTTGGTACCCGGTGCCTTAGGCGCACGGTAGGCCATCGCTCGTTAGGAGTCTCTCAAACTTGTGGGTTTAATTTACCCATTATAAATTTTTACAAGAATTTTAACATTCTAGGCAAAAAAATTCTACTTCTTAATCTATAATAACCAGCTTTTTTTACAAAGAGACGCGAATTTAAATTTACTGAAAACGCATTTAGTTCAAAGTGATTCTAATTTGAGCTCAGTTTTAATCCGCTTCCCAGACAAATTTTAAGTCAAACAAATCCACTTTGATCTTAGAAAATGAAATTTGATGCAGATTTACTTTTTTCTTATTTGCTTCCTAAAGTGTTTGACCAGACTAGAAGTTGTATTCATTTACAGACTTGTTCCAATAGTCTAGAGAATCAATCTATGCAAAACAGGGCTTGCCTCTCCCCTAAACTGATACGTGCATCTCACCACCAGGCGAGAGCACCCATCCATCTGTAGGAGTAGTCATAAAGCCAGAAGGAAGGGGTGTTGGTGGTGTCGGGCGCACTGCCTACCACTGCCATCGCTGTCTCACTTCTCTGCTCACACTATTTCCAATGGTCTCTGTTGCTCTAAATAGGGCTGGTGGTTTGGGTATCCCCCCACTCCCTTCAGAGGGGTAATGAATGAATGTACCCAAACCAACTGCAGCAGCAGCAGCAAAACCAACACTGCTGACTCTCCATTTGCGTCTTTCTCTTGTCCAACCACCCAAATCCTTCTTCTACTGCTGCTCAATAACCCTCCCTAGTGGTGGTGCTGCGTGTGTGTGTTGTAGACACAGGCTGGCTCACCAGCACCAGGGATTTTATAGATTGATGGAGGTGGGGCAGCCCAAGCCACCTTGCGATTGCACCGCCACATACCCCCCGCTACTCCGCAATACACCACCACTTTTTCCATCATAAAAGGTTTTTCTAGGTCCGATATTTTGAATGATAACACGAAAAAGTTGGTAAAAATGAGACTCGAACCCCGACTTATATAAAAAATATATATATATAATTTCATAAAAGGGCTTACACCAACCGAGCATATGTTCCCACGTGTCACACTACTTCTGTATTGTGTGCTTTATTAATCGGGCACCCCTCCCCCCGTTCAAAATCGCTTTTTATGTTCTCATTATGTTTTCACATTATGTTTTTTTGAAGATTGTTCTAATGCAAGTTACCTGAATTCACATTTTTCGCGTTTTCCTTAACTGAAATTAACTAATTGAAAATAGGTTTTCCTGTGCCCAAATTCTGTCTAACTTTTGAAAATCGGATCGATTTTTTGTAGGAAGGCTGTTAGACGTTGACAAGTAAACCGATCCACTTTAAAATATATTTATTATATTTTATAGTGGATCGGTTTACTTGTCCACGTCTAATAGCTTTCCTACAAAAAATCGATTCGAAAATCGGTCCGATTTTCGAAAGTTAGACAGCATTCGGGCACTGGTGCTCTTCTTACACAACGCTAAAAAGATTGTTATTTTTAGCGGTATAACGACGACTCTATATAATTTCCGACGAATTGCAATTCGACACACAGGGATCAAAAAATGTTAATTATATCGAGGTTTGGTTGCATCGAAAAATAAGAAATCGATTGAAAAGGGAACAAAAATAGCGTTTAAATTGGCGTCAGTGTGTTATCTAGGAAGCGATGTTTGGTTGCTCCAAACAGCTCTGTGTATATTGAATTTGTTATCCTGTGCTTATTGCTCTCTTGCTCCTAATCTTGGTATTATACATCCCCCTTATCTGCTTCTGCTGTTTTTCGTTATTATTGATGTGCGCGCTAAGTTTTGTTGAGAAAATTCTTTTGATTTTATCCCAGCCATTTTCAGATAGATGGAACTAAGGGTGGGTGGACGTTTTCGTCTTGGTAGAAAGATCGGCAGTGGAAGCTTTGGAGACATCTACTTGGGTAAACACTACTACTACTTTGAAAAATTTTAAAATTTTCGAGCATTATACTTATAATGATGTTTAGGCGAAAACATAGTTACCCACGAAGAAGTGGTAAGTGATCGATTGCTTGAAAAGTCTCCTTTTTCACCTTATTGCTTTTTAGGCGATCAAACTGGAATGTGTTAAGACTAAACATCCCCAACTGCATATCGAAGCCAAATTGTACAAATTGATGAATGGAGGCATTGGAATCCCTCAAGTGAGAAATTTGTAGAAAGTGATGTCCAAATCATCCCCGCGCAATTCCATTTCATGGATGACGCGCTATTTATAGACCCTTGTCTTAAGTTGCTATTTATAGTCTATTTTGGACCTAAATGGCTATGCAATGGTTGTGAGTAGAAAACTTGTGAGTAGTTGGTGCGAGTAATATTGGATCTACCATATCTTCTCCGATTTTTCGATCCCCCGAATCGAATTTTTTTTCGTGATTAAGCAAAGTCGAAAAAGCAGATTAAGCAGAGCTCACAGAGGTTCAGAAAACCCCTTAAAACTGAAGGGATGGATACTAAAGGGAGGGGGACACTTACGGCTAACTTTTGACACTGTTTTCAACCTTTATATGCTACCTCCTAAGTGTCTTCAAGACTTTTTCACGTTTGAGGTAAGGTTTGAGGATTCATGCTTTCCTATGTAGGTCGCTAACCATGGTTGGACACATTTTGAAAAGGTAGTCGTAAATGTACTCCGCCCCTTTAATAGATCTCAGTTGTTGGAGGGCAATAAGGTGTTTGGATACCGTATATTCTTTATTAATCACCCACCACGGCTGAATCAGATGTGAAAAAATATTGGGTCGGATATCGGATGTAAAAAAGTGCCGGATATCGAATATGAAATTCAACCTTGTTACCCACTTTGTAATAAGACGTTTTGTCTTTTATAAGCATGTGGCCGTGGTCCTGTCTTGTGGCCTACTTATTTGTAAGTATAACCAATCGTAATTATAGCTAGTTACCAAAGCTGGACTTATAAAGTGGCTAAGCTTATTTAAAAATGAACAACACAAATCTTAGATCAAAAGGAAGAAAATAATAAATGTAGAGAGATTATAATTGTAGCAGCTTACATTGCAATAAACTCACTTAATTGAATTCCTGCTAATCCGCTCGCTTTTTTAGATACGGTGGTGTGGTTACGAAGGCGAGTACAATGTGATGGTAATGGAGTTGTTGGGCCCATCCCTCGAGGATCTCTTCAACTTTTGTTCAAGAAAGTTCTCGCTCAAAACGGTGCTACTACTGGCTGACCAAATGGTGCCTTTTTACATTACTAATTTTTTGAAGCATTGTGTTTTTACAATTATGGTGTTTTCAGTTGACCAGGATCAATTACATCCACGACAAGGATTTCATACATCGGGACATCAAACCAGATAATTTTTTGATGGGCCTGGGAAAACGTGGCAATCTAGTCTATGTGAGTCTTGGATTATGGTGACGGTTGAAATAAGTGTGTATGTTTTAGATAATTGACTTTGGACTGGCCAAGCGGTATCGAGACCACAGAACAAAGCAACATATTCCTTATAGAGACAAGTTAGCCATCAAATAACAATGTTTATAAACAATTTTTACAAAATATACTTTCAGAAAAAATCTGACGGGTACAGCAAGATATGGTAAGTTGTAGAACACAAGGAAACGACACAAACTTTTTTGAACCTCTTGATTTTTAAAATAGAAATGTGAGGACATGGGTAAGAACCTTAGTCGAAAACTTTGTTTTTCGGCTACTGTACTAAAGCTACGTTCACATACTGCGACTCTGCCTCCGACATACTCTGGAGTATGTGAACACTTGCGCCTCCGACTACGATTTTGTACAACTGTTGACATAGTGCGACTCCAAATCCGACGCCATTGTGAACTCCTTTTTGGTGCTATACTATGAGGTGGTCAGAGTCGAAGTAGTGGTCGGAGGCGCAGTCGGAAAACGGTGCTACTACTGGCTGACCAAATGGTGCCTTTTTACATTACTAATTTTTTGAAGCATTGTGTTTTTACAATTATGGTGTTTTCAGTTGACTTTCGTATTCACATAGGTAGTCGGAGGCGGAGTCGCCGTATGTGAACGTAGCTTAAAAGTTATATGAGTATTTACAAAAAAATAGGAAAAAGTATTGAATATTGCATAGTCAAAAAGCTCTACAAAACTATCTACAGAGTTAGCCAAAAAAATTTTGTGAGCTCTGAATTCATGTTTTCGCTTATCCTTATATTTCTGTTTTATAATTTAGACATCAAGAGGTTTAGACGCAGCCTGTGTGGGACACAGACTTAGAGGGAGGGTGACATTGTGGTGGGTCTCTGTAAAAAACTATTTTTCGAATATTTGACTTTCGTCTCAAAACAAAAAAGCTTTTCGGCCTATCCAGTATTTTCATAATTAACACTGACTTCACTGAAGTCACTTCAGGCTGACATCTAAAATGACACTGACAATGACATTGACATGTAATCCGACACTAACAAGGCACTAAATGCCAGTGTCATTTTAAATGTCATGTCAGTGTCAACATGACGTCAGTGTCAATGTCAGTTTAAAACTGACATGTCAGCTTAAAAATTGACATTTAAAGTGACATGTCAGTTTTAAACTGACATTGACACTGACATCAAATGTCAGTCATTTAGTCAGTGTTAGTGTCAGATGTCAGGGCCTATGTAGGCAAAAACGACTGATACCGAAGCGGCTGAATTTCCTTTCCGGAAGAGTAGTTATTTTTAGAAAAACGTCGGAGGTTTTCGGCTAAGTAAAAATGTAAATATTTATTGGGCTGCCCCCCTGTGAAAAAATAGTAGTAGGACTACAGTAGTATTTGAAAGACTACTACACTACAAAAACCTATAGAGTATTCTGGTCTAGACTACTTCATTACGCATTTAGGCATAGGCAAGGTTAGGCCAGCGTATGTTAGGAACGGCTCAAACATGTTTTTCGTACTTTTTTGAATGTTTGAGTGCGTGCTAACATACGCTGGCCTACCCTTGCCTGAGCCTAAGCTTAAAGGTTTATGTAGTAGTCTTTTAAATACTACTCTTTTTTCAGAAGGGGCAGCCCAACAAGTGCTGAAATGTATATTGGGTAGGAGCATTTTATATTGTGTGTTGGCCATAACTCCATTTTTCATTTATAAAACCCACCCCAAATGTCAGCCCCTTCAATTTAAAGGGACATGCCACGCTATTGTAGGTGGTGCACGGGTATTCAAAAAATTTTCCTAATCATCAAACTTGTGTATAATTTTTTTATTTTTTTAACAAAAAGTTTTAAACAAAACCATACCTAAAATTAAATTCTAGGCCTTGTTTTGTTAGAAAACAAATTCAAAAATCCGTACAGAAGTTCAGTGATAATAAAAATTTTTTGAATTTTCGGGCACCACCTGTATTAGCTTGGGCATGCCCCTTTAAGTCCGTCATTAATTAGTTTCGGCCTATCAAGAATGCACTGTATATTTATTTCTGTAATTTCAGCATCTTGCAACACACATCTTGGAGGTAACTTGCAGACTAAAAATCCATGTAGCTTTTTGCTAAGCGTCTTCATATTTAGTTGAACAAAGTCGGAGGGACGATGTAGAATCACTGGGTTATGTCCTTATGTACTTCAACAGAGGGACCCTGCCCTGGCAGGGATTAAAAGCAGCCACCAAACGCCAAAAGTACGACAAAATCTCAGAAAAGAAGATGTCAACGCCGGTGGAGGAACTATGTGCTGGTTTTCCAGAAGCTTTTGCCCGCTACATCAACTACTGCAAAGGGTTGTCATTTGAGGACGAACCTGACTACGATTATCTCCGGCAACTCTTCCGGCAGTTATTCCATCACCTGGGACTGGTGTATGACTACGTCTTTGATTGGAATAACCTACTTCTAAACCAAAAAACGTTTGTAAGCTTTGATAAGTACAAAAGGCGTTTGCCGAACCACTATTCGCAACCAATAGTTTCTGGAATCTTAAATCCTGTCTTAGCTTTGTCTCAGGTGTGAAAGATTTTCGCATTTATCAGCAGAAGTCAAGAAATAACCTTACACCACGTTCACAATGAATCCGCATTTGCACCGCGTGCGGGTGCGGAATCGCGTTCACAATGGCACGTTAGTCAAACCGTTTGATCAAATGGTTAGTTTGATCAAACGGTTAGATAAAAACATCGAAACGATTTGCTTTAAGCCATTTGCTTCAAATAGTTCAGTACAAAGTATAAAAAAGGTCAATGAAATTTTTTTTGCATTTTTGTATACGCATTTAATGTAGTCTGCAATGCGGTCCAAATGCGAACCACATTGCGGATGCCTTGTGAACACTGAAATGCGGATGCGGACGAAAACGGGCAAAATTAACCTTGACCCCCTTCACTCAATTCAGCTTGGGGGACCAAGGCACACTTTTAAATACCAATAATTATTTTGCGTAAAAATAATTAAAAAAAGACTGAAAAACAACTTATTTTACACTTTTTGTGCAAAAAGTTATTGGTATTGACAAATGTAAGGGCCCGGCCATACTTTTTGCATGCAATCTGCAATTTGCAATAAAATTGCGCAATTAAATTGCCATAATTTGTTTGCATGTCGCGTCTATACTTTTTGCATATTGCATTGCAATAAAATTGCGCAATTAGATTGCCGCAATTTATTTGCATGTTGCGTCTATACTTTTTGCATATTGCTGCAATTTATTTGCAGATTGCAGATTGCATGTTCAACATGCAATTTTTTTTTTGCATCTTTGTTTATGGTGTACTTTTGTACTTTTCGTTCAGTTTTTACTTATTCTACATTTACTACATGCAGATTGCATTTTCCCGATGGATTTTGAGAAAGTAACTGAAGCTCAGAAGGAAAAATTGATTGAGGAAGTTCGTATACGTGCACCAGTTTGGAATCCGAAGGATGCGAGCCACTGCAAGCGGGATGTCGTCAATACATTGTGGACGGAAATTGGATCGGCAATTACTATTCCGGATCACAGTGTAAATGGTTAATTTTGCTTTTCTTTATTTAGATCATTTTCTTTGTTTGTTTTAGGAGAAACAGCAAAGAAAGCGTGGCGAAACTTGAAAACGACTTTCGACTCGTCTAAGAGAAAACTCATTACTTCCACTGGACTTGCTGCGGACGAATCTCCCAGGAAGTGGAAGTACTTTGATCAAATGGCTAATTTTCTAATCGGTGCACCAAACGGAGCTGAAAGCAGGTACCTATGTTGTTATCTTTAGCTTGATATCCATATTAGTATAAGTATGTTCGTTTTAGTGTCAGGCTTAGCAACATTCCAATGGAGAATCAAAATAAGGTATCTGCTTTTGTTGAAGAAGAAAAGAAAGAAGAATTGCGCGAAAACGCATCGACTCCTCCGAAGGTTGGTTCTCCCAAGATGTCGTGCACCTCAGCTGCTAAAGGAAAAAAGCGAGGAAAGGAGTCAGAAGATCCGCTTGAACGTGCATTCGAAAAGGTTAGCAAGATAATGGAGAAGGATCTCGAGGCAGATAGTCAAGCAGTGACTCTTGCTGAGACGGTCAAGTGCACTTATATGAAACTCCTGAATATCAGTCGCAAAGAAGCCAACCAGTTTGCAAAGAGTGTTCGCCAGCAAATAGAGTGTGCCGAAGACATAATTGCGGATTACGAAGATGAGTTCAATTAGTTGTTGATTTGATGTCTGTTATGTTCGATGTTATCCAATAAACCTTTATTCGTTGCAAGGTGCACAAAACAATCATGAACTAAAGTACTGAACAAATTTATCACGAATGATTCTCGCTCTTCTTGTTGCGGCTGGAGTTCGCTGCTGATTTTGATCCACCAATGCGATAACATCACTGGTTTCTTCAAATGCTGGATCCGGCCCAAGGAAGTTATGCAGCAGAGTTGCGGCAAATATTAGATCCCTAGCTTTTTCCGGATTGACTTCCATGATACGAAAGAATAGATGGAACCTATTGCACAGCTGACCAAAAGCATTTTCAACGACTCTCCGTGCACTAAAAATATAAATGCTAGACTCCGGAGCTAAAAATTTGCCATGACTACCTTGATAATCTGGTGTTGTATAATGATCTTTCGTTTGTATTCGTTGTAGCAGTAGGAAACGGAGTCATCATGTAATCGGCCAATCCAAAACCACCATCAGCAAGAATAACATGAGGCATTTCACCTACATTCCCAAGAGGCCTACCAGCTGGTATTTCACTTCTTTCTTCTATGTGCACTCGGATTGGCGATGATTGGTAGAGAGTACTGTCGGAATTTCTCCCTGCTGCACCTACTTCTACCAGAAGAAAACGACTTGAAGCGTCGACAAGCGCCAGCATTACAATAGAATAGAATCCTTTGTAGTTGAAATTGAGCGATCCACTGTTCATTGGTTGCTGAATAAAATTTCTTTTCATGCCGATAAATACCGATAAATATAAAGTGCATACTTTGCACCAGAAATGCTTTCCATCAATTGCACCAACAGCCATAGGGAATCCAAGTGCACGAAATTCGACTTCATTTCTAACCCAAGTTTGAGCAGTAGGCATTGGCATCCAGTCAGAAACCAGAATTTGATTTACCAATCTTGCCATCTCACCAACGATTTTACCAGCGGTTTGCTTTCCAATTTTGAACTCATGAGACAGAGCAGAAAACGAGCACCCCAAGCGTAAATACCTAAAGCGCATTACAGGCTTGACATAACAAATCTCTGCAGTTTACCGAAGTAATGTAACTAATCGTTCTTTTCCTTTTATTGGCCGTAAATGAGTCGACTTGTGCACGGTAATTTCGCTTTCTATCAGTTCGTACAGTTCATCAAACTTGCTTGGTGTAAAACGACAAAACTGCTTCAGATCATCCGGATGTTCGCTGTTGTAATATCTGCTAAGAAATAAATAAGAGCAGTAAAAGTGGAAAGAACTCGCCTGTAAAAAATTTCGTAACTTGTTTCGATTCCACGGAAGTGCACTGGTCGGACATAATATCTTCTCTTATGTCCATGCACATTCCTTCGGCGTCTGAGAAGCAAAATCGACGCTAGCAGCAAAACGTATCGAGTTCTCATGCGGATTACTGTAAGTAACACAATTAGAATGGTCTTATGTGATTTATTACAGCATAGGCAACAAAATTCAGCCAAAATAACAAGTCACTAATAACTCAATATCAACCACTTTATTCATTCAACACTGAAACAATGAAAATGTGCACGAAACAAGTTATTTCACATTTTTGGTATCTTGGTAGGCAAAAGAAGCATGGACGAGCGAACCATCGTAGGACTCCCCATCAAGCACGTTAGCTGCATAACCAGCATCAACTTTCTTTACAAAAGTTAGCCATAGAGTGCGGAATCCATCTCCAGAGATCCGATTAGCCAACGACGCAGCGTGCACTCCAAGAGATGCTAGCCACGACACCACCTGTAAACACTCTTGAATACAAGCCTAAAATGACAAACTAACTTCGGTCTTGGTAGCAGTAGTTGGCAATCCAGCCAGGTGCACTGTCTTAGAAGGCGGAATATTTCGACTGGCAAAGCGGAGGATCTTAAATTTGATTTCACCGTGATCGGCTCCATATTCGTCGTGAATGTTTTTGCCAGAGCACTTCAAGACCTCTCGAGCTTCTTCGGTACTGCTTAGGCAAACGAAGGCGAACTTGTCGACATCGCTTTGGTGCACAGAAATAGAACGGGTTTCAATATCCAACGTTCCGAATGCAAAGCGAAGCTAAATATTAACTTCGAATGAGTCCGTTAATTGACGACCAATAATAACCAACCATTGCTTCTGTGACGGTCTCCGACATACGATAGGCGAGCACGGTGCACGGCTTATTCCCAAGCTTATTCCCAATATCCTCACCAGCATCATAGGTCGCGTGAGCAAACTGAAACAGTAATATAAAACAGGAATCACTAAAAGCAATAACATACTCCGAACAGAGCATTAGCATCCTCAAGCGCGGACGGCATTTCTTATATCTCTTTGTGCACGAATTGAATCTAAAGAAAGAAAAATGTAGAATAAGTAAAAACTGAACGAAAAAGTACAAAAGTACACCATAAACAAAGATGCAAAAAAAAAATTGCATGTTGAACATGCAATCTGCAATCTGCAAATAAATTGCAGCAATATGCAAAAAGTATAGACGCAACATGCAAATAAATTGCGGCAATCTAATTGCGCAATTTTATTGCAATGCAATATGCAAAAAGTATAGACGCAATATGCAATAAATTGCCGCAAATTATTGCATATTGCAAGTTTCCCAACAAACTTGCAATTTATTTGCAAATTGCAGGTAAGTATGGCCGGGCCCTAACAAATTTTTTTGCCTTGGTCCCCCAGATATTTCACAAAAACGACATTTCAAAAAAGAACATTTGGCAAATCGAAACTTGGCAAAACGACATTTTGAGAAACGACATTTCAAATGAAAGCTATTTTTGGCAAATATTTGCCCCCTCTATGCCCAATTTTGAGTTCTTTATGTAATTAGGAAGTAATATACGAAGTTCAAGTCTAGCTCTTTCTGAAAAGAAGAAAATTTTTAGATTTTTAAAATTTTTCAAAAACGTTGTCAAAATTTGACCAATTGGCGATTAGGGATAATTAACCAACTTGAGAATAACCTAAACCATATTTCGTGTAATAGAAGTTTCAAGACTTTTATCACAGGCGTACTTTTTTTCAAAGTTTTGGTAAACTGAATTTTTTGTTTTTCTGAAGTTTTGAGCTATGAAAAAACGCGTGATAGATTTCTGGAAGCTTTAACAGGCACTTAAAAAAATTAGGAAAAACCAAAATAAAGGTGCTTCTATTACAGGAAATACGCAAAATGCAGAATTGATTTCCGTAAATTGTTAATTTTTTTCATATTAGTGAGAAGGCACTGTTTAGTTAACTTTAAATTTCTGTCACTTAAATGTTTATTTATCACTTTCCCTTTACCCAAATAATTGCAGGACGGCAAGGAGTCGCACCATGGCGGGAGTGGGAATGTTGCCTGCTGCCAACCCTTCTACGTCCAACAACAATCACCACCCGAACCACAGCAGCAGCAATCCAATAGTGGCAACCCACCACCCTCATCCTTCAGCCCCCAAGCAGCAGCCCAGAATGATAATCGAATAAAGAAGTTGAGGAGACCTAGAGGTGCTAAATCACCCAACAAAAACAGTCCCCTCTCTAATGGAATAAACAGCACATATCCTCCTCATCCTCTCTTGAACCCCAGCAACCCCACCGATGATGAATTGATCTTAGGTGGCAAGCATCCAGCAAGTCTTTTTCTACCTCCTGGCACTGATATCCCCGAATTTATGCAAAACCAGTTTTTCTTCTCCAATAACCATGCTAACGAGATAAACGGCCTAAAATTGGGCAACAATTTCGACCCAACAGCAGCAGATGCTTACAACATTGCTGCAAATGGAGGTATTGCTGATTCACTTATGCCCACCACAAGCTCTCATTATAACCATTTGGAGCACCAACAAATTTTTTCCATGCCGACTACAACAGCACCATTGCAAACACTGCAACACCACCCGTAAGTATATTTTTGTAATTTTAAGTTTTGATAGGTGGGTGATCAGAAAAAAGTTCAAATTTAAATTACCGTAAATTCTCTGTTTATTACCCATGGGTAATTATTTTTCAACCCTGTCTGGGGGTGGGTAACTATTACAGAGGCGTGGTAATTATTTTTTAACAAAATTACCGTATAAATAATGGCTCAGAATGGTATTTTTTATAATAGTTGTACTTCTTTTTGCACTCCAAATCTTATAAATTTTTAGATTTTTACGTCATAATCTCACTTTTTGGTGCCGTAAGAGCAATAAGCACTAGATAGAAAAGCATACTTCAGCCAAAATCTTTTTGTACAATACTTTTTTCTGGCACAAAAATACTTCTTTTAGCAAAAAAATAATTTTGTTTGAAGCAAATTTTTAGAACAAGAATTGCATAGCTACCTGATAAGAATTGATTTCGATATTGCGTTTAAAAAAATTATATTCAAATGTGGCGAAAAACGCAATAAGGTGTAGCAAAAGGGGTGGTTTGATTATTAAAGAGTGGGTAATTATTTTTCAACCCTCCCTGAAGGGTGGGTAATTATCACAGAGTAGGTAATTAATAGAGAATATACGGTAATATGTGGATAATTTTTTAAAATAGATTTCAAAATACCAATTCTCGACTGTTGTGTACCGTGTTTGAATCGCTGTTTGTCTTGTAGCGATTCAAACGTGTGTCTTGTTGTCGATAGTATATAAGGTCGGAACCAGTGGCTCCCTGACAGGGAATTTTCGGCCCTTGACTGACAATGACAGTCACTGTCAGTCATTGTCAGTCACTTTTTTAACCCTAAATGACTATCATGGAAGCCACTGGTCGGAACGTATGTGTTCATATCAGTTGTTGTGTGAATTAAAATCATGAAAGTATATCTCTGTTTAAAAATGTAGTCAAATAAGCAAAGCAATTTTGGGGGTCTTTACAAAATTCTAGGGTTCTCGAGGGAGTGTGCTGTTTCGATCGGTCGATTAGGTTACGTAGTACTTTGTAACATTTAAAAGGCGGTTTGTACGAATTCGAGCGTTTTGTTCAGAATTTCACGCTGAACAAGTAGTTCGAGTAGTACGAGTAGTTTTAGTTACTTGATTGTATCTTCTTATATAAGAAGAATTTTGCGGCTTTTTACGGGCTGTTTCAAATTCGGGCCTTTTGTGACCTTCTGTATTTTTATACTTTTTAGGCAAAAAAAATATTTTTGTAAACTTAGGCCAGTTTACGTTGAGACGGGCTCAATCGTGTGTTTCAACTTGGAACATTCAAGTTACAAAAATGTGAAAATACAGAACGCCACAAAAGGCACGAATTTGAATTAAGCCGGAAAAAGCTGAGGCACCAACAAATTTGTTGATTTTGGACTACTTTCTCTTAGAACGTGCTGCCTCGTTTTGGTATCAAAATGATGTGCAGTTTATGCGCTTTCTGTTACAATGAAGTGCTGAAAAATAAACGGTGATATCAACGATTTTCGATGCTTATAAAAAGGAATTGAATTTTTTATTTCACATAGTTATTGAAAAATTTTAATATTTTTCATGTTATACGGCCACTTACCCCAGTAACCTTGTATTTATTTTGAAGCTCGTTGAATTCTGCGCCAGGTGAGTGGTTTAACTGCGCAAAATTGTTCTCTTATAAAAAATACAATCGAATAACTAAAACTACTCCAAACTGTTGGACTTCATACTATCAACCCCTGAAGGTTTCATGGTTAGAGAACTTTTTCAGACAATTATTTTCTATTATCTTGTTTACCGTGAAATTCTGAAAAAAAAGCTTGAATTAGAACATACCGCCTTTTAAGTGTTAACAGCTTATGAAATCTTTATTACTGAAGTTTCTGGAAGTAGTTTTAACTGTTTAGTAGACCGATGTCTTGGCCAGGGGAAAATTGCGCCAAAACAAATTTACCAGAAACGAAAATTGAGCCTCGAAATTTGCCACAACTAATTTCCTGTTGTTATCAATTATATCGCTTGACCTGCTATGAGCTCTTTTGTAGAAAAACGTATGAGATCGAAAGAAAAAGCTTTACTAAATAATAACTCTCGTTTTTGCAAATTTGGATGGCGCAAATTTCGTTTTGGGAAAACCTACATTTGGCAACTTTCCCCTAGCCGATTTTTTCCTGCAAAACAGTCAGAAAGCCATAGGAATCATCATAATAGAGATTTTATAAGCTGTTCAAAAATGATATGTATCTAATCAACTAATCGATCGCTCGAAACAGCACAACAACTCCTGACAACCCTACGACATTCTTTCAAATTCGATATTAAAAAAAACAATAAATTAGTTCCGTTAATATTTCTGTTTCAGGTACAACACTAGAGTGAATCGTGTGCGCAAAAAACAATAAGTTGATGAATAATGTCTGTTTATGGCCTTTGTTCGGATGACTTGCCTTTGAGGAAGTGCAAATTGTTGCTGTCCCGGTGGTGGTGTGCTGTTAGTTGAAGTAGTACAATACTCCAATTGTAGATTACACTCATTGAGCAACGATGAGTTTTAGTAGCAATCACTTCATTAATTTGTTCCTATCCCCACCTTTTTTTATTTGTGATTTTTTAAAACAGCCTTTCAACGGTCGCCCACAATCCGACCGTATTTCTGTAATTTAAAAATTGGAAATTTTGCTTTGTAAAGAGGTTTTTTGGAATGTTCTAGCTGTTTGTGTGATCTAATCCATTCCATGTATGTTTTGCACAGCTGAGCAGTTTGTAAAAGTCCATCCACTTTGCTGTTGTTGTGTGTGTTTTTATTCTCCCTCTCCTTATGGTCAATGTCAATTCTTTCTCTAAACAGGAGGTTTTCTCTGTCTCAAGTTCGGGTAAATTTTATTTGATGATGATTATATATATTTTGTAATTGTTCTTCAAAAACTTCCACTCGTCTTATTGTTTTTCCCTTTTGATAATGTGCGATAAGTTGGAATAAAGAGATTGCACGAAATATTGTAAATAAAATTACAAAAAAATCCGGACATTTGGAGGTTGCAAATTATAATGCGAATATTTTGAACTCTCCGGTCAAATCCCCCTGAGTGCACACCCATTTTCTACTCCATTTTTTCATGTTTTATATACAATTTTGGCATCAAAATGATGCTCAGGCTCTTGGCCATCCCACTAAACCATCAGCACTGGGTTGAAGCCAAGACTTAGCTTAAATCTTCGTTTTATCCGAAAATCCATCATTTTTAGGTTTTTCACACAGTTCCGCTCATATTATTCACTGCTTAATTTCTAGATGCTTGCAAGGCGATCTAACTGTTAGACTCCAGTTCATTTAGTGCAAACAACATAAAATGCTGCGAAAATCGCTGCGGTGCTAGGCGCCCTTGTTTCGAACCGGGATAGGATGGCTCAGAACTGGGCATTTTCTAGTATCTTTTTTACTTTAGCTCTAGTACTAGGGTCTTAATTATATCACTAGGGAGGTGCCAACCGCATTCGCGGCATGTCGATTGTATACGTTCGAAAGAAAGTTTTATGAAGAAAAAAGAACAACCCGAAAGCGGCACCAATGTTTGTCTACCAGCAATAGATACTTAGAACGTGGGAAAGTCTTTCGACGGATATCATAATCTACTCGTTCGAGGCGTGCGGAATAACGAATGCCACAGGTGGACAGAAAAGGTTGATATTTCACCGCTTCAAAAAAGACGGGCCAGTTCCAACGGCCAGGGCCAGTGGACAAGCAAAACTTCGAGAAAGATAAATTTATCTCGAGAAAGAAGAGAATGTTAGGATCATAATGTTCTAAGATCATGGTAATGTTATAGTGATCTCTGGAATGTTAAATTGTTTGTTGAGTAGTGGTTGCAATTAAAGAATTTGTCTAAGTTGGTGTAAAAAGTGATGATATTTGGATGAAAATGTTGTTTGAATTTTTTCTGCGGTGGGTTGATGTTGACGAATCCAATGGGTCGAAAAATAGACACGGCGACAATTCCGCGGAGACAATTCCGCGATAGATAATTCCACGACGGATAATTCCGCGGAATTTCAATTTTTGACGTCCCTGCTAAGCAAAAAGCAAATTCTGACACCGGATTCGTGTTCAGCATGGTCGATTGCATAGTTGTGCATCTCCGAAAAACCACCACCGCCGCCGCCGCCACCGCCGGTGAAAAAATTTTGCTAAATTTTGCCGCTACTCCGCCGCCACCGCCGCCGGTGGCGGCGGCGATCCAACTATGGTCAATTGCATACCCAGGTAGTTTTATATTTTAAACTCCAAGTCAAATTTAAGGTACTGAACTTTTTTCAAATGTTTTTTTGTCTTGAAAACAATTTGAACACGAATCCGGTGTCATAATTTGTTTTTTGCCTAGCAGGGACGTTAAAAATTACGTTAAAAAAATTCAGTGATTTAGGTCAGTAATTACCTGTAGTATCTCAATGAAGTAAAAATAGAACTTTGTCGAGTCCAAATTACCGATCAGCTTGCGCAGTGCGGAAGCGGAGATAGAAATAATAGATCCACCCTTTTGATGATCAGAATAAAATATAGGAACAGATCCTTTTCAATATGGGAATAATAAATCAACTCGTGGGGGCTAGTGCGTGAGGCGGGAGAGGAGCCGCTAACTCACAGGTCGTGGCCTAGATTTCCAATGACCCGTTGCGCCCAGGCTTAATCATTGAGTCGCATTTCGTGCTTTTTTACAGTCAATGACTTTCGGCCTTCGGAGAAACACTGGCCTCCGGCAAACAATAACAGGAACTTCTGGGGGAAGAATACGAGTAGGAATAACACCACAAATTTATTGGAATAACCTTAAACTTGGGTAATTAAACCTGACAATCAAAAATAAATGCATATGGAAGTGCTCTTCAATCCAGTTCTGAGTTTCCATTGCTTTATGCGAAGGGGCTCCATCTTGTTGGAACGTCCACTCGCCGTCCATATTCTCTTCAGCCCACGGAAAAACCTTTCCTTCTAGCATCTGGCGGTATTCTGGTCCGTCCACCTTCACCCCATTTGGCACAAAGATGAGTGGACTCTTGGCATCGTAAGAAATCCCTGCCCAGACCATCACTTGCTGTGGCTTCTCAATCCTCTCGACGAACTTGAGCTCAGGAGGCAATGGGTTAGCGCTCCATATTCTGAAAGGCACTGAAGGCTTCTCTGGTGAAAGAATGGGATGCAATTCCACAGGAGATGATTCAGAAAGCCATCGACAACTTTCCAAAACGCATCCGTTTATGTATTGCTGAGAATGGTAGTCATTTTGATGAATGAAACAAATGTGTGATATGTCGTTTGAAAGAAGAGATTCAGGGCTTTCAAACGGCACCAAGTTTACTAACATATGATTCCAAAATTAATTAAAAATAAAGCTTTCATAATCCGTTTCGAACTTTTGGCGCACCCGTTAGAGCTTGCCCGCCCTATGGGCGGGTTTTATTTTTCACTGATATTTTCGTAGCATTTTTTAAATGATCAACACACCCTCTTTTCCATTTAATGGTCAAATAAAAGGGGATTTGAGGAACAAATAAATATTCTCATTCAGTTTACAAGCTGCAATAGAATGTAATTTTTGAGACTGATTGTGGTTGCGAATGTTGATCACCCTGCTGGCTTGACTTCAAGTGTGTTAGTTTTTTAGTATTTCTTACTTTTAAACTCTTCTTGCCGAAGAGCGAGAAATAGTGAATGGTGGACTAGACAACAGTTTAATTAAAACAACGTGTTCCACTGCTGACTTCCAATTGATTCTGCTCTCTTCACTCACATACTTATTCAATCCCTCATATCTGTTTAAAAAAACTAAATTTAGCTAGAACTTAATTCTGTTGCTTTTAAAATAAATAGTTGTGATTCGACATTCCATATTTTCGATTGCTCAACTCTAAAACTCAAAGAAATTGTGTAGTGAACTTTTTAGATATGCCGTATTTCCTCTAATAGAGCTCTCCCTCATTTTTTTAATAGAATTTCGGAGTTAGGGCCATTTTGATTTACAACTCCTTTTTTAGTTGAAAACGACAAAATTATGGCATTGATCTAATAAAATATATTTTTTATGTTAGAAGCGCATTTTCCTCTCACAGATTTCCTGATATAAAAAGGTAACTTTGAGATACTCGACGAGAATTTTCAAAATTAAATAAAAACACAAATTGACAAATTTCAATAAATATGACAAAAAGTTCAAAAATACACAGGAGTAAAAACTAGAATGTGTTTTACTGTTTTTTTTTTCGAAAAAGGCTCTGATTAATAATTATTGGCAGAGGACTCTCGTAAACGAGGGCACATCAACAAAATTTATGTGCTTTGAATTGAGCAGCGGGTGAAGAAGACATAGCGGAAGCAGCTGAGAAAGGATATCAAAGCCAAATAATTAAAGCATAATTAAGAGGATTAGAAAAGCTCACATTTGTGGAGCTATTCTGCCCGCTGCGTCACTGCTCAAATTACACAAAAAAACTAAAAATAGATAAATTAGTTTCTGAAAACAAAGAACTTCTGTTAGAATCAGCAGTAACCAGACCATAGAAGTGTTTGGTAAAAATAATCGTACAGTCGACTCACTATAAGGCCACCCCCTAAAGTTCATTCCCGCCTATGGTACGACACTTTCTTTACGTTTATCTACATATAGTATTTTTGTCGGCTTCTCCGTCATCATTTTAAATGTCCGTCACCAATTTTAACCCACTTCCCGATTGTATAATATTTTGTTATCATCATATCTAAGGGTAAACCGGGGGCGTAGAGCTCAGAAAACTCATCAGAATCGATGTTCGACCAATAAAATAAAAAGTTTTGCCCTAAAAGTTCGAAAATAAGGCATGTTCAAGGCGGTCATTGAACCTTTGACCCTAAAGTTGTTTGAAACAATTGTTTTATTTTTTTGTACTCGACGTTTCTAAGGGTAAATCGGGGTCGCTGAGAACGCTAATGCTATCAGAATTGACATGTGATGCTTAAAATTTTGAGTTTTGCCAGAAAAGTGGGAAAAACCAGGTATGCTCAAGGGGGTCTTCGAACCTGTGACCCCAAATTTTTTTTTCATTTTTAGTTTAAGGCGCTGTTAAGGCGCCTGTTCGGCTTGTTTTATATATTAACGTAATTCCAGCCGTGCCTTTGTTTTGGCCCTCCCAAGTAGCAATGAAAGAGTTAACTGTATTGCGAGAGTTAACTGTATGAGGAGAGTTTTCTGTATTGGGAACGTTGACTGTATTGGGAGAGTTGGCTGCAGCACAGCCTGCAAATAGCGGGTAACTATAGCGAGAAGTAAATAGCGGGAATTAATTAACGAGGAAACCGTTCCAACTGCAAAATCGAATTCGGAAATTCTGTTTCGGCCAAAATGTTCAGCATAGTCGATTTAGTTATGCTAGCCTCGAGCATTTTTCCGGACAGAAACAAAATTTTGGAGTTTGGGGCCAAGGAAAAACCAAAAAAGGGCGAAAATAGAAAATCAACAGGGAGAACCAAGATAAAATTTTCGCGTTTAAATCGATTATGCTGAAAATTTTGGCCGAAATAGAATTTCCGAATTCGATTTTAAAGTTCGAACGGTTTCCTCGTAAGAAGCAATTGGAGAAGCTATTATTTTTGATGTTAATTTGTTTGATTTAGATTAAAATTGTTTTTAATTCAAAAGTTTTCAATTTTCCCGTATAAGTTGAATTTTCCCGGATTTCAGACAAAGCTTGTCCCGCCAATTCAAAAAACGTTTCTGAGTTATTGAACTTCAGCAAGGATTTTTCAACTTAGTTTCAGGCCTTGTTTTGTTAGAAACCAAGCAGAAAAATCCATTGGATATTCATTGATTCCTAAAAAAACTTTAAATAGGCGGGGACAAATTTCGAAACAGGTGATCACACCCCTTTAAAAGATTGTAATGAGCTGAATGAGTGAAATAAACACTCACAATGACCACTACCAGTAGTTAATGAAGCCTATTATACAGAGTTTCCATGATATCAAAAAATCGGGCATATCATTGATATGATACGGTCATATCATACCAAATGACATTTCCCGGGGAGCATATCAAATCATGTCATATCAAGAGAAAAAATTCTACCCGCATATCAAACCATATCATGTCAACCCATGTATCATATCATATCAGGGCCGTAATTTTTTGGCCATATCATATTATGCATATCATATCGACCCAGTATTTTGAACTACCGTGTAACCTCTTTTAATCCCCCATAAGGAATTACTTGTTGTAAATCAAAAACGGCCTTAACTTCGATATCCTAGTCAAAAAATGAGGATGGAGGATTATTAGAGGGCGGAAGATTGATAGAGATCATACGGTAAACGGCAAAAGTTTCAAATTCCTACTTAAAAATTATGGTATTCAATATTTCCAATTGGCTTTTAAGGAAATCTTCTTCTTTTCATCCATCATTTTGTTTTCGCACACCGTTCTCTTCCATGATCCTCACCTTTTTTTCAGAGCCTATTAGAATTAACTTGCTTTCTCTGCTAAGCTTCAAATATTTCGGAAATGATGCCTCAAGAAACCGCTTATCGTAGTGATGGCCATGGATATTGACCAAGACAACTTACAGTCGGATTGGGACGAAATTCCCGAGGAGGATATTGAGGGGGGCGATACAATAGTGTATGCGAATAGTCAATACACAACTTTTCCACAAATAATTCTCTTGTTCAGGTTGGCTATACCAAAGAGGCTACCCTGTTTTGCCCACAGATTTTCTACCGGAATGAGCAGCGGAAGCAAGACCTTCACCACATCTCACGGGTTCTCACAGTTAATGAAAATGATACGCAGTTTTCGTCATTCTCCCTCCTCTACTCAAGCATTGGTAAAAGCCGTCGGTAAGACCCTCACGCCAATCTGCAGAACAAGATGGGGCTATACTACAAAAGTGGACGGTTCAAATATTTTGGCATTGACAAAATTATATATTTATCTATTCTAAGGTTTTACTCCGATTTCGTGATGTGGAAGAGTCAGCTATTGCTATTGCCAAGGACAAAAATTACGAATATCCTTCTGAAGATGAAGTCCAGGAGATGGAAAACGCTTTAAGGTTCCTCCTCCCCTTCAATGAGATCCTCACAGCTATCCAGTCAGAAACGAAGGTCACCATTTCGAAGTGTTATGGATACCTGCAGGCTATATTACTTCTTCTTGAGAGCGAAACGGTAGAGTATTTTGAAGAACTTTGTGTCAAAATTTTGAGGAGTTCCTTTTAGGATCCATTGGCTTAAAGTTTATCATACGAGCTTAAGCGAGTCTTTATCCATGTGTTGGACAAAGACAGTGTGGGGTTTGATCCAGTGTTCCTTGTTACTGCAGCCTTGGATCCCAACACGATTAAGAGACTCTCTGCTGAAGAAGTCGAGGAGGCTCTCATCTTCATTGTTTCTCTAGTGGGTTCACTTATTTTTATCTTACAATTATACAGACAAATTTCAGCTTCCTGATTATCCTCAACCGGTTCCAAGTACCTCCACTCCGGTTGAAGTCCAGAAGACAGGGCTCAACAATCTTTTGGATCTGCTGCAAAGAAAGAACCAGGCAGCCCCGTAGAAGCTAACAGCAAACATCGAGTGAAGAAGGCTCTCGATTATGCGAAATCAAGCAGCATTGGTGTCGACCCCATTCAATTCTGGATGGCGTTGGAATTTAGCGTGGGCACTTATGATGTTTTTTAGTCGACAACTAAAAATGGTATTAAGGAGTGGAAGGACATGGCGAACTTGGCGCTGGAGCTTTTCTGTATTCCGGCAACTTCAGCACCAATCGAAAGGATTTTCAGCTATTCAAGCATGGGGCTAACTACAAGCGGGCCAAAACATCATTCACCTATTTGAACGCTCAGTTGATAGTTTCGCTCAATAGCTTCCTCTAATCATTTTATTTGCTTTGTTGACCTCTTTACTATCTGATTTTTTTGTTTTGGGTAATGAATGAAGAAATATATGAAAACTTCTTATTGTTTTGACTAATCTTTTTTGTTGATAGGTTAAACACGGTAATTTGCGCCAGCAATTAAAAATAATCATATACAAAAATTTGGAGCGCCTATCATATCATGCAGTTTAATACTCTTTTAATATCAACCCATATCATATCAGCATCAAATCACGCTGAAAATTTTGAAAACGATATCAAATCATATCATATCAAATTGAAATGTTTCGAAGTGTATCATATCGTATCATATCAAGCGAAAAATTCTGGTGGGCGTATCGACCCTACCGGAGTATACCCCCAAATGAAATTTTTTTTAAAGTGTTTCCAAACACCCTATATCAACCTAAAATCACCTCAGAAGTTCAAAAAAGACATTATTTTTGTGTTCTGGTCAATAAAAAATTGAGTTTTGGGCATTTTGAAATTTCGACCATTTGGCTGTTTTACCATGTTTTGGTCACTGGAGCTGAGCAAAAAGAGCTTCTAAATGCATTTTTGATCAAGAGTCTTGCTCGGAATTGTGTCTAAGGTAAGTGAGTGCGCGCATCTCTAACCGACCAAGCCCCCTGCGCCCCCGAAGGTGGCGCAGGGGGCTTGGTTGCTTGGGGTTGAGATGCGCACACCCACATACCTTAGACGCAAATCACTCGAAAGTGACTCTGGATGCATAAAAAATGTATGCATACCAGAGTTTCTTTATGCGGTAGGCCCCAGTTAACAAAACTATGTTCAAATTCCATCTTTTTGGGGCCAAGGTACCTTCAACATCTGATTTACTAAGTTATAATAAACAGAAATCAACTAAAAATACCAAAATTCAAGATTTTAAAAAAATCGACTTTTTATAGAAAAAAGTAGGTGAAAACATCTTTTTTATCGTGTTCAACGTGTAGGAAATGCTTAAAAATAGTTAAAATGGTGTTTTGAAAAAGTTCAAAAAAAATTTCATTTGGGGGGTATACTCCGGTAGCGCCGGCGTATCATATCAAAACATGCCATATCAACCCCTGTATCATATCATATCAACCCCTGTATCATATCATATCAACCCCTGTATCATATCATATCAACCCCCAAAAGCATCTCATGAAAACTCTGCTGTTATAGAGATACACGCAATCTTATCAAATCTAATGGATATAATAACGAGATAATTTGGAACTAGATCATTTTGAGATAAGTCAGCTGGACAGCCCTTTCCATATTGTTTAAATCCTGCACCACTCCAGACAGCTCGACAGCATGCGATAAGTTCGGGCCACCTAGAATTAAATTTACGGTTAATCATTTTTTTAGTAGAAAATATAGTTTTTTGTTGCAAAATATTTTTTGTGGCAATTTTTTTTTGTGTAGGACGATTTTCTTCTTAAGATTAACAGTCATCAACTGTCATACATATTTTTTTTCATTTTTTACAAAATAAATTAAATTTGCCACAAAATAAATAAGATTTGCTACAAAAAAATCTGCCAAAAAAATGAGCTACATGAAAGGGTGGTACTTAATTCTGCCAGCTAATCTCTGAAAAATGCCAAAATGCCGCCAAAATGCCGCTAATCTACAAAAAAAGCCCGCTAATTTATAAAATTTGCCCGCTAAATTTTGGAAAAATTTACGCTAGCGGGCATCTTACTAAAAATTAGCGGGCATTTGTTCAAAAAATTAGCGGGCAATTTTCAGAGATTAGCGGGCAGATTTAAATATTAACTAAAAACTATACTACACAACAAATGATTAACCTAAATTTATTTATGTAAATTGAAACAAAAACAGGCATACCTTGACCCGTTTTCTTTGTTCCGTATACAACTTTTCCGTCAAATTCATTAATTGGCACAGCGAAGTCAGGCCCAACCAAGGAAATTGTGATTCCAAGATGCTGCTCTATTTCAGAAAGATACTAAATGATAATTTTGAAGAAACTGCACGATTAATACGTTGCTAGTTAAATTACCGAAGTCTCATTGTACCATTTCGCACAACCTCCACGAGTAGTCAGTTCTGTATTCCGACAGTTAGCCCCACGAGATTTACACCCGTGATACCATACTTTTTCAGGGACAGTAGAAACCAAGGAAATGGCAAGGCCCATTCTAAATAACACCAAGTTACCAACTATGTTGAAAAGGCAAAATTTAGGGCAAACCGGTCTGCCCTACCAACACGACCAATCCGGTGAACATAGTTGGCCTTCTCTTCACTCGGTGGTAAAGTAACGTTGATTACTAAAGTAAAATAAACATTTAATATAGAAGAAAACACGTTTACCATAAGGAATTCCACGAACATCTAAGCCACGAGCAGCTACGTCTGTACAAATCAAAAACCGTATTTTTCCTTCCTGAATTTGGGTTTTAACAAGGCTTCAACTCGTAGTAATAACTGACCCTAAATCGTTGCAAGTTTTTGGCTCTTTCAACAGGATTCCTGTCACCGTGAAGACAAAGACAAGCATAACCTGATAATTGAAATGATACTTAAGACGCATCAATCAATTAAACGTAATTTAAAAAACCTTTGGAAGACAAAAACTTCTCAAGATTGTCGCAGTCGACCTTCGTCCTACAGAAAATTATTGCCTGCTCCATTTTGTGCTCTTCTATGGCCTAAATACAATAGATAATAAATCAAATGTCTAATTTTCAACCAACCTTGATGACATAACTCGCTTTAAGAACCTTCACTCCCTAAGTGGAAAATACTATTAAATAATTCTATATACACAATAAACCGAAAAACGTTTACTTCAGACAAGGTTTCAGAGCTATCACTACCCGGGCGGATCTGATCTTCGGCGTGGATGCCATCGGTCTATAAAAGTTTATGTAAAATCTATATTAAACGGACATGTCCATTTAATTTTCAACTACTTCTCGGGGGTCACCCGTTGATTTAAGTGTGCCCATTTAATGAGAGTGTCTTTAATTTGAATCTAATATTTTGTCTTCGTTATACGACCAAAACTGAATACACCCGTCAAAACATACAAGTCAAATTTCGGCATCAATTATGGCATCAAATTTTTAAAACTTGTTGTTCTTGATGTTGACTCTTCAATTTTTCAATTCAATTTAGCACATAGCCCCTTAATCGCAGTTTGCAATAAGGTATCAATTTTCTTAATACCATTGATGAACGTAGAAGAACAATTTGGTTTTTTAAACTACTCTTTTGTCAAGATAAATTCTTTTATTTTATGCTGAACATTATGCACACTAGTTTGTTAGAAACCAAAATTTCATGGCTACATGCTGATGCGAAAAAAAAAGAAAAAAATAAATAAAAGTAAACACCGAACAATTAGTTCTAAAAATTTGACGGGAGATTCGCAAATTTTGATGGAAGATTTACATATTTCGACGTTTGATTCATATGTATTACGTGTGTTTTTCAACCACAGCCTTTGTTGAACTACTTAATACATGATTGCGTTTCTTTAACACAAAACTTGACCGAATGTTACTTAAATTCGTTTTTCGGGGTGCCCGTTTAATAGAGAGTGCCCGCTTATCACATAGCGTCCCATTAATAGAAATTACATGATATATAGTCAGTCTAATAAAATACTGCCATAAAAAATACCTGAACAGATTCTCCTTGCTTAGAGCGAAGTCGAACCCAGCTCATATCTTCCTTTGGATCGACCAGGCAAACCACCTGATGTACAGTCTCAGGCACTGAGTCCAACCCTTTCAAATCTACCCACTGAGGAAAGTGCATGTACTGATCCTTAAAGAGACGACGATAAAACTTACAAGATTAAAAGGTGTTACCGCAAGTTTCTTTATTTCGAAGTTGTGAAGTGTGGCCGAGCAAACGATCATTTGAAGACGCTCGCCGGTGTTTGTATACCTTGGAATACGCTTGTGCATGTCTCTCACCACCCTGTAGATGTCTCCATTTGACACCAAACTATCCTATAATACAAATGATGTTTTCGATTAGAAATAACCAATAACGCACCGCTTCATCCAGAACAAAAAATCTGACGTGGTCCAGAGAAATTCGATTAAAACTGAGTAATTCATTGATGCGACCTGGAGTGCAAGTTACGATGTCGACACCACCAAGGATCAAATTTGCTTGTTCCTTGATAGGCAGTCCGCCAACTAGGAGAATACTTCTATAAGAATTTTTTTATAATCATATCATGAGCATTTCCGATTTCAAGTGTAAGAATCGTAGAAAAACCTTATAGTCGGAGAATCCAAATACTTCTTAAAGCGTTCAATTTCATTGTGTGTTTGTTGAGCAAGCTCTTTTGTTGGCTCTAAAATCACACACATCGGAGAGTTTGCTGGACGTTTGATTTCTGTGGATTTTACGTCCTTCATAGACTCATAAACAATTTGCAGAATAGGCAGGCAGAAGGCTCCCGTCTTACCTAAGATATTTTAACATAATTAGTAAGCAGAGATCGTCAAAGTCTCATCTCACCACTTCCGGTTTCAGCCGCCTAAATAAGGAATAAGTAAAGAAATCGAGGATTACAAGGTAAAAAAGAATCACCATCAACACATCTCCACCTCCTAAAATTGCAGGAATGGCTTCAGATTGTATATCAGTCGGCAACCTGAAAGCAGAAGCAATTTAATAATTAACAATCACTAAGGCTCCACTCAGACTTCCGCGCAACATGAGTCGCGCAACAAACTTTCAAAGGGTTCTACAGAAACGTTTTTACTTTAGGTTGCAGACATCTCATACTCAAAATGACCGCTAGAATCTAGCAAACATTTTGGTAACAAGAAACCTTCAACCTGATATAAAAATATTTTGGCAAATCAGCGTGTTGCGCAACAAAGTGGTATTTTTATATCAGATTGAAGGTTTCTTGTTAACAAAATGTTTGCTAGATTCTAGCGTTCATTTTGAGTATGAGATGTCTGCAACCTAAAGTGAAAATCGTTTCTGTAGAACCCTTTGAAAGATTGTTTCGCGACTCGTGTTGTGCGGAAGTCTGAGTGGAGCCTAAATAACCAATCAAAATACGTACATCCATTCGAGGTCGGTCACACTTTTTCCAAGCTGAGGGATCATGCCTAGCTCTTCAAATGCTGTCATTTTTAGCGAGAAGAATTGCTAAAAAGAAGCAAATAAGTAGATGAGACACCTGATAACAATGTATCGGCAATAAGTTGTCACTTATAACCAGTATTTTGAAAATTCACAGTCATACTTGTACCATTCACAGTCATGCTCATGCGGTACGTAGACTGTGATCTCACATCATAATTAAAGTGATATCAAGTGTAACTATGAGCTTAATGGTGATGTGGGATGTAGATTCCGGAATGTAAGAATCTAAATGACTGACTCAGTCATTCTATTTATTATTATCAACCACACAGTTTTTAATCGAACTTTAGTTCCCGATCATTCTCGGACCTGAAACTGACAACTTTTTGCACCGAGAATTCGTTTAACAGAGTTTGCCTTACTGACAACTAAGTTGGCAGTATTTGGGTCGTTATTATATTTCAGCTGAGTCAAATTATAATTTTCAAGCTCCCACTCTACTTGGCAAGGCGCAAAAAGAGGTTTTAAATTTTTGAAATATATCCTTATACACATATGTTTGTAAAAGTATTTATATAAGTAGTCACAACATTTTTGTGAAAAATTCATGTTTCTGTTTAACTTGTGATGTGTCTGCTAAAAACCGCTTTATCTGGATTCTTGTAACAGCATATTGTTACAGCAGCGGAAAAAAGTAATTGGGCACACACATAAATTTTATGTTTATTAAATTTTGTACTTGTATTAATATAAGTACCGTAAATGCTCTAATTAAACGCCATGCTCTATTTAACAGCCACGCTCTAATTATACGCCACCCCCGAGGGAGGGTTGAAAAATTATCCACCATGCTCTAATTATACGCCATGCCTAGTCGTTTTAGCTAGTGCTTGTTTGCTCTTCTGAGCAATTTTTTTAACAAAGTTGTATATCAAAAAAAGTCCAATTCATTTTTTTTGGTGAAATTTAGATGATTATATCTAACTTTATTTTAACTTTAAAGAAACCTAGTAAAAAAGGTGCTATTTTTGGCGAGATTTTTTTTGCCTTGGATTAAAGCTTGGGGCATTTGTTAAGTACCTAATTTGTGATTTTTTAAACAAAACTTGATTTTTAGAAAGATTATGAGTTCTTGGGTCTTTATCAAGAAACAATGGGACTACCTCTTATGTGATTTTGCTTCAACTTTAACGGCGACTGTCCAAGAGTAAGAGAATTTTTACGCGATAATCTTTTTGGAGAATGGTTGTTGACGGATGAAATC
Organism: Ditylenchus weischeri; assembly: GCA_029231635.1. Taxonomy (NCBI): domain Eukaryota; kingdom Metazoa; phylum Nematoda; class Chromadorea; order Rhabditida; family Anguinidae; genus Ditylenchus; species Ditylenchus weischeri. The sequence goes on along the minus strand of JAMRYI010000034.1, from coordinate 328,414 downwards.
AGAAGTGAGGAATTAGCTCAACAACAGCTTTGAAAGCTTGAGGTTTTAAAGGATTTTGTTTGCTTTTAAAGAGTTTCGGGTAACAAGAGATTTTATTCTAATTTTCAGGAAAAAAAAATTAACTATCATCAAAAATCAAGTTTTGATAAAAAAAATCACAAATTAGGTACTAAACAATGCCCTAAGCTTCTTCTTTCTAAGGCGAGAAAATCTCGCCAAAAGATAGAGAAATAAAAAAGTTATGGCTAAAACAAAAGGGTGCTGAATTTGGAAGGGGCTAGGACACTTCGCTATGAGGACAGTTCGCTATGGACAGTTCGCTATGTTTTTTGAATGGACAGTTCGCTATGGACAGTTCGCTATGTTTTATAGTTTTCTCTTCCACAATCATTCGTTTTTCATCTCGTTCTTTCGTTCTGAATCCAACGTAACCTATGAGCAGTTAACCAAATAACTTTAACAAATGGACAGAAAAATCAAGGGTTAGCTGGTAACATCATAACAAAATGCGATTTCTTTCATTCCTTCATCTCAAACTTTGCAACGTCAAAGTGATCTTTCATGTAGCGGATCCATCCTACACATACCTCTGTTGCGCCCGATTTGCTGTGCTTAATTAAGTAAGGTAAAATACGGGAGCACTTCAATCTTTCCCACCAGTCGATTCAACCCTGGCCCCACCAGTCGATTCAATCCTGGCAACACTAGTAGATTTTGTGCGCAATATTCAATTTACATATTATATTTTTAATATATATATTATGAATCAAGTGGTGAGGCCAGTGTTGAATCGACTGGTGGGCAATAGTTGAACTTAGCCAAAACATCGTTCACAAAGACCCTCAGCTACCAACCCTGTCAACGAAAAATGGAACGAAACGAGGAGAAGTTTCAGGCTGAAAGAGCACGAAGTTGGTATTGTAGAGCTTGGCGGCCAGCAGGAGTTGCATACTGCTTCCCCACTTTCCAAGTTGCGAGTAGATCGTGGCATATGCCACATCGCTGCGATTACAACTGAAAAAGCATTGAGATGCTCAGAATAGGTAATTTATATAATACAAATTGATGACTGACAAACACACACTGAACAAAGATACTAATTTACAATTACAAGAAAAAGGGCAATTTAAACACATAGCGAACTGTCCATTCAAAAAACATAGCGAACTGTCCTCATAGCGAACTGTCGTTTTACCAATTTGGAATACCCCGCATATTATGTAAAATGTTTGATTTTCGTTGGTTATTAATTTGCTTATGTTATGTCCGTCAAAAAATTTATCGAATAAGAAATTAAAATTTTTTCCAGGCATCTTTATTGGGAGCATGTTGAAATATTATCCGCAATTCTCTAATTAACAGCCATGCTAAAAGGAGGGTTGAAAAATTATGCGCCATGGCGTATAATTAGAGCATTTACGGTACATGAAATATATTTCATGCTGTAACTTTTTTTATTTTGTCACAACTATCAAAAGCAAAAATGTTTGTGTAGACGGTCTACAGTAGACCTCAGCTACAGTAAATGTGAAACAGTAAATGTTGGCATCATCAATCCAATTTTAGATATGGCGCCTGCAAGAAAGAAACCTAAAGCTCACCAAAAATGCAAAATTGTGAAATCGGGTACAAAGTTCATTGACAATTACAGGCGGGAGTTTATTGTCGGAAAAGAAATTGGTCAAGGTAACTTTTTACTTTTATAGATCCAATCATAGTTTTTGATAGTTCATGCTAAAGAAATTTGTTCCTAACGCTTGATCCGACAGTTTTTTTTTTACATATTGTGGTTTTTCGACCTTTCGTCGCAAGGATACCGATTTGAAAGACGTAATGTTTTACAGGGTTCACTAGGTTTTACATGGTATGTGCAGAGATTTTAGGGTTTTAAAATAGCCGTAACTTTTTTTTAGAATGATTTTCGAAATTCTCAGATAATATTTTTTGGCGTGTGATGAGAAGAACGCGACTTTTGATTGGTCCTCCCTGTCTAATCAGAGTCGAAAACAGACTTCAAAAACTGGGTTTAAAAAGTGTCGAACCCGGCGGCTAAACAAATTTTTTTTGGTCGTGCGCTATTCAGGACCTTGAAAGCATGTGTGTAAAATCCGGCTTTTTTGAGGTGGATTCGGGAGAATTTATGAAGCTACGCAGGTAAATTGGTCATTTAGTAGTCTTAGATGAATTAAACGATTAACTCTAATAGGCTGGCGTACCAAAAAGTGTTTTTGCTGTCAAAATGGAACCAATGGGGAATGGGCCACTATTTACAGGTAAAAATTTAATCGTTCTCAGTCCCTAGCTATTTCACAGTTTGAATTTGCTATTTAAAACAGAGATGCACGTTTATATGAAAGTACTCAAAGAAGAATTTCTGGCTAAATGGAAGAAAGAAAAGGGTATTTTTCAACGTTTTGGCTTTTTTTCTAAAGCCACGATGACTAGTTCAGGTCTAAAGTTCCTGGGTCTTCCTTCTTTAATTAGCTCTGGCAAGTTCACATACGAAGAACAGGAGGAGATGCGTTACATCGTCTTACCTCGCTACAACGACTCAGTCGAGCAAGCCATCGAAAGAAATGAAGGGAAACTTGCCTATAAGGATGTGGTTGATATTGCTAAATCAGTTCTTGATGCCTTCTCATATTTGCATTCACAGGTGGCCCATTTATCTTTATGCACAACTAAAGTTTTCCATTTGAGTAGTAGGAGTTTTCAACTAAAAATTTTGGGTTATTAGGAATATGTGCACGCGGATGTAAAGGCTAGCAATTTGCTAATGGAAAAAACATCAGATTTCAAGGTCAGTTGGAGTTTTGACTACTAAGTCTTAGTTGAAATCATCTCAAATATTTTTTAGCATGTGGTTTTGATTGATTTTGGACTTGCAAGAAAGCTTTCCGAGAAACTGGTCGAAAAAGAAGACAAAAAGCAATGTCATAACGGAACTGCGATTTTTACTTCTTGTAAGGCTATTATCGTCTGTTTAGAAGACTGATGACGGTGGGTTTAGGTGACGCTCATCGGGGATGTACACCATCGTATCGTGGCGACCTAGAAATTTTGACGCATAATATGTTATTGTGGTTGTCTGGTTTCCTGCCTTGGAAGGTACGCGCCCACTTTTGGTAGCCATATTAATTTAATTTGTTTTAGCAATTCGAAGATAGTCCTGCTAAAGTATTTGAACTTAAGAAGAGTTTTGTCGAGAATGCTGCCATAGAAGTCCCAAAATTGCTAAAGAGTAAAAAAGAGGCCAGCCTGATTATTAAATTCTACAAGTTTGCGGGTGAAATGGAGTACGGCGAGCTTATCGATTTCCCTAAGTTGCTTGAAAGTTTGTGAAACTGTCTACTTTGTTGTTTATCTGCAAAATAAAGTATTTTACAATTAAGGTTAGTCGTAAACTGGGCAACTTTTTTATAGTGGATTTACACGAAATTTGTTGTAGTTCTATCACAATAACGTATATAGGAAGTGGAGCCTTGTGGCTCTACTTTCCAATTTATAGGCTTCCGTAATGTGTACTCACAGAAAGTTTTCACTTTTATTTTAGTCTAGCAAAAGAACAAAAGTTTGTTTTAATTAAACAGAAGTTGTAGATAAAATTTTGAACAATGCAGGATTCCAGTTCTGCACATCTCTGTCGTTCTAAAGCATTCCATTGAGTAATTACTTTTCAAAACCTATATTTACCTGACTACCGACAGGCGATCCGCTCTTTCGAAATTAGAGCGTACCAATTCGTAGTATTGACCATCACTAAGCACCATTGAGTGCAACTTTAAACACTTCATGCGCAAAACATCAATAAATTTGCTAAAAATTCGTATTTTAACCAAATTTTTAATTTTTAACACTTAAAAGCCGGTTTTGTGCTAGTGAGAGCATTTTGTTCAGAATTTCGTGCTGAACAAGATAGGCGCAAGAAAGTTTCCAAAAGTTCTTTTTTTTTGCGATTTTTTTCAAAGATTCATTGATGGACACACTCAATTTTGAGTTGTTTTAGTTATGGCTCTGGTTACTTTTCACCGTCAAAAGGTTCGAAAATCCCGCCAAATTAGTAATTAGATTTATTAAACTTTTGTTCAAATTTTATAAAAATTTTTACACTAACGTGTAGTCCAAAATCTCAGCTTTCTAACGAGCCATCAAATGACCTAATAAAATTTAAAAAACTTGCAGAAATCTTTGTATAAATTGAATTTTGAGAAAAAAGCTTTAATGCATTAAAGCTCTAGTTGATAGCTTGTTAGAAAGCTGAGATTCAGGGCCACAAGTTGGTATAAAAAGTTTACAGAAAATAAATACCGTATTTCCTCTAATTAGCACCACGCACACTTTTTGAAAAGCTTGATTAATCAGAAAAGGTTTGATTTTTAACGAAGAGGTTTGATTTGTCTGATTTTAGCAAAACGGAAACAAAACTGGCTAAATTTGTAAATTGCCTCAAACACTTTTTACGTTTTTCTCTGTTTTCTTTCAAAATTTTTGCCTGCGCAGTTTCTTTTAAATTTATTTGTTCTCCAGTATTTTGCTTTTCAACACACGTGATTTTTCAGAAAAATGGCTCCTCACGCAAATCCAAACTGAAGAGAAATATTATTGAAATTCAGCTATCCAACATCCTTGATCTTTTAACTTTACTTGGTTTATTTGTTGATTTTTGATGTTTTCTGTACAAAGGAAATCATTAGTATTAATTTTTGTGAGTTTTACGAAAAATCTGATTTTTCGTCCCAAAATCTGATTTTTTTTGAGATTTTTCTGATTTTTGAAAAAAAACATGGGAGCCCTGGATATATCGCAGATGCGATATATCGCATATCGCACAAAATTTGAGGAAAAAATATCGCATCGCTATATCGCATTTTGTTTTCAAAAATATCGCATTTTTTTTTTATTAAATGTATGCACTGCCTTGTTTGCGGTTGTAAAATCGCATAACCTCTAATATTTTTGTGCGTGGAATTATTTTTTGTAATCAGAATGAGTTCCGTTTGGAATATCGTGCTTGAAGGCGAAGAAGATCCGGGATTCTTTTTCACAAAGCTGTCGACAACTGAGACAAGATGCAATGTTTGCAAGACGACTCTGAAGACTCCAAATCGAGTAACAACAAACTTGAAGCTGCATCTTTCCAAGCATCCCAACTACCTGAAGCAATTCGAAGGGCTAGAGAAAGTTGGAACCGAACAGAAGGAAGCCATGAAGCAAGGCCTGCAGAGTTTTCTGATCAGAGGGAAAGGCGCATTGCTAACAGAAATTTTCATGTAAATTACATTACTTGATCTTAGATGACTTGACTTCACTCGACAGAAAGATTGTTCATCTCATTGCGTGTACGAATCAGCCGTTTGCCATCGTGGAAGCCGAAACATTCAAAGTGGTGTATATAAAGAATTTTTTTGTTCAAAGTATATCGCATATCCGATTTTAAGGTAAAAATATAGACATGCTTACTATTCTTCATCTAAATTTCATAATCGCATCGCATATATCGCACCTGAAATTACATATCGCATCGCACATATCGCATCTCAATTTCTCACCCAAAAATATCGCATCGCACATATCGCATCTCAATTTTTCACCCAAAAATATCGCATCACACATATCGCAAAAACGGAAATCATCATCTCTAATATTAAATCATGGGGGGCGGGCGCTTATTAGAGGAAATACGGTAATTTTTTAATAAAATAACAAAATTTTCAAATTGGACGGGATAAATTACTAATTTGGCGGGATTTTCGAACATTTTGACGGTGGAAAGTAATTTTAGCGTTTTAGTTATTTGATTGTATCTGTATATTTGGTAAGAATTTTGCGTAACTAAAGCTTTTATCCAGTGCAGAATTCAACGGCCTTTTTAATAAATACAAATTTAATCGAGTAGGTGGCTGTAGAACATACAAGAAATTTAGATTTTTCAAAAATTGTGTGAAATAAAAATGTAGGCTTCTTTTATAAATACCACCCAAACATTGATATCACACTTTATATTTCAGTGCATTTATTTTTACAGGAAGCGCAGATTCTGCACATCATTTTAATACCAAAAAGACAGCAAATCATAGTAGAAAGCAGTGCAATGATTACAGTTGTGAAAATGCTCGAGCACAATTGTACTGTTAAAGTGGGTTCATTATCGAGGTTTGACTGTAGGCCGAGCATATGCTCGAAATTCACCGATGTGCTCGAGCATATGCTCGAGAATATGCTCATTTCACAATCCCACGGCTTTTCAATACGCCCGAAAGTGTTTCTTTTAACTTTTCAAGCGAATTTTGCAAGAAATTAAAAAACTCCTCAAATTTGACTAGAAAAACGTGTTCCAGATTTAAAATGGCTTCTAGTTTTCTAAATTCTGTATTTTAGAGATCCTTAGCTTTCTTTTAGTGTATAACTTATCACTTGAAATACAAACCTCCGCATCTACATACAAAAATAAGTTTCATGTGCCCTTTTGTCGTGTAGTTGACGTAAAATCTGGACTTTCGTCTGTCCTATACTCAAATTTTTATAGGAAAAGTTGGAAATCTGATATGACCTGTGTCTACTTGTTAATTTTAAGTCGAATGGGCTAATAAAAAAATTGATAAAAAAAATGAAAAATCGATGGTGTCCATGGGCGGGGTTGAACTCGTGACTTCTAAGCTAATAGCTTATTTTTCTATGTAAAATCCTGTGATTCACCAATAGTTCCCCTCTTCACCCACTACGCCATGAAAACACGTCTAAGAGGCTCGAGGAAACATTTTCGGGCGTTTTTAAAAGCCGTGAACCCTAGAAACACTGGCAGCTAAACTGCCAGAGCCACTGCCAGTTTAAATTGCCATTTTTACAGGAAGCGCAGATTCTGCATATCGCATTATTACATATCGCATCGCACATATCGCATCTCAATTTACCCACTATTTGTTTTATTTGCCAGTTTTTTCAATACCTTTTACATTTATACTATTATTAATGATTATCTACTTGTTTAGATGTCTGGGTTCAAATAATTAATTTGACGGGAATTTTGAACCTTTTGACGGTGGAAAGTAACCAAAGCCTTACAACTTCTCATCCCTGGATACACCCTCATTTTAACTGCCCCAAATTAAAAAAAAATCCTCCGAGAAAACACGAAAATACAGAATGCCCGATTAACCCGGAAAAACCATGGTCACCAACCAATTTGCTGTCTTTTTGATATTAAAATGATGTGCAGAATCTGCGCTTCCTGTAAAAATTAATGTACTGAAATATAAAGTGTGATACTTAGGTGGTATTTATAAAAGAAGCCTGAATTTTTATTTTACACAATTTTTGAAAAATCTAAATTTCTTGTATGTTCTACAGCCACTTACTCGACTAAATTTGTATTTATTAATTTGTATTTATGGCCGTTGAATTCTGCACTGGATAAAAGCTTTAGTTACGCAAAATTGTTACCAAATATACAGATACAATCAAATAACTGAAACAACTCAAAATTGAGTGTGTAAATCTTTGAAAAAATCGCAAAAAAGAACTTTTGGAAACTTTCTTGCACCTATCTTGTTCAGCACGAAATTCTGAACAAAACGCTCCCATTAGTACAAACCGGCTTTTAAGTGTTAACACCAGTGGACCTTGATTTGTCGGAAAACCTGAGAGTTTCATCATCCCATCTGATCTCTAGTCTGTAAAGTTTGGAGCAGTTTTGAGCGATGCAATCGACGAACTGATCAATATGTATTTTAGCAGTCACTTTTGGACAGCAGTCTTCAGCCATACCCATCACCAAAATGCTAAATTAAGCAAAGTTGAAAAAAACTATTTTTTTTTCATTTTGGTGATCTAAATTTGACATTTGGAAAATGTATTTTATAAATATCTGTTTTAAATTTTATATGTTTAAAAAAAGACTCACCGAATATTTTTTAGCTTAGGAATCATATTCATCCAGAAATATTCAAGCAATTTATGATGCCCGCCCAAATTTAGACCGCTTAGCTGGTAGCCGTGTCGACTAACAAACTCGGACAAAATGTTTTCAGTCAGAGAGTCGCAAGTGTCCAGACTCAGGTATTGTAGGGTGTTTATGGTGCCGGACTGCATCCAAGCTTCCAGCGCCTGGTCCGTAAAGTTCTCCAGCCAAGAGGCATCCAGCCAGCGCAAGTGTTGCAATCTGGTCAGAATGCTGATGATGGTCTCAGTGCTGAGCTCTGTAGCACGGATGTCCAGCTCTTCTATTTGAGTCTTCTCCCAATCGATTGTTTGCATAACTTGGTCATTTAACTCTGTAATCAAACTTTACACGTGCGTATGGGTACAGGCAAAACAGGTTATAAAAAAGTATATTTTCAACAGAAAAAAGTATATTTCGAGCTTCGAAAATTTGGCGAAACGTCAATTTACCGAAATTTTCGCTAAACTGGCAAAAGTACAGGGTGGCGCAAGAAATTCCCCCGAATACAGATTGTCGTAACTTTTTGTTCTGACACGATTTCGACAAACGGTTTTTTGCATTCGGCTTCCCTTGAGCCCCAAATTCATTTGGTATATAATGTCAAAAACACGATTTCCACTTGGTCTCCCCTCTGGTTTTGGTCCTGGAACGGCCTTTCAAAGCAGTCAAAATCAGTGTTTCGGAAAATAACACTTACCACTTTGCATTTAACACTTAACACATACCTTTTTTCATATCTTTGTTTTCTTATCTCAGATACACCGTTTTGTAGCTGAGATTATTCTCTATCGTTCGAGGGGTCAAACACACCAGCTAAAAATAATTTTTTAGGAAATCACACCAAGTGTTTAAAAAAAATCAAGTGTTAAAGTGTACACTTTAATTTTTTTTGAAACAATTGGTGTGATTCTGTCAAAAAATATTTTTAACTAAGCCGTTTGACTACTCAATCGATATAGAAAAATTTCAGCTACAAAACGGTGTAAAAACATCTGAGATCAGAAAACAAAATATATGAAAAAAGGTATGTGTTAAGTGTTAAATGCAAAGTGGTAAGTGTTATTTTCGGAAACACTGGTCAAAATGAGCAGTAGGTGATTTTTGAACAATTTAAATAAATTTTGCGGGAAAGTGAAAAACTCTTCAAATATCACTAGAATATAAGAATTTGATAAGAATTTGATGATAGTTGGTGGAAGAGGTGGGAAAAAAGTCAAGTCGAAGGAATAGGTCGAAGGAAATTTAAAAAGGCGGGATTTTGGAAAGTCATATATGGCGGGCTTTTCGGCTCGGCCCGGGCCCGGAACTTTTTAGAATTTTAAAATTGCAGACCGGGCCGGGCCGGCCCGTGCACATGCCTGCTCACCTGTACTGAAATTTTTATAAGAAAAATTGTAAATCTGATATTTATGACCTATATCTACTACGATTTCACGTCAAACGGGCAATAATGAAACATTTGATTTTTTTTTGAAAAATCGAAGGTGTCCGGAGCTAGGGTTGAACTCTCGACGTCAAGAAAAATAGCTTTTTACAGTGTTTACGCAACAAAATCCAACGCTTTACCCACTGCGCCATAAAATCCAAGTAAAAGTCACCTACTGCCCTTTTTTTGCTCTTTTGAAAGGCCATGCTGGTTTGTGGACGGCTACTGGATAGGCATGGTCCAAACCACAGGGGAAACCAAGCGGAAATCTTGTTTTTCACATTGTATACCAAATGAATTCGGGGCATAAGGGAGGCCGAATGCAGAGAACCGTTTGTCGAAATCGCGTAAAAACAAAAAAGTTACGACCGTTTGAAGTCGGGGAATTTCTTGCGCCACCCTGTAAGTACACATTGCACTAGAAATAGGCTCTCTACTGGGAATGAAAAATCGAATGCTTTGGTGTCCTTTATTGAAAGAGTATTTGCAAATTGAAAGAACTCACGGGCATGCGCCAGGAAAAGACTTGTCAACCTTCTGCACCTCTGCAAAACTAGTTTCAAGGAAGTACCAGTCACTTTGGTACAGTAATTGACACACAAACACTCCAGTCTAGCACAGTTAGAGGAAAGTGCGTCTACATGGTCGTCGGTAATGAATGGCACCTAAACAATAACTTTTTAAAGCTAATTAATATACTATGGTAGTTCTCGGCCGGTTAACCAAGTACTGAAAATTGTTAAATAAAGCAGAACAAAAAACCGTGTAGGGCCGAAAAAATCGCCCAGTAGCTATCCTAATGTAAAATAATTTTTATTTATTCTCAGTGTCTTTTCTCATCTAAAAAATAACTTTTCAATAGTTAGACCGAAAAAATGAAAATTGGACAGACTACCGACGTCTGACTTATTAGACATACGACATGCAGTGTGAGCGCACTATTACAGCAAGTCGATTAAATTTAACCATTTTAAGAATGAAGAAAAAAATTAACACATACCCCCCACAAATTGACCACTCTCAAATTGGGTAAATATTGCTTGAGTTTATAAACATTGATGGTCTCATAAACTTCCTCTTCTTCGTCCTTTATAATTAAAAGTTTAAGTACTACTGCTACAAAAAAAAAGAAAAAAAAACCTCCACTTTTTCGTATGTACCTGAATTCAATATTCTGAATGACATTTAAAAAAATTGACTAACCAATGATATGCAAAAATTCGACTGAGGAAATAAAAGTGTACACTTTTCTGAGAAAGCCTTCCAAAAATATGTTTTCACTAAGGCAAAGGGTCAAAGACCTTAGTCTGCTGGGAAATGTCTGTAGGTCAGTGAAATCATGCAACTGCATGGCTGTAGAGAAGTCCAGTGTAAGAAATTGTAGACGAGGACACTTGTTGGCCATTTCATGCAGCACATTGGGCGTAATCAAATCTGTGGCGAGTTCACAATTCCTGAGATCAGTGAACCGAGTGCCGAAAATTTGCAGGAAATAATCCAAATTGGCCACCTTAAAAAGATTTACGATCAATATACAGAGTAGGGTTGTTGAACAGTAAACTCGAGTTTTCAATTTTTTGGCCTTATTTCTTGTTTTTATGCTATTTTTTGAGTATTTACCCCGGTGTAAATACTTTTGTCCCCTTTTTTGCAAAAATGCACTAAAGGGGGCAAACGAATTACGTTATTTTTGTGCTTTGTGCACTTTTGTGCATTTTTTGAATTCGCGCCTTTTCCATTATATTTTTTCATGTTCTTGAGGTGTTTATCGTTTTCCGCCTGCTTTTCTTCTAAATTCGTTGAATTTTTTGCTACATTTTTCATTTTTGAGATGAAATTTTTTGCTTGGACCAACCCATATGTGAAAAAAGGGAAGCGAGCAATCTACAATCACCTGCCAGCGACTGTCTCAGAGGATACGGATATGGGTATGGCTTAATGTTGTGACAAGTATAAGTGATATGTGTAGAATGTGTCATAAAAATGACCACTTGAACTTGCAAATTCGTTTTTGCGGTAGCATTTTGTGAAGCGCTCTTTTGGTAAGACGAAAGTTTTTGTGATCTACAACTTTTCTCGATCTAGAACCACATGCTAACGACTATTGTTAATTGGGCAGAAATAATGTACAGTCATGATGCCATAACCAACATTAAACGATGAGTTGTAGCCTTTCGGTCACTTTCCCACTTCCTATGGATTTGTCTCAGCACCAGCACGCCTTATCAATCTGTGGGAAAAAGTTTTTTTGCAGTTTGGAATACACGCTTGCGTCTGTCTTAAATTACGCTGGCGTGCTAAGCGCCTAAGTCCCTCTGGGTAAGTTGAAAAAGAATTGAAAAAGGCCACGAGCTAAAAAAAAACAGTCCTCAAGGCAAAAAATGCGTAAAAAATATCAAAAAAATTCTGTCTTTAATTTGGCGCTTTTTGAATTTTAAAGAGAATGAGGGCTGTATCGGGAGGGAAAAGAATAATGGGAAGGGAATAATAGGGAAGGAAATAGTAGGGAAGGGGATACAGTGAACCTCGATAAGAGGGCACCCCGATAACTGGGCACCCTCGATAATATGCACCTCAGGCCTGGTCCCGGCCACGGTTAACTAAAAATATAGTAAAACGCACTCTATAATTGGGCACCTCGATAGTGGGGCACCTTAAGATTAGTCCCGACTAAGAAGTCCGACCTCGATAACTGGGCACCATCGATAACTGCACAGCAAAATATCAGTTACGACAAAAATTTACTTGGTTCGGGCATGCTTAACTTAAAATCACTGCTTGAAATGAAAACACTGTCACTAATTTGTTTACAACTCGTTTTTGGTTTTTGCCAATTTAAACTTAGTCTACTGTAGAGTACTGCCATATATTTTTATTTTTGTTAAAGGTTTTCGTCATGGATGAATTTGATCACCTAGCAGATCTTATAGTAAGCCCGGCGGTGAAGTTGTCATTAAACAGTATTTCTTTGTTAGATAGCATTTTAAAGGCTACATTTTAGGTTTAGCTAGCTCAGATACTCAAGCAGCTCCGTCATCTAACCCGCGAGGTGGTCTCTTTTCGGAAAACGGTATTTACGGAAGTTCTTTTGCTTATGATTCTATTTTCTGCCTTTTTCGCCTCCTAACACCACAGCTTTATCTCAAGTAACACTGAAAAATTGACTGCGTTGTGTTAGAATAAAAATATTTTTCCAGCCTATGGATCAGGGGATAATCCAAAACCTAAAGTCGATACCGGCGGTTTCTTCTTCGAAAACGAATTGCTGTTTTGATTTGGTTGATAAAATAAACAATTTATTGTTATCAAAAACTTGTAGAAAATTCTCGATAATTGGGCACACTGTGTTCCTGAAGTTCACTGGTACTCCATAAGGGCACCTCGATAACGGAGCACCCTCGATAACAGGGCACCCTACAGCCAGTCCCGTGGGGTGCCCTGTTATAGGTTTCACTGTAGTAGGGAAGGAAATAATATCTTTCTGGCTGCTTACCCCGTTTTGGTCACTGGAGCTGGGCAAAATTAATCTTTATATGCATTTTTTGATCAAGAGTACTTCTCGAAATCATGTCTAAGGTAAGTGAGTGCGCGCATCTCAACTCCGAGCCCCTAAGCATACTTGCACGTTTGGGAAAAACGGCGTCGGCGCCGTTGCCATTCCGTTGCCGTTTTTTTTCTTTTTCCGTCTAAAGCGTATCATCCTACTAAAATAGGTCTTAAGCGTCGAAGCCCTGCACCAAATGCCAAGCTTCCTTCTTAGTCAAGCCAGGTTCTGCTCCAGTTTTCCGCCGTGCGCGCCAAGTGGCCTACGCTAACTCAACCGCCTTGAATCTATGGGTGTCATCTCCCCAATCTCTGCTTCAAATCGGGCTACTCCTACTTTGCTTATCAAAAAGGCCAATAGTTCTTCTCAACGACTATTCTACTGAACTCAATGATGCGCTGGGATCAGATAGTCATCCGCTACCAGGATTTTCAACATTATTTTTATTCGGTTTCTATCGTCTGATAATTTAAGTGCGCTCTGGTCTAGGAGTGATGGTTGTTTCTGCTCTACTCAGATCAACGATTTAGCTATGATGGAAGGACTTCAGGTAACTGCTTGCTCGCTTTTCAGATAAATTTTTATCGCGTTAATGTAATTATAAAAAGGCGAACTTACGTTTTAGGTACTGGCGGGGAGAATGGTGAACCAATAGAATGAAGTGACGCAGCAAATCGCACTTCTGGAGGATCTGAAATCTTTGCCGTCCAAGTCGTCATCTTCCACTAGGTTTTTTAGATTCTCGCTACCAATTTTTTTAATTCCAGGATTTATTTTAGTCCTAAATTTGAGTCTGCTGTCACCTGCAAAGGAGAAGTCTCGGAAAGCAGATGTTGCAGAGTCGTCGATCAAATCTGTGTGCTGAGAAACTCGCTTGCTACCCATGGTTGCCATTCCGTCTAAAGCGTATCATCCTACTAAAATAGGTCTTTTTGCAATGTTATTACCTTTTGCTTCCGTTGTTATTGTTGGTATTTTTAGCAATAAAATTCGGTCTTTATTAATTTGGGGTGTTTGTTCTTTAGTGTTGGTTGTAACTTCATGTGTGTTAATTTTAATTTATTTCTGATGCAAAAAAAGTAAATATGATGCAAAGAAAAGTACCATGCATAAAATCCTTGCAAAAATTGCTATTCTATTGTTGTCGGTAAATTATGTTCTTCAGGCAAGTTACTTTCATTTGGTAGCACATCTCACTAGCTACAAAATGGTAACTTGTCTGAGAGTAGTCTGAAAAAGGGTTAAAAACACAATGCCAAGAACACGATTTTGAACGAGGGGGTGTCGTTCTATTAGAATACGATAGGCTGGAAACTATCGGCGCGGGGAAGTATTGACACGCACCGTGTGGTTTAGGCCCTGGTCTGTGGATAGGCAAGGCCCAAACCACAGCGGAGAACAAGCGGAGATCGTATTTTTCACATTAAATACCAAAAAATACTGCGAAAAAACCCTAGAAAAAAGCTATGACCATTTTAAAGGAGAGTAATTTCTTGTAACACCATGTATAATTTTTTTTTAAATAAATTTGACCGCCGGAAAAACGCCCTTTCGTGCGAAAAACTTAAAAATTATGCGCCTCCATCTAGAATAACTCGCTGAGGCCATAGGCGTATCCAAGGGAGAGGGGGCTAGCCGGGCTCTAGAACACCTCCACACCGTCCACCTCACCCACCCCCCATTAAGATTTTTTAGCCTTTTTGGCTTTTTTAACCACCCAACCCCCAAAACCCCACCACCGCTCCCTCCCGCCCCCGTGAGAAAATTCTGTGTACGCCTATGGCTAAGGCTATAAATAAATAAATGAGCACCTGAATGCCGCCATGAATGGCTCTAAAAGAGACAGATTGCCAGAGGGTTGGAGAGTAGGCTATACTTTTCCATCGCTTACATACTCTTCCTGCCGACAACATTTGGGCTGGAGACAGGTAGGAAAAGATTATTTGAAGCACCCGGTCTGGCAGCTTCTCGATAGTCTAAAATTGAATTGTAGTTTAGAATATAAAGATGGTTTGGTTAGCTAGGTTTTAGGCCAATATTTTTCTGACGCATAAAACATTTTTTGGAACAAATTAACCCATTTCTGCCGAAATTAATTTTCGGAAAATCGAATTTCTTTCTTTGCTTTTTTCTTCGCGCTGGAACGGTCATTGTTACAGGTAAAATGGTTGGTTTTATTATAAACATGCGGTCAAAAAAGAGTTAAGGTAATAAAAATTTCGAGATTTTGACAATTTTAGAAAATTGGTTTTTTCGGCCTATGTCAATCTTTTTGGATTTTTTATCTACTTTTTGTGCATAATATTTAATCTAATCAGCGCTCAAAATTTAGCTTATTGTCTTAGCTGTGTTTTGAGTGAAAACGTTTTTGCCAATTGTTAAAAAAAGGTAAGTAAAAACAGAATGCCAAGAAAATAAATTTATATTTTTTATGTTTTCCTTATTTTTTTCATGATAGAGACACTAAAAAAGAGCTATATTTCAGCCTTCCTACATTAAAAAATAATTCTAAAAAAAAAGTTTTGTAGCTCTTAGTCTGCTCTACAACAGATTCTCTTATTTACTAAATCGGCCATTTTCGTCTGCCTGTCTGTCGGGACGCGGACTTTTTTTTGACTTCAAACCCCATTTACAAAGATATTATTACTCAGGTGGCGGTGTTCAGGTGGTAGTACTCAAGTAGTGGTACTCATTTAATGGTACCCAGACTGTTTAGCGGTGGATAAGGCTATAATTAGAAGATAGATCAGACCATGTCTCACCCAGAATTTATTGCCGCGGCCTACGGTAAGCAATTTCATACGAAAGAATAAAATGACTTTTTTGGTCCAAATCAATTTGTTCATTCGTACTTTTGTAAAAAATTAAATGTTTTTTAAAGATTCGTGAAAGGCGCATCTAAAAGCTAAAATACAGAGCTACAAAAAAAAAGATTAGCTTAAAGTGAATTACTAAACATGAAGAAATAATTGTTTTAAATTTTGGTACTTTTTTGTAGGCAGAAATGGGTTAAGGTAAAACCACGGAAGACAGAGCACTTTTGCATAATTTTTTCAGTTTCTGGCCTAATATTTTTTCTACGGTATAAAGAACACGAGCAGGGTGACCAACTTGCCGTTATTTAGTGGCATTGCCGTTATTTTGCACAATTTTGCCGTTTTTTTTGTTGAAAATAATGACATTTTGTCTAGTTTTGGATTATTAAATTAAAAAATGCCGTTATTTTTGGATTCTTCTATTTGGAATGCCGTTATTTTGGAACATGTTGCCGTTATTTTCAAAAATTTGAGTTGGTCACCCTGAACACGAGCCATATGGTTCGTAAGCATAGTTGCACGGGCGCCGGCGCTGGTGTGCGCCGACGAAAATTTTGATACAAATCAAAATCGGCACCGGCGCCCGGCGCCGATTTTTAAAACTGCCGGCTCTGGCGCCATTTTTTCAGGCTCCGGCGCCGCTGTTTAAATCTACGTAGAAAATTTACCGCTGAAAATTATTTTAATTTCAAGAAATGAAACTATTGTTCATCCTTGACGGGGGGGGCATATGAATGTCTCCTCCCACTATAAGAAGTACCGAAAAAGCAAAAAATAAATAAAATGAACAAGATTTAGGCTTTTTTCAACTCATATTATTGTGCGCGAGCCAAACAACAAGCTCGTTAATGTTTGCGAGCCAAATGACTTGCGAGCCATTCGTTTTGCTTTTGGCTCGCGTTCGCGTCGCTTCAAAAAAAATGACGCGAGCCGATCACGAGCCAAATGAAATTGACGAGTAGCAAAATGGCTCGCTAGGTAACGCGATTTTTTTGTCTTGCATATGGCTCGCGCGAGCCTAATGGACAAAACTGCTTTTGAGCCATTTGTGTCTAAGGTACGTGGGTGTGCGAATCTCAACTTCAAGCCTAATGTGCCCCTGAATGGTTCAACAGAGATGACCAAGTCGAAAAATGACTAAAAACCATAGGGCTGACCAAGGAAAAAAAGGTTTTTCAGAAAAATGTCCTACTTACACTTTTTTCGCGTTTTCTATCGTCCTTAAGCCCCTGAAACCTTTAAAAAACGCACTTTTGGGCTGGGAAATTAGTGTACTTTAGCCGTTTTAGCTTTAAAATTAGCTGTGATCACTGTATAGAGTGTTGTTTATACTGCTGGGACGATCACAGGTGATCACTATAGAGAGGTGATCACTGTATTGAGCTTTGACTGTAGCTATGATGGGAGGGGGAGGTAGCGAATTGGCTATTTTAATTTTTTAACTTTTTATGCTTATCACTATTTTTCCATACAATTTTTTCTATTTATTAATTTATTTACATTTTGTGACAGTTACAGGGTGGCGCAATTTGAGCGCACGGTTGTTTTGGTCAATAACTTTTCATTTTAGTTATTAGATTTTAATAATCTTTTTTTTAACGCCTCGTGACATCATAAGCTAGCGTTTGACACATCTTACGGTCAAGTTTCTGAAAACTTTAAATCTTTTGCCCTGAGAAAAGTTTGAAAAATTGATTTGGTATGGGCCAAGGGGCATAGGGGCGTTTAGTAACTTTTGGGTAAAATTAACCAAAATTACTAAACGCCTTACCATAACGCCAAAGATTTGAAATTCAAAAAATTAATTCTTAATTTTTGCATGGTCGGGTGTATTTCCTTGTACTTTTTTCCTATTCTTATTTTTTTGAAGTTTTTCTGGCCAGTTTTTTATCTTTGTGATTCTTCAGATGAAAGAATTTGGCTAGTCTAATAATGATGTGGTCGAGCCGCTGCAGCAATTGAAGAACAAGAAAGTGAAACCGAATGATGGGGCTGCTCACTTTATGGAACAGTACAACAAGAAGTGCACTCGAAAGACGATTTACAATCACATGCCTAAAGATGCTATCGTCAATCTATACCTGAACCAACGAGATGTCGTGTATAAATTTTCCCCATTAATCTTTTAAAATTTCGTTCCAGTTACTTTTCATCGTAAATATTTGCGTCCTGCTCAATTTTTTACAACTGTATAGATAGCGAACCTGTATTTTTCAGAATCTCCGCAATACGTACGGAAAATTTCAAGGTAATCTTTGACATTGATAGCTGCTTTAAAGATGATGACTATCGCTCCGAGTTTCCAACTACCGAATTCTCTCAGCTACATGCTTACATTACGTCCACATGTCTGAATCTCCGGAAGCTGCGTGTCTGCATTCACATGACTGACTGGTAGTATCTCCATTTAAATAATTCATCTAATCATTTTTCGTGTTATTGTTATTGTTGATGTGTTGAATAAACCAAGAATTTTGTTTGTGTGGGTGGTACCCTTTTTGGCTTTTTATCAAAAAGATGAGAGAAGTCAAAGTTATGGGTTAGTTTAGATCGATGATAGAAGAATATATTGACTGGTACCTCGCTGCGACAACGTAAACACTTTGCTATGAGAAACAGACATATGGATTATAGGCTTCCAAGTTGTAAAATGGGCGATACGGCGATGCTCGGTGCTAAGGGTACATCCCAGTGCCACTTAAGATCATTACATTTACAATCTTCCCAAATCTTCCTATTAAGATTTAGCCGTTGATTTAAATCCCTGTTCTAAAATTTGTGAACGGCTCGCATCAATTAAAAAAAACTACAGTAAAACGAGCAAAAGAATCTTAGCCAAGAGTTGCGAAATCTAAGATACAAAAGTATCCTTATAGATTTGTGACTTATACCATTATAATAGAAAACAACTTTAGAAAATAAGGAGAGCAAAAAGGTACAAGTAAACAGACCCTACCGTGCAAAAATTAGGAATAAATTTTTGAATTTAAAATCCTTGGCGTTATGGTAAGACGTTTAGTAATTTTGGGTAATTTTACCCAAAAGTTACTAAACGACTACGCACCGTTTGACACCAAACTTGCTATAATTGAAAATAAAAAAGAAAACTTCGAAAAATAGCCATTTTGTAGGCAATTGGTCTTAACGGTGCGTAGTCGTTTAGTAACTTTTGGGTAAAATTACCCAAAATTACTAAAATCTGTAAATCTGAAAAATCTGTATTTTAAAACTCGCATTTAGGGTTAAGACCAATTGCCTACAAAATGGCTATTTTTCGAAGTTTTCTTTTTTATTTTCAATTGTAGCAAGTTTGGTGTCAAACGCTAGCCTATGATTTCACGAGGGGTTAAAAAATTATTAAAATCTGATATCTAAAATGAAAAGTTATTGACCAACAGCACGCATTTTTCCTAGGTCGGAATATAGTTTTTATTGCTTCCCTGAAAATTTCAGGTCGATAGGAGCCGAATAGCGGCCTGGGCAACTTTTTTGTGAGAAATGAGTTCGCTAAAATATAGTGTTCTTTTTGCGTCACTCTGTATGCACCCTGTATGTGTCACCCTGTATGTCAATCTGGACATTCTTGGTTCTTATTCTAACAAGGGACCCTCCCGGGGTGTCATTCTTGTAGAACGTGTATGACTTCCTAGTAAAACTGGGCCATTGAGGCGATGTTATTACAAAAAGTGGTACAACGACTAAATAAAAGATATGAAATACCTATGATACGGCTATAGTTGTTTTTTATAGATTTTTTATTCATTTTGTTCACAAAATTTTTATTTTTAAGTTTTATGCATTTAGTACTCAAAATGACCGCTAAAATATAGCAAACAGTTTGGTAGTAAAAAATCTATAAAATTAAATAAAAAAACTCAGAATCTATGAATCTCAGGATCTATGAAATTACATATTAAAATTAGAAATAAGCAAAATCTCAGGATCTATGAAATTACATATTAAAATTAGAAATAAGCAAAATCTCAGGATCTATGAAATTACATATTAAAATTAGAAATAAGCAAAATCTCAGGATCTATGAAATTACATATTAAAATTAGAAATAAGCAAAATCTCAGGATCTATGAAATTACATATTAAAATTAGAAATAAGCAAAATCTCAGGATCTATGAAATTACATATTAAAATTAGAAATAAGCAAAATCTCAGGATCTATGAAATTACATATTAAAATTAGAAATAAGCAAAATCTCAGGATCTATGAAATTACATATTAAAATTAGAAATAAGCAAAATCAAGTCAAGTAACAGAGTGCTACGCACATAAAGTCACGTAAAACGCTGTTATGTGACTTGGTTTTGCTGGTCTTGGATTTTTTTATTTGAACCTATTGAGTTTTCTTCACCAGAATAACCACTGAAGTCTAGCAAACATTTTAGTAATAAAAACTTAACAATAATTAATATAAAAAAATTCAAGACCAGCAAAACCAAGTCACATAACAGCGTTTTACGTGTTTTAATCTCCGTAACACTCTGTTACTTGACTTGATTTTGCTTATTTCTAATTTTAATATGTAATTTCATAGATTTTTCACTACCAAAATGTTTGCTAGATTCTAGCGGTCATTTTGAGTACTAAAATCATAAAACTTAAAAATGAAAAGTTTGAGAAAAAAAGAAAATTAATAAAGAATATTATCCAAGAATGTCCACATTGACATATAAATGTCACAAAACATGGTACTTTTTTGTTATCCGGCGGACATTTTTATAGGCAAATTATCAGCTTTTTTTCTAATTTTGTTTTGGTACTAAGATGTAACATATCAACAAAATATCATTCGATTGTAATTTTTAGTGGATATAAAAGTGCTATTTTAAAGCGTTTAATGAAAAAAATATCTCCGAAAATTAGAAAATAAGCTGATAATTTGCGTATAAAAATGTCCCCCGAAAATTTACCCCAAACATAAATAAATTAAAAATAGAAAAAAATCAGATAGAAGAATAGTAACAAGCATAAAAAGTCTAAAAAAATTAAATGGTCAATTACCACCGCCTTCCCCTAAAAGACCGGGTCCCTTAAAACCTTTCATAGTCGTGTTGCTTGTTAAATTCTTAAATTCCCTCCCATATTTTCCTAGACTCGAAGAAAATAAACTTTTTCAGCAGAAGCAGCATTTAGTCGAATGGGTGAAGATGGAGGAATCAGTTGGCCATCTTGATCAACCTCGTCGTCCATCTTTTGCTTCATGGCATACTCTTCGCTCTCGTGCATGTTCAACTTGCGGCTCATTTCGAAAATGGCAGCCATTGGTGAATGAAGTAAGCAGATTGCAAAAGCAAAGTAGTAAGATAAACTGCAGCTGTTGCTCAATTGACAAACAATTACTAAATCAAGCAATGTAGCCACCGGTTAATTCCAATGCAACCACTATACACAAAGTATGAAAAAATAATTAAAAATAATTTGGTTGACTGGTTGTGGCTATCATTGGTTAAGTGCACAAGCAGCAGTATGCTGCTCCAGATCAAGCAAATGTGCACCTCTAACAACAAATCCAACAACAACTTTGGCTAACAAAAAGCAAATAAGAAAAGAGAGAATGGCTAGCAAAAGCACAAAAAATTGATGGAAGAGAGCAGCTGCTAATCCCTCCCTCTTGAAATTTCCAAGCTGTAACACGCTTATCACTAACAATAAGTTGGTTAGCGAACCCATTTCAAGTTCATAATATAGGTCAGCGCAGAAACCTACGATACTGAAATACTGACTGCGGTATTATAAAAAAAGCTTCAGATAAAAGAGTAATGTTTTTTATGAATATTTTAGGAAAGAAGTTTTGGAGGAATTTTTTCGACTGTTTGTTATACACTTTAAAGTCCGTCCTAAATTTGCAATGGACTAGCCAGCGCCTAAGCCTTTGCTAATAAAACGATGGTTTTTAGGCGCAGTGTCATTTCAAAAATTCGAGTTGGATACTCACTCTTTTATGCCCTTACAATACTCTTCCATCCACCAACACTTCTCCTCTCATCCAGGAATCACTCGATGCATTTTAGTTTGGCTGTGGTCACACTCTTGGTCTTCTTTTGTGACCAGAAATGATTTTTTTAGTATTAATTTTAGGGTTTTTATGCCAAAAATTATCGCAGGATCGAACATTTTTTTGCATCAAAAAAATTTTAATTTATATGACAACAGTGTATGTAAAAGTACAAAAGTTGTAGGTTGGTCAATGCCAAGGAAACCGCGGTTGATGTACGTCGCTACATCGACGGCGACATCGAACGGTACATTGACGGCGACATCGACCAACCTATAACTTTAGTACTATCATATACATACATTTTTCAGAATATTTTTGATGCGCAAGAAAGCTTAAATCCTAGTCTATTGTTTGGCATAAAAAATAATAGTAGAAAAAATCATCTTTGATCACAAAATAAGTTCAAAAAAGTCGACAGCGACCAACGGGTGAGACCAGAGGGCTTAAATTTGCGGCGTGAAAAGCACAAGAAAAGTAACAATTCATTTCCTACTATAAAAATAATATAAAAGACAAAAAGAAGTTTAGGTGTTATTCCATCGAAGCTAAGCTACTATTTCTTAAAAAAATACCTTGTCGAAATATTATTAAAAATATATATAGAAAAATTTTACTAGAAAGTTTATAATGCGCCACCCTATGAAAAGATGTAAAACAAACAGGCATTCTGCTGATGATAAGTGCAAGATTGATTTTGCCCACTGTTCTGATCTTGGCTAAAATCCGCGCTTTTTTCTTCTTCCAATCTTCGGACTCTCGAAAGTGTTTTTTCCTAGGCATGAAGTTGGGGTCTGCACTGGCTGCTTCTTTGTCAAGTACATGCTATAAACACCATATTTTTTACAAAGTTCGAACATTTTATCTATATCAAGACCAACAGACCTTATGCATACGACCTTTAATTATGTCCAACATCTTATCAGAGTACAATAAATAAATAACAAAATCTTGAAATTTCGGTAGAAAGGCGTTCTTTTAAAATAAATTTCAAATATCTACTAAATTTTTGTCTTCTTCTCGCTTGGCCCACAAGGTAGTAATGTCGTAAGGGGGCTATAGGTGGGTGTAAGGACAGCAATGACATTAAGGGAGGAGGCCAAAAGCGGCTGTTAGACACATTGTCTACTACTGCTGAACTTTTCAAATGGAACTGCTTGGCCAATCATAAGAGCTGTAATGTAAATCTATCTCTCACCTAGGTCTTCTTCTTTAGAAATTTTTAAACAAATGTCAAAAAGAAAACTACAAGGTTAAAGTTATTTAAAAAACGCCTTAAATAAACTTTTGATTATATTTAGAAATTACCGTAAATCCTCTAATATAAGATTTCTTGATCGTTCTTGGCATTGATTTTTGACCACTTTGAAGAATGTTTTATGCAAATTACCACCTATTTTGTAGCTCATTTCACTGGCTACAAAATGGGTGGCAATTTGCATAAGAGCATTCTTCAAGAAGTGGGTCAAAAATACAATGCCAAGAACACGATTTTGAATCAAAGGGGGTCTTATATTAGAGGAATTACGGTAGTCATTTTTCTGTCATATTTGCCTAACTCATTAATGCCGGCTGTTAGGAATTCCTATCACAAATCTCCTTACTCTGCGCTGTGAAATTTTTTTCGATTTTTTTTTCTTTTTTAGTGATAAAAAGAATATAAATCAGTATACATGCATAAAAGATAATTTGTGGTAAGTTTTCAAAAGTTCGTTTTTTTCTGAACATGATCAGTGATGGCTTTGATTGTGCGGAAGATAGATTATCTTTCTTCGACCAGTTTGTCAGAAATAAATCAAAAGCTGATTTTATACACGAGAATCGGGTATCTGGTATTCGTACCAGAGAACTAGGGGGAGACAAGAAAGGTACTACTCTTGATTTCAGCCGATCAGTTTCCAACAAGCTCATCAACCTGTTGCCCTAAGGACACTTCACTTCTCATTGATCTAGTTGACCTTAGAACTGAAACAAATTAAATTCGGTCACACAGCAACGGTAGAACTCAATAAGACGGAGAATAGCCCGCTATACAAGATTTATTATCAGCTGGATATATCGGCAGAAATTATGGCCCTATATGAGAATAGGATTGTTTTTTTTTGCCTTGGTCCCCCCTGTTGTTTTTTTATGAACTTGTGTTCTTTTCAATTTGTATTCCGATTTATTTTCTTTCGCTCATCACCGTCGTCTCATTTAATAATAACTAAGAACTAACTATAACTAAATAACTAAATGGCCTTTATGGAAAGAAATATCCATTGCTATTTACATTCAAAGATAAACCAACTTTTGACAAACCTCCCGACACATATTAAGCCAATCAACCACACTTCGCTTGTCCAAATCTAGCTCTCTTGTGACTTGCTCATTATCGAAATCAAACGCCCACATATAGAACAATTGAAGGGACACTGGCAAAGATAAATTCGAATTCTCGAAGAACGACCTACTTCTGATTGACTTATTTGAGCATTGCATTTTGTTGTTACACATCCACTATTAAAAATTCATAAAAAAAACAACAGGGGGGACCAAGGCAAAAAGAACAATCCCATTCTCATAGAGGGCCGAAATTTTGGTCGTATTATCAAATCGTCCAGTGATCATTCTCTCATCAGTTGACCTCTAAAGCATATCTATCAAGCTTGTCGTTGGTCTGAAAAGTAAAAAAACAAGGTTCCAATCCACCAGCCAAACGCAACAGAAGACTACAATAAGCAAGTACAGGGTGTTTCAAGAAATTTTAAAATGACCATAACTTTTTTATAGAGCGATTTTCGAAATTTTGTTTTTGCCAGTCGATTTTTCTTGCTGACAATATTTTTTGGTGTATAATGTTGAAAACACGATTCTTGCTTGGTCCCCCTGTGGCTTTGGTCTGGTCTGTGGATGCCTTATGGATGGACAAGGCCCAAACCACATGGGACCAAGCAAAAATTATGTTCTCGACATTATATACCAAAAAATATTTTCGGCGAAATAATCGATGGGTAAAAACAGAATTTCGAAAATCGCTCTATAAAAAAAGATCTGGCCATTTTAAAACCTTAAAATTTCTTGAAACACCCTGTAGATTGAATGGACCAGAGCAGAACAG
Source organism: Ditylenchus weischeri (assembly GCA_029231635.1). Taxonomy (NCBI): domain Eukaryota; kingdom Metazoa; phylum Nematoda; class Chromadorea; order Rhabditida; family Anguinidae; genus Ditylenchus; species Ditylenchus weischeri. The sequence goes on along the minus strand of JAMRYI010000034.1, from coordinate 303,577 downwards.
TTATCACGTCAGCATCAAAAGTCAGCTGGTCAAGTCAAGAAAGATATGTCATTTGAACCAAAGTGCGCAAAATAAACACGAATTCAAATTTTTTCGTGTATAAACTAGCTATTAGGTTTAAAAAAAGGAAAAAATTTAAAGAAAAAATTTTTTGAGTGAAAGTAGACACTATGTGTTTCTAGTAGTGCTAGAGGCTTCTTCGAAGCCTAAAATTTTAATAGGCTTTTACAGGTTCATGACAAAATACATAAAAAATTGTCTAATTTTTCTGATATATTTTTATAAAAACTTTAAAAAAACACGCCCTAACGCGATAAGTTTTGAACTAGGGGTACAAATTTTGCCACATCGTAGGCTGGTAATCCTCTTTGGATGCCTGCACCATCCAACACAGCTTCCACATACTCCCACTCTTGTTGGCGGTTGGTCAGCAGATCCCACTGAAACCGACTAAGCTCTCTGCTGACATAGAAACGTGTAAGTTCTATTGCATAGAACAAGCAGTAATTGTCCAGCCAGTTGTTGACTCGAATAAAAGCATTCGGGTAGATATTATATCAGTATCAGTAATATATCAGTTATCGGTCTAATTGGTACGGGAATATCGCGGTACAGTCGAGTGGAGGATATTATCACTCCCAGCAGATCTGGTCGGACACCGCTTTTATTGAGACTACTTTGAGCAATAGCCTGTTTAATACAGTCTTCAAAAAATTTCCGGACAAGGTCCAGTGGCTCTGCAACACCTTTAAAACTTTGCACAATCTCCGCTGTATAAAACGACCCCGGTATAACGTCCGCTCGGTATAACGTCCACTGCGGTCCGGTCCCCAGGTGGACGTTATATCATGCGTCGACTGTAATTATTTGGTGGTTTGAATATTTATATTTTGAATATTTAGTCGTACTCAAAACAAGGTGACTACAGTAGAATCTCCCGTTAACATAAATCTCCCATTAACATGACTTCAGACCGGTCCCTATAATAAGGAATACCTAACAATTTACCTTCCCATTAACATAAATCTCCCGTTAACATAATGAAATGACGGTCCCTTGGTGTTATGTTAACGAGAGACTTTATTGTATCCTGTGAAACTTTAAACAATGTCTTTATTTCCGACAAAGACAACAATTCACTGCGCACATTCAACTGAAATACACAATTCTATTTCTCACTTGAATCCCAGTCATTTGACGGCCTTGGTAGAGCTCTTCCTCCGGTTGCTCATCTTCGAATTCCTCTTCATCCTCCGCAAGATTGGCTGATAAATCAGCCAACTTGGGAGCCCTGAAATAACACCTAAAATCAAGAATGAGTCCAGCCAGTGTAAAATAAAATAACGCTTAGTACTAACACTAAGCCCATGACGATCAAAACGACTCCTCATCGGTGCACTCTTCGAAAGGCAAACGGATTCTTCTGTCCCTTTGAGCTTGTCGCTGGATCTGCATAAATTCTGCCATGTTCTAAAAATTCTATTCTACACAAAAAACATTCTAAATAAAATGATAAAAAAAATTAGAGCCCTATCGATATCTCAATTGATGGACAGTATGATAGTCCAGGGTACAGTGCAGAGCTCTGTTGTGTGGCAGCCATTGAGGATATAATAAGATTTGAAGCTATCGGAAAAAGCTAGACAGGTTCTAAAACACAACCATCTAGATTCAATCATTTTTTGTAGGAAATGTTTCAACTCGTATGGAACTTGAGGGTGTGAAACGATGCATACAGGGTCTTGAAGAATCAGGAATGCTTATAGGTTCAGTTACTAGTGATAGGTATGCACAAGTTCGGTCATACTTAGCATCCGAAAAACCAAATATAGAGCATTTCTTTGACGCCTGGCACATGCTGAAAAGCATAAGACGTTCTATAATTACTGTAAGACAATATCAAAGATTTTACCTTTTCACAAGCCAAACAAAGGAAAGTAAGAAAAAATGCAATCATGAGTTTTAAAGAGGCTGGACCACGCTTTATGAACCATCTGTGGTATGCATCTTCACTACCGCGATGCGACCCGAAAGTAGTAAAAGAAACAGCTCTTTCGTCTCTTGTGCACCTGGCCACACAATTAGTCTCAAGTAACAAATCATTATTTTTTTTATCAAAGAACATGAAAATATATTCAGGGTTTCGTACGAAAAATTTTTCATGAAAAAACAAACGGCTTGGCTACAGCTGCGGAATGGTCACAGAAAAGAAGTCGACTATATGAGGAGATCTTTCCATTAAGCCTAAATATGACCATTTTGGTAAATTTTCTGCCGAGCGATAGACCTCGCAAAAGTATAAAACAAAAATGGCTAAAATTAGCTAAAAAAATTAGCCAAAAATTTTGCTTTGATTTTAGCTCTTTTAGCTGTTTTGACAAGCATGAATTACAGATGAGCTATTACTGATAATAAAAGATACGGATGAGAAAAGAAAACAACAATGGCAAAAAAGTTGCTTCTATTAAATGAGATTCGTATTTAATGTTGTCCTGCACCGAAGATTTAAATAGCACTACGGTAAAAGCAGCCGTCGTTTATTTTCTGTCATTTCGAGCGATTCCGTGTGCCTCTTACATTAATTTTATTTCAGCAGCAAAATGATCTACAACAAATTTGTTGAAATTGGACGTGTGGTGTTCATCGCCAAAGGCAAAGACGAAGGAAAACTCGCAGTTGTGGTCAACGTTGTGGACGGGAACCGCGTAAGTTTTGTTATATATTTCTATGCTTAAATGTATGCTTCTAAAAAAAGCTCCGGTTCGCTGTTTTGAAGCAATCCGGTCGTCAACGGAAGCTAAATTAAATCGAAAATTCATGGGTGAGATGGGAGTGTACCATACTTTTCTGTCTCAATCGAATTTTCTACAATCACAAATTGAAATTATTGGCACTGTAAATTTCTTAATTTTCAGGCCCTTCTTGATGGGCCGTCTTCTGGAGTGTCTCGTGGGATCAGAAACTTTAAGGATTTGCAGCTCACCAAGTTCAAGCTCCCTCTTCGCGTTGGTCAGCAAACCAAGATTGTGCAGAAAAGCTACGATGATGCTGGCATCAATGCTAAGTGGAATGAGTCGCAATGGGCTAAGAAAATCTCCAAACGCAAAATTGTAGGTTAAACTTTATCTAAACTATAACATGTTGTTGCTTCTAAAAAAAGCTCCGGCTTACTGTTCATGAAGTATTCCGGTCGTCAACGGAAGCTAAATAGTTTATATAAGTTCATGGGTGAGACGGAAGTGTACCATACTTCTCTGCCTCAATCGAATTTGTTACAAATTTTAAATCGATATCCTACTATTCTAATCTTTTATTTGCAGCGTTCTTCGTTGAATGACTTCGAGCGATTCAAGGTGTTCCGTGCTAAACAGCTGCTCAACCGCGTTGTCCGCACTGAGCTTGGCAAGTTGCGCAAGTCTGCAAAAGGCGCCAAGTAAAAACAGGGAAATCTTTGTTGTTGTTGGACCTTGTTTATTCGTGGAAATAAATGTTGTTTCATTTGCGTTCATTTGTGTTTTTAGGGCCCTAATAATTGTTACAGGGTGTCTGGGATCTTTAGCCCGGGGTCTTTAGCTTAGAAGGTTCTGGTCAGTTTTTGATCCGCGATAAAATTTTATTCTTTCCTGCTGAAAAGAACTTTTCAAAAGTTCGTCATTGTGAGATATGCATTAAACGGATGCGGATTTCGAACGTTTTTATAATTATTATATTATTACAGTCTAATACAGCGCACTCTCGCTAACCCGCCACCCCTAGGGACCGGCGTTAGGATGGTGGGCTACCGAGAGTGGCGAGTTACTAACAAAAGACTATCAAATTAGGATGGCAGTTATCGAAAGTTTTCAATTTATTCAGACGAGTAACAGCAATATTGTAATTTCAATCTAACAAAGCAATTGACGAGCTTCTGAGTTGATAAAAAGCTTCGCCAGGGCGCCAAAGATTGAGATTGGCAGGATCGAAAAAATTCTTTTCTGTGAAGTAACGAGCATTTTTATGGCTTTGAGGGATCTATGCATGTGGTTGGCCGTGGTTGGTGGTTGAATTGAATCAACATATTCTCTTTTAAAGTTTATACTCTCACTTTCGACCAACTGGTTATCTTTTGTTGTAACCTCTGGACGGACTGGGTCATTCGGAGTCCTCCGAAAACACCCTAAAATGATGTTTTTTCGGTTTTAGAACTTTTAACGTGTAAAAAACATGTTTTTAGAGTGTGGCCGACCATTTTTGAAATTTTTTTTTACCAAATATTTCACTTTTTGCCTTAGGGGACTAAGGTAAACCTTCGGGAAAGGGTACCTGAATACCTAAAAAGATGGAGTTTGAACATAGTTTTGTTAATTTGCGCTTTTATGGTTATCATTTAATTTATTTTCGAAGGTATGTGTGTGCTAAACATTGACTTTTGCTTTGAAGGACCACAGCAACGCACCTAAATTGAGGGTATTCTACTACGTTTTGGTCACTGGAGCTGAGCAAAAATATGCATCCTACATGCTCCTATATGCATTTGAGATCAAGAGTCTTGCTTGGAACTATGTTTAAGGTAAGTGAGTGCGCGCATTTCTAACTCTCAAGCTCCTTGGGGAGCTTAGTTGCTTGGGGTTGAGATGCGCACACCCACATACCTTAGGCATAATTAACACCTTAGACATATTGAATAATTAAATGTGGTCGTCCATTATGACTGTTTCATCGATTTTATCAAGATCTTGAACACGGGCCCACGCAAGAAGGAGATCATTCAGCTTCGTCTTGTCTTCTTCCACCAATGGCTCATTGTCAGTTTTGAAGTCGGCATGCAGAATTGAAAATTTATGATTTTTTTCATATTTTTTTAGCTAAATGTTAGCAAAACTTGTGGGGTGGCGGGTTATCGAGAGACATTTTATCAGCGATACTCACTTGGGGGTGGCGGGTGACCGAAAGTGGACTGTATATGCTACATTCTCTTTCATTCTAGCGTTCGTTGAGTTTTATTATTATACCGTAAAGAAAGCGTTGAGTTAAAATTTCTGTTAGTCGGTTGCCTTATTGAAGTATACTGCTATGAAAATCCATGAGTTAGTCAACATTTATGGTTTATAAGGTAAAGATATGGATAAAAATATATGTGGGTCAGTATCTCGGGGGGATAAATATTTTTCAGAGGTTTTCCTTGCATGTTCTTTTATGCGATTCTTGATAAGGTTATGTATTGTGCTTTACTTAGACATTTTTCTTTTACCGTAATTATTCTGATAGAGACCCCGGGGTTACTATTTTTCAATCCTCTATAAATCTTGAAATTGTCAATCAAAAATAACTCTAACTCTGAAATCTTAGTCAAAAATAGGGGGTGGTTACTGATAGAGACAGGTTTCTATTAGAATAATTACGGTAATTCAGTATGCAGTGAAACTACTCCTCCTACTCATTTGGGCAAAACTCATTTGGGCTCCCTCATTTGGGCAAAACTCATTTGGGCTCCCTCATTTGGGCCCCTCATTTGGGCTCCACTCAATTGGGCCTCTCATTTGATCTCCGTAGGTAAATATTGGATTTTTTTCATTTTAAATGACGTCTATTGTCTTTTTAGGCAAAGCCTTAGGCTCAGGGTAAGCATATACTTGTAACCGTAATTACCGTCTTGTAATTGCCCGTGGGTAATTATTTTTCAACCCTTGAAAAATCTCAAAATTGTAAATGAAAAATGTCTTAACTTTGCAATGTCAGTTAAAAAAGAGGGGGTGGGTAACCATTAGAGAGTGGGTAATAATCAGAGATTTCCTGATATCGATTTTTAGCATCTGACATGATAGTGATATGATATGGGTGCCTAAAATTTCCGTCTGATATGATAGTGATATGATAACGTGTGGTGTGATGTCCGAATGATATGATATAACTCCCTGAATTTTCGCCTGGTATGATAGTGATATGATATGGGTGCCGGAAACTTTCGTCTGATATGGTATGGGTGCCCGAAAGAGAGCGAGAATCACGGTGTTTCCTTTGCCCTTCCACAGCGCTCTTGTTGTTATTGGCTCTTCAGTATTGGCTTACATAATTTTGGCGTCCGTAAAAGAGGGTGGAATTGGTTTGAAGAAGGGGAGAAAATGGAGCACGGGAAATTGCGGGAATCTGATATGATAGTGATATGGGTGCTCGAAATTTTCGTATGATATGATAGAGATGTGATGTGAGTCCCGGAATTTTCGTCTGATATGATATGGTGTGCTGTCGAATGATATGATAGGGCGTATCATATCGTGTCGTTTCGCTATCATATCAGTTTTTTTGATAGCAGGAAATCTCTGGTGATAATTAGAGAATATATTCTTTTCCGTTATCGACAGGCCACTTTATTTTGAAGGAATATTAAATGGGATATTTGGTGGGTATATGAAGAAAAAAATAAAGTGGCCTGTCGATAACGGAAAAGAACCGAATATACGGTAATTCAAACATTTTTCTGTGAACCGACCGTAGTTTTACTAGATTTCCCATGTACCAACAAAACCAAGTGGTCATCCACTTGGATCAAAATTTTTTTCACATTTTTGGGTTTGGGTTCAAAAGTTTGTTTTCTGCACTAATTAGAGCATTCTAAAGATGGTTTGACAGGGCGTTAAGCGAATTGATCCACACCGAATTGACCCACACTAGAGACAGAAAAAGGCCTTCAGGGAGGGTTTCGAGTCAGGGTTTATTTCAAATTTTTAAAAATTTCAATTTTTTTTACTTTTTCGGGTTCCAAAACCTGTTTTATGGAATAATAGTGGTGAAATGCCGTTTTGGTAAAATCGAGTTTTGGTAAAATCAATTATTTCCCAATACTCAAAAATACCATACAAAAGCTTATTTTACTACTATCAAACCAACTTCAGCGTGCCCGAATTAGTCCAGAAAACAGGTTTTGGAACATGAAAAACGTAAAAAAAATGATCCAAGTGGACGACCACTTGGTTTAAGTGGTGCATGGATTATCCAGTAGAACTGAGATTGGATCATAGATCGAGTACCACTACACTGCCTGAGTTCCCCAACCTGGGTACGACTACCTGGGTACAACAAAACCAAGTGGTCGTCCACTTGGATCAAAAATTTTTTTTATGTTTTTCATGACCCAAAACCTGTTTTCTGGACTAACTCGGACATGCTGAAGATGGTTTGATAATAGTAGAATAAGTTTATGTATGGTATTTTTTTGAGTATTGGGAAATAATTGATTTTACCAAAACTCGATTTCGCCAAAACTCAAAAATTACTTAACAAAACGGTATTTTACCACTATCAAACCATCTTCAGCATGCCCGAATTAGTCCGTAAAACAGGTTTTGGAACCCGAAAAAATAAAAATAAAATTTTGAATTTTTTTTGATCCGAGTGGACGACCGCTTACTACCACCACCCAAGTACCACTACCTAGACACCTCCACCTGAGTACCAATACCTGGTCAGGGCCTCTGTACTACCACTTGAGTACCACTTTCTCGGTACCAACACCTCCATGCTACCACCTGAATAACCTAATAAACTACTTCAAGGATACGTAATGTTTAAAAATCCAATATTTATCTACGGGCCCAAATGAGTTTTGCCCAAATGAGTGTCAACGGTGAAACCTTGATTTAACGGCATCCCGACTTTATGATTTAATGCTGGTCCCACGAAGTTCTATACATCTGGTTTTAACTATTGGATTGGCCGGAATGTAATGTCGTTTTTTTTCTAACGCTTACCATGCTGTGGTTATTTTTTTTTATCATAATAGAGCATTATATACGAAAATGAAGCACTGTTTTCTGCTTCTAATATGTTTTTACAACTTTCTTACACGTAGAGATTTTAACATGGTTTTAGGCCTTTCAAATGAACTGTCAAGTTGATTAAAAAACGCATTTTCGACACTCAGATGGTCGGCCGGAACGAGGAGCATCGTCGAGGCAAAAATCACCACTTCTGAACTTTGCAAACCGACGCTGAGCTGCCCTTATGTCCATCGAGCCCTCTCCGTACACTTGACAGATTTCCCGAGCCGCTTCAGTCGCTTTTTGACCTTGGTTGAATGCAAAAAGGAGGATGTGTCGAAAATGCGTTTTTTCATCAACTTGACAGTTCATTTGAAAGGCCTAAAACCATGTTAAAATCTCTACGTGTAAGAAAGTTGTAAAAAATATTAGAAGCAGAAAAACAGTGCTTCATTTTCGTATATAATGCTCTATTATGATAAGAAAACAACCACAGCATGGTAAGCGTTAGAAAAAAACGACATTACTTTCCGGCCAACCCAATATATGGAATCCGCAATAGTAGTGCAAATCGGTTTATTTTTTGAAAATAAATTTAGTTTCAAGTATTCCTAGCGATTACTGTGACATTGAGCAATTTATATTATGAGTAATTCTTATGGTAATTGTATGCTAGCTACTTTCTCGTAAGGCATCTTTGTGGAGCAATGCCTTGCTCGATTGGCAAGTTCGATACTACAAGGTAGAAGTATTGTAGAGACGAATTCTTTAGCGTCCTTCCAAACCTGAGCCTGGAATAAGATAATTATTCAAGTCTTATTTGACGCTTTTTACCTGTTTTCTGGCACTAGATGCTATAAATTGGTTTGCCAACTGTCTAGAATGTCTGTCAATGGTCTCTTCTAAAGCACTGTCGATTATCTCGAGCAGTTCACTTCTCTGTTCCATCTAAACCAATTTCATGTATTCTCTTCGTCTGTAAACTTTTCACCCACATCTGAATTATTTTCTGTGCAAATGCTAGTGACTTTGCTGAAAAAACCAAGCTGTTCAGTCTGTGTTGCCTTTGGAGTTCTGTCCACATTTGGCATACTTAAATCTGTGGAAGTAGATGATCCTTGTGACCTTAAAAGAGACGATCTGCCCTCTGGATCGTCGATCTAAATCATAAAATAGAAAATTGTTGTTTCCGCCAGAACGACTACCTTATATTATCTAATAATCTCTTTATTTATTTTATTATTTTATCTAATAATCTCCTCTACCCATCTCTAATCATCCTCCCTCGTTTTTTGATTAGGATTTTAAAATTAAGGCCATTTTTAATTGAGAATTTCCAGGGGTTGAAAAATAAATCCCGCGGGGTATAAATAGAGAATAAACGGTATATAAACCCACATCTGTTTGAGTGCCAAATTCAGCTGTTTTGGTTTTCACTTTTAGTTTTGATGAGTGGCTTCCCACAGCATTTGTGGTCTTCTTTCTTTCTCGTGTGCTGCTGCCATTCAATTCCAGGGTAGTGTTACCTGATTCCATAGTATTCTCAAATCGAATTTGAGGTTGGACATCTTGAAAGTTAGGTTTCATAAGTTTTTATATCTATTTCGCTCACTTGTTTCTTTTTTACTATCTTTTCCAATTTTTGTAGTTCTTTCAACGGTTGATTTATGGCCATATTTTTTCCAATTTATGGAATTTAAAGTTGATGGCATTCTAAGAATTGTGGCTATAGACACTTCCGGACTTATTTTTATAGTCGGGTTGATGTTGTTGGTCACACTTGGCATGGCAATATTTGACATATTAGTGTAGCTTCTAGACGGAGAAATGCTCGGCAGGATTGTTTGGGATGAGGGTGAGGGGGTTCTTCTAAGCACAGCTGAAAAATTTCTGCCTTGTAAACCGGGCTCATTTGCCGGCGTATCTGCTAAACTGTTGACGTCGGATGGGGATGATGGACGTCGGCGTCTGCGAATTCGCCCTGTAAATAATATATTTTATGAACATCTGAATTATTAAAAGCAGTTTGCTTACATGTGTCTACTGGCGGGTTATTGTTGAATTTAACTTTAGTCTCAGAATCAGAGATTTTGTTGTTGCTAAAAATTGAGTAATTTTTGTAAACTTTAGCTTGCCTAAATTCACAAAAATTAAAATTTATGTCTAAAAAACATGAAAATACAGAATGTCAAAAAGGCGCGAATTAACTTTTTAGTGTTAGCTTAACTGATTCCGCTTTTTGATTTTGCTTGAGCACCCAAAAATCTCGAGATCCTATTCAAGTTTTTCACAAAATCGAGGGTTTTAATAAAATAGCTGTTCTAGAGAAAACATTTTAAGCTGTTAAATGATATTAAAACTTAAGAAGCTTAAAGAAAAATAGCGATATTTTGCATGTATAAAAACTTACACATCGATTGAAGGCAAATCTCGCCTTATTCTGGGAGACTTTGAATTGCTTCTCTTGTCGATGCTTTCACCTCCCGTCCCACTGCCTGAGCCACCAGCATATTCAGACTGCACAGCAACAGGACTTCAAGATGATGTTTATTGATTAGTAAGAGATGGATAACAGATAGTACCTGTGGAAGTGTCTGTAGCGATTGACCCCCCTAACATCTGGCTCATACCGGGCTCTAACCACAGCAGAAGAGGGAGGAGATGAAGTAAAAGAAGCAGATCCTCCAAACTTGTTGTTCATAGCCGCCACTTGTGTCAGCACAATGCTCATTCCTATGATTCTTCTTCTACTCAAATAATTGGCCAATCAGCAAACAATAATTAATTTAATAAATTGTTTGTTCGACTCATAATTATTTGTCGACTCGTTAAGCTTTTACGTGAAAATACTATAAGCGTAATACCAATACCAAAACAAAATTTATTAAACATACAAAATATTGCGTGCAAAGCTTTTAGTAGCTCTAAACTTTTACGTTGACTTCCCAGAAAAAAGCTAGCAGCTAACATGTTCAACAAAAAATATAGTGGAGAAAAACAACATGAAAATCGGTGAGTATTACAATTTAAGATTAGAGATGAATATATTTTTTCGGCGTTTGCTAAAATAGTCACTTTTTTCTAGGGTAGTTGTCGATCGGTTTGAAAAAACCAGTTTTTTCAAAACCGGGATTTCGCTGAACCTGGTATTCGGTTTCCCCACTTCGGTTAACCGACCGCCAACTACCTTACTTTAAACATGTATTTAATATTTATGAGCAAACGTTTACTGTGAGATAAGATCGCAAAGTTGCTTTTGAACTTTCCTACAATACCCAAACATCTTTTTTGTCTAAAAATTACATCTAACGCTTTGTTCAAAAACTAAAGAGAATTTTGTGAGCTTAATAAAATTATTTTAAAAAACCGAGCTTTGTCTAGTAGTTTTTAGTTTAGATTTCTCAAATTTGCAAAACCGTGAAGTTATAAAGTATGCATTCAGTATCTTTTATATGTGAATAAAAGTAATATGGTGGAAATTTGTTGTAATTAAAATTAAGTGATAGTAAAGCTGGGTTCTTTTCCATTATCGGGACCTGCGATATTTTTGTAAAAAAATTGGATGCCAAAATATTTTTTAGAACATTTAACGTGCATTTTAATTGGTGGGCATATATTGCTGCGGAACTCTTAAGAGGAGGTCCCGATAATATATTCAAAGACCACTTTACAAAACGCCGAAGAAACGGTTTCTACCAACAATATAGATCCTAAACTTGAAATAGATGACTTAGTTGATGTTGCAATTAACTGATAATCAGAGAATCAGTATAGAATTAATGGTTGTAGAATAGTAAGAGTAAGTGTAAATGCTTTCCACTCTCAAGTACTTGCACACGATAATTTTAGGTGTTTTTCATAATTCTAACACCACCAAATACCGTGAAAAAGTTTTGAAATTTCTATTTTGATCGAAAAAGGCAAAGAAATCCGGACAATTTCAAATACATGGTTTTAAAAAAACTTAAGACTATCAAATTAAAAATCGGGATTAGAAGGTCATTGAAGACACCTAAAAATATCGTGAACATCTATACTGAATAGTTTTGCTACCATTAAAACCAGATTTATTATACACTTCATTTACAAATAAATTTAAACTTTATAGTAAAATAAGTTTTTAATCCCAAAATTATTGAGTTTTTTTTAAATCACTTGCAGAATTAAAACATTGTGAATCATTGATTTTATTTAGCTAAAGAAGACAGTTAATCGAAAATAAACTTTTATCTGAAAAACCTCGTAAACATTAATCTCCTGCGAGTGACTGGCAATAGAAAAACATTAACACTAACTTCTTCCTGTAAATGAGGAGCTATCCAGCAGTGTGGATAAAGAGGGGGGGGGGTGTCTAGAGAGACACCGAAAACACACACACATATTTTCATGGTAGAAGAAGCGAGAAAATAGGCTTATTACGTCCTGCAATGAGTAGTGAGCAAGTAAAGAAGGCAACCAATTTGGCAAATGGCTTTATAGGAGGAAGAACAAAAATGAAAAGAGCTCTATCCTCGCATATTTGCCATCACACAACACCTGGAATAGGCTTAAAATGGTGAGATACATACCATCTTACTGGAAGAGCAAGATAAGCGCATCAAATTCGGCAATAAAAATGATGTTTTTGCAGAAAACACTACTATACTTAGTCCAAAATAATAATTTGGCTAATAGCTGAGTAGGTGGCGAAAATCAACAATTACTCAACTAATAGATCTTCTTGAAAAATTAAATTTTGATGTGTAAGTCGAACAGCAACTATTTCCTCAAGACTAACACAGAAATTAAGTGACTAAAACAAAATCACAAGTTTTGATTCACAACTGGTTTATACAGTCAACCTTCAAAAAACCGGCATCCCTGAGAACCTCTTGGAGCGCCGATTTATCGGGACGGGGTTGAAGAAAAGGTTGTTTGGGATTTCGGACGGAATTTTCAACTAAAAAAAATTTCGGGATCGGGATTTTGGCGAAAAAAAATTTGGCATCCCGTTCATATTTCGGGATTTTTTTCATTTTTCGTTTTAAAAAAAAATCACACACATAAATTGCTCTATGACTACAAATACACCTTCAGAAAGGGTGTAACAAGAATTGTGGAACTTTTGTTTTGGCCATAAATTTTTTATAAGACCTTTTTCAAAATTCTGTAAACGCCAAACGACTCAGAATCGAAAAGCAATTTTTATGGTGCATTAAACTCGAAAAAAATTTTTTGGCCAAATTTTGAAAAAAATTGCCTTGGTCCCCCTAGCAGATAGACTGATAAGGGCATGCATCCAACATGGAGAATGCTCCAGATTGTTTGATGAGATGGAATACCATCCTGCAACGTTAATTCACGAGTGCTCTTGTTGGTATCATCATGAAACGCTTGAATAACTTCTTCTTCTTTCAGCTCTGTCCGAACACATCTGAAACAAGAAAATTGCACAAAATTCGAGAACATGAAATTCACCTTGTGCTTCTCCTCTTTTTCCTCTGACTGCTATCTCGCACCAGATATTCTTCGAACCACCGCGGAATGCTTAGCTTGCTAGGCTTTACAACGTTGCGACCATAGCGAGCACCGAATCTACGAAGAACGATAGTGGGACTCCCTTCCTTGGCAAAATTTACGATACAAAAGACTTTCTGCTGCGGAGTGAAACTCATCTCGATCTCTAAACAATAGCGGAATTAGCAGTAAAAACCTAGCAACACTGAATGCGAGACACTAAAAGAAAAAAATGATGCGTTTCCGAACTTAAAATAGAGCAAAACTAAAATTTTCGATTTTTGCCGTTTTTGCACCATAGGGGGACCAAGGCAAATTTTTCGAAATTAATTCGAAATTTCGAAATTCGAAATAAAAAAAATTTTAAGCATTGTGTTTTTGACCCATTTTTTGATCACTTCTCTCAAGTAAGTTAACAACCATTTAATAGCTCATCTTTCTAGCTACAAAATGGGCGGTAACTTGCCGGAGAGAAGTGATCGAAAAGTGGGTCCAAAACATGATGCCATCAGCACGATTTTGAATCAGGGGGGGGGATAATTAGAGGAAATACAGTAAATAATTTTCCTGACAAACTTGGCATTCGGGATTTGACAAATTTCGGGATCGGGATTTTGGAAAATTTTGAGGGATCATTTCCAGCACTGCTTTACCGTCAGCGAATGCTCTAATTTTGGGATTTCAAGCAAATGACCATCAAAATGAAAAGAAAGCAGCCAAGATGATGCGTACTTTTTTTATATCGCCTTAAAATCTATCAGTTTTATTTATTTGTCAACGCGGTTAGTGACTTTCTAAAGTCAAAATTTCATAGGGAACCAGATATAAATTTTTCCACACCAAAATCACTTCGGAAAAATAAGGTAGCTATCGAATGTTTGACCAAGGAAGAAAAGAGTGCTATTGAGGGGTAGGATTGCGGTATTATTTTGGAATTGACGTTTTTTTGCAATTTTAATTTACACGATCATTTACAACAATATACTGAAAATGACGCCAAGAAGCAGGGTAGCAGAGTCCCCAGAACGATCGATTTTCGAAAATTTAGCAATTTTGTAAATCAGATCCAGATGTTGTGAAATCATGCTCCTATGATTTTGTTGGATAGCCAATAGTGTGAAGGTCATTTTGACAACAAACTTGTGAATTAAAGGAGGTAAAAAATGCACCCAGGGGGATTTGAACCTGGTTGTTCAAAATATTCGCACCATGATTTGCCCCCTTTAACGACGAAAAATAGTTTTTTGTGGCGAAAAAGGTTTTATACGGCATATTTTTTATACATATTTTGTCTGCTAAAATATTTAAAAAGCTTGACACAAAGCTGAAATAAATACTTCCTCAGGTTTGACCAACAGTGATGTTAATTCCCAAGCACAACTGCTGCATTTGAGGAAACAACTGACCAAAACTATGCAAATTAGTGTCATTAGTAAGTGGAATATTTGGAATGGAAAATGACGAGTGCCAGTAACTGTTTCATCATAGATGGTGGTGCGCATATAATTCTCTTTTTCTCTGTTTTAATCTAAATTTGGTGTGTAGAACAGTTGGACAAGATATAAGAAGAAGCCAGTGAGTTCACATGTATACGTGTGTGTGTGAGTGAACATGTAAAACAGCTTGGAAACATCCTACATTTATCCATCAAATAAATTGTGTTTGTGTAATTTGTAAAAAAAGTTATGTCACGGATAAGGTCTATAACCAATTCCGCTTATTAAAATTTTATAAAGTCAAAAAATTCTTTTTTGACGAAAAATCTAATTTTTTACTAAAATCTGATTTTCACATAAGATTTGCCTAATCTTGATATGGGAGCTGTGCACAAATACGATTTTACGAATTATAATCATTTTTTCGCTAAGAAAAGACGCCAAAAATTAAGTTTGACCGCAGTAGCGAATACATTCCCCCCCACTCTGATTTTCCTTATAAAACCATGGTAAAAAGTACCCAAATATTAGTACCAGACACCGGAAAAAAATGGGTAAAACATTTTTCAGTCCAGGCTAACATATGCTGGCCTGCCTTAAGCCTAAACCTTAAAACAAGGGTAGTTACAGCGATTTGGGGATGGGGTCTGTATTCGCTACTGGCGCAGTGTTTCCAAAATGAAAAGATTTTCTTACTGAAAAAATAGTTAACTTCAAAATTTTCACTGAAAAAATGAGATAACTATTTTTTCAGTGAGAAAATCTTCTCATCTTGGAAACACTGTACTAGCGCCGAAAGTTTTACTTATAAAACAACAAAATGGTTTGGGATCACACGTGAGAATGTACATATCTGCTGATTTTTTTATTTTGCACATAACTATTTGTATTGTTGGAAAAACTAATCACTATTTTTTTATTTCCTTCACAAATATACAGACATTTTTGACAAGAAAAGTACATTTGACTTTCTGGTATTTTTTAGTGTGACTTAGACAACTTTATACTGGCGTTGACACTGTTGTTGTTACTGCTCGTTCCATTGTTTATCCTCTTCATCAATACAAATGGAATAACCAGCAATATTCCACCAATTAAGTAGCACATTGTTGGTCCCATCAGCCAGAACACTTAAACTCAAATAGTGTGGAAGGAAAAAATCTTTTTTTAACACTACTTAAAGATCCAAAAATAGGACCACATGCTCTGGAAAGGGCACCAATGCTGCGGAACACGCCCATGCAACTGCCTATCTTAGACTCATCGCATTGAGCCGACACTAGTGTCTGAATTGGTTATGTTTTGACTACTTAATATAGAGCAAAAAGTAGTTACAGTTAAGCAAGGCACAACTATGGCTGAAGCTGCAAATTGAGGCCATGTTTAAAAAGTAGATAATCCATACAGGGTTTACCACAGGAGAATAAAGCCAAAGAAATGTAGAGCAAGGTTTCGTTGAATGCCATGCTCATTAGCAGGAATGCGGGAGTGATTGCAGCCAAACCTAGCAAGGCTGTTGGCTGCTGTCTGTCCAGGGGGATGCGACGAACATATCCACCTAAATATTTATTGAAAGCTGCCTTGGACTCCGTATGCAAATCTACCTTGGAGAATGACCATCAAAACACCTGTGAACAAATACAGTTTGCCCTGTTGACTGCTTCCATATTGAAACCTAAAAATAATTCAGTCCTTTTCTAAAACAGAAAAATGGGGCCATAAATCAATGACATAAACTGACAAAAATGCCCGGATTCTTTCTCACCGAAAGTACCATGAAATTTCTATTAACGTATTTTCTGTAATGATTAGTCAGGGCTTATTATTTTTCAACCCCTTAAAGATCGGGAAAATTTGAGGTGGATATCGAGCATTTTGGGTAAAAGATTTTTACTTCTTTGAAATCCCAAATATTTGTTTTTATTTTTTAAGCTTTGCATCAAAGTATTCTTTTTTAGCTTCACAATGTGAAAAAGCACAAGATAAAATAACCCTTTAGCTTCAAAAAGTACTTTTTTGGAGAATTTCAGTTTCCAATAATTTGAGATTGCAGTCCTGGCTAAAAGATATTTTTGAGTAAACGCCTTTTAAAATATTTCCATCGGCGACGGGTACGCCCTTTTAAAGCCAAATTTTCTTTTAGTCAAAAGTTTTTCTTGCATCTAATACGCTGTTTTGCACTCTTTCAGATGCTAGAGAAGTTTTTCACAGCAAGATAAGCTTTGCCCATTTTTCAAAATGTTGGCCGGCCCAAGATAAACACAGTACCTGATATGGGTGAGGAAGCAAAGTGTAAACTCAAGTCCAGAATACAAAAATAAGTAGTAAAAGTATATCTAAAAAGTGGTCATTTTAAATTATCGAATGGCAGTTGCTGACACAGACCTGTCCATAACACCTCAGCAATTTGTTGTTTTCTTTGCCCACAACTTTGAATTCGAACAGGGCTTTTGGGTGGATATAATTGTAGGTGGAGTGCATAAGTTCTCCTAATTTCATCCTCTAAAAATTTTGAACAATAAAAGCAATTTTTCACAAAGTTGGGGAAAGTACAGGTTTTGTGAGTGTCTCGGGCAGGAAAAGCAGTGCTAGAACCAGTTCCAAGAATGTTATGAACAAGGCGAATTTGGCTGGAGCTGTGTTCAAGTAGGCCTTATTGTAAGCTGTGGCTTTGGCTGCTGTTGCCGCACTGGCAGCAAAGTAGGCACCAATAGCTGGGCCAATGATAAAGGCGCAGGAGAAGGCAATCCCAACAAATGCCTGAATTACAACAATTTATTTCATCAAAACGAGCAATTAGCAGAACTATATGCTTTGAAAATGGTGTACAAATCTGTTTGTCCATCCAAAAACTTTTTTTCGGCATTTTAACGTTTGGTTCAGTACGGAGCACCGAAATTGTTGGCACGACTGGACATTTGAGCTGAGCGTGCCGAAAATTTCGGCAAACCGACAACCTTGTATACTTTGCTCAATACTTATCGTCAAACATCTATTAAAAAAACCGAGTCTATTGTTTTTCAACCCTCCGAAAATTTCAAAAAAACTGGGTCGATTTTGAGATTTAATCAAAATCTCAACAAGGCGTGTGCACGTAAGCAAAGGTTCCGCTTGAAAAATATGCTCCGGTTTTTATAAGCTTCAGCCCAAATTTTCATTTGTACAAGCAGCTTACCATTCCTTTTCCTCTAGAACTGATTGGACAAATATCAGTGACCACAGCTGGAAATAGCACAATTAATTCTCAAACGGCCAGCAAAACACCGACCAATAGCCACGGAAACACTAGCTTTGCTCAATCCTCCCACTATTCTTGACACAATAAACACTCCGAAGGTGTCAGCAATCGACCAAAGCTGCAAAACAAAAACATGCGAATAAGTCAGCTTAATAATGCCTTACTCACATAATAAGAGGTCAGAGAGCCAAGTATGGACAGGATAAGAATGGGCTTTCGCCCACAAACATCTGATAAGGCACCCAAAATAGGAGAGGATAAGTACTGCAAAAAGCTGAACAGTGAGCCGATTATTCCTGCAAATGACACCTTTTTAACACACACACAAAGTGGTTCTCCTAAAATACCTGCAAAGAAAACAGTGTTGTAGCGTTGTAAGTCAGGCACGTGCACAATGGCTTGCAGCCATTTGGCAGATGACTCAAAATACTCGTACACAACATCTCCGCCACTCTGTAATAAAGTGACAAAAGTTTTCTGCCTAATTTTCAAAAATAGTCTAAGGTTGTAAATATCAACTAGTGAAAATTGGGGCGATGCTGGTCCCTGCCTTTTTTGTTTGAAACGCTTGAGCATGCCCTTTTAGGGTGGGTCTTACGTGTAACTTTAATTTTACTATATGAGGAGGGCTGGTCATTTCACATTCAGTCACACCTTTTTAAAGTAAAAAACGGTGTAGGCAAAGTAACCTTAATTATTACTTTACAACTTTTGAGGAGTACGTTTAATAGAGGAAATACGGTATACGGTTTTAATTAAGATTTCAGGAAAAGGACTGGATTATTAACCCATTTAGTGTAAGGTATATATCCCAACCTCCGGCAATCGAGCCTGTCGACTGTAATGCTCAATGATTGAAGGAAATAAAGGCAGAATACATGTGAAAGAAAGCAAGTCAAGAGTCAGTATCAAAATTAGGATAAAAAGACTTCGCCCACTTTCAACCGAATCTCCCACCATTTCTATCTGAAAAGCAATCGAATAAATAAAATGTAGCTTCAAAAAATTTGCGGAATTGGAATAACGAACACAAAATAAAAGCAACAAAAGAGATAAATGGTCAAGTACTGAATGCAGGAAAGGCTGAACAAAAAGCACAGAAATTGCATTTTCCTTTACAAATTTTAAAAGAAATTTCTCACTGGTCTTACAAAAAATGATTCACTGCTTGATAAAGGAGCAAAATGGCGTAGTAGAAATGACATTTGACAACAAGCATAAAGACAAAGCAACACAAATGGTTGGTATGAAAAGATAGAAAGGGCTGGAAAAAATCTTCTGCAAAAACTATTAGACCAATAATTATGCTGCTAGCTAACAGGTGTGCACTAATGTGTGCACACTACGCAAATATAACTGAAATTTTGCAAGACAAAGACCATTTTTAAAGACTTTTCCATTAAATTTTTACGCGAATGTTTTTTACGAAACTTCGTACGGCCGTTTTTTACAGGAGGGATGTAAATCCTCCCCCTTTACTATAGCGACAGATTCTGTCTGTCTGTCACCAAAAAAGATTAGGGGTGTTCCGTCAATCAGATCGAAAATCTGATAACACCATTCGACTCAACGTGGTCGATTTACTGTCTGAAAAAATTATGAAAACTTGGGTGTGACTGTCTCAAAAAAAAGTTATGGCCTGATGAAAGGTCCCAAAATTGCCTTGGGGGACCAAGGCAATTTTGGGTGTTTTTTGGATTGCCTTGGGGGAGCAAGGCAATTTTGGGTGTTTTTTGGATTGCCTTGGGGGAGCAAGGCAAGGTTTTAGGTTCAAATCCTGGTGGTAGCATGCATCATTTTTGTAACGTGTTTTCCCCACACAGGTCCTCGGCGCCTACGAATTGCCACATCTGTGGCAACAACATATTCTAGTTTAGAGTTACTAAAAGTCATGAGACCCAAAATTTGTTTTTGTTGGAACTATCCGAGTGACATTCGGATAGTAAATTCTAATATTGTGAAAATATTGTTTTTAGGCTCATAAACAGAGGTGATATCTGTATTTTTCAAAAAAAATACTTTTTCGGGTCCCCGAAGTTTTTTTAATTTTAATATTTTACTTCAAAATGTCAATAAACACTTAAAAAATGACAGCTTTTCTTCAAAAATGGTCAAAAATAATGGGTTTGGCATTTTGGGCCCCTGAGGAAATTGGGATCGGGATTCAGAAATGATCCGGAATTCGGGATTCCCGTTAGAAAAAAATACTAAGAAGTTTGCTAGATTTGGGATTTTTCGGGAAATGTTGGCCGACGGTAAACGGCATTCTCAAAGTTTTCAAGACTCCCAAAACAGGAATTCCTTTGCCAAATCTAAAAAAAATATTTTTTTGAACGATGTAGTTTTTTCTAAAAAATTGCACATGTTAACAAGCAATTCAAAAAATAAATTCTACTCTTCAAAAAATGCAGCGACAAAAGTTACAAATTTTTTAAACAAAAGTTTATTTATTGTAAGAGTCTAACATTTTTTCAACCGTTATAATTCCGTAAATGTACCCCCGACATATACCATACAAAAATGTTTTTTTTTTGGTCTAAACCTTTTGTTTTAAAAACTACTTACTATAACTTATGTACCTTTTTTATATATTGTAAACAGGGACATCGTGAAGTCTTTCACTGTTAAAATTTGACACCAATCTTATTATCAAACCAGAAATGACTTTAGATTGAATTTCTTCATTCAAATTGAATTTCTAAGTTCCGTCCTCTAACTTACTTTTTTCACCATCTGATTTTGTTTCGCCTTTTTTTAGAATTTCTTTGGAAATTTTTTAAATTGTTTTGGATACTTGTGCAGCCCTAAAACTTGACTTTTTAATGAGCTAAAAAATTTGCTGAACGATTTGCAAAATTTAGAGATCAAGAGGTATTAAAAATAAACCGAGAGGTCTTTTTTAGGTTTTTTCTATTTTTAGTACCTCTTGATCTCTAAAATTTGCATCCATTCAGCGAAGTTAGATAGCTCATTAGGAGTTCAAGATCCAGGACGACAATACCAAACGGACAATAATCCCAAACCTTTATAAAAATTACACAAAAAAAATTTAAAGAAAAATGGCAAAGTAAAATAAGCGGGCCGAAAAAATAAATTAAATGGCGAAATTGAGACTTTAGAAGGCGCACTTCAGTTACAGCCAATAAGTTTTATGCTGAAAAAGCGGTTTTCTCCACATTTTTGCAAATTTTGAGCATCTTTCATGAATAAAGTAATTTTTATAGTCCAAAAATTTAGACTTTTAGGCCTCGTGTCCAATTATCTGATTTTACCTTCACTCTCACTCTTGACTCTCACTCACTTTCAGTGTGTGTCTAATGAGTAAGGTAAAAATACGCTACTTGGACACGAAACTTTAGTTCAAATTTTCATCACTAATAAATGTTTCTTCGCAAAAAAAGAGAGAATAGTCGATTTGTACAAGATTTAAAAATTGAGGGCACTGACTTTAGAGAATCCTTACAATAATCTCTTGGATTGGATTTCATACAACACAAAATATCCTCTTCTCTGACTGCCATAAATGTAGGGAAGAGAAAAGTGGTGAGAGAACTCGCACTTCTGTGAAGTTCCTTGTTCTTCTAGGTCTTCCCCTTGCTCTCCCGTCATCTTATGCATGATGAAAACTAAAAGACCCCCACGAAAAGAAAATCAATGAAGATCAGAATGTGTGTCTGTGTGCATGCATGTTTTTGTGTTTGCTTGGTGGGCGAATAAAAGGAGAAGAAGAAAAGGAACACAAACGTTCACTCATCAACATAACCCTAACACAGGAATTTCGCAAATTTTCAAATTTGTTCTGCGGCCTTAGGCTTAAGATGCAAAAACTATCTTAACTGCAGGATGAATCCAAGCAATGCAGAATGGTCCGATACAAAAATCTTCAAATTTTAAACTCACTTTCCTCAAAATAAAACATATTTATGGGTCAATAAGTTCTTAAAAAAATTGCTATGATAAATTTATGGCGTAGGACCGTTTCGTCGTTTTTTGTCTCATTTTTTCAAATTTCCATTTTTTCGGTTGTAACTGAAGTGCGCCCTCAGAAGTCTGAATTTTACATTAAATTTTATTTTGGCTTTTTTCTTCAGATTTTTATTGTAATTTTTGAATTTTTTTCGCACTGGCATAAAACCCTAGATCTTTGATTTCTTAAACTAGTACAAAATTTTTTAAAACATAACAACAAAAATTCAAAAATGGGTTGGGTGATGGAAATTTTCCGAGGAAATTTTCAAGATATCAAAATATCAAGATATTTTCCGGTCAAAGAAAAATTGGAAAATATCTTCTACCTTTGTTTTGTTTAGATATCCAAGCAAAAAAGCAAAATTCTTGCAGAATCGAAATTCTGACACCGGATTCAGGTTCAACATGGTCGATTTAATTAAGAAACTACTTTTTGAATTCCGAGGTCACTAACAATTTTCAAATTACCTTCAAGACAACAAACATTTAAACTTGGAAATTTTTGGAAAAAATTCAGTATTTGAATGTTTATTGTCTTGAAAAGAATTCTATATTTGACAGTGACTTTCTATTTAAAAAGAAGTTTGTCAAGTAAATCAATCATTCTGAACCTGAATCCGGTGTCAGAATTTTGATTTCGTAAGTATTTTACGCCAAACTGTCTTTAGTATCAAAAATATTTCGTAAGTGTTTCCTACAAAATATATATTTTCCGGTTTTAGGAAATTTTCCGGGAAATTTCCTCCAAAGGTATTTTCCGGAAAATATCCCAACCCTAATTTTTTCTCATCCTCTCGCAGTTTAAAAAACGGCAAGAACTATGACAAAAATCTGTTTGATGACAGGTTTGTATCTGTCCTAGCGTGCGCTGGTATAATCTACGCCTAAGCTTTTTATAAATTAATAACTTTTTTGGAGTAGTATTTGTAAAACTGTTATAATAGAGGAAGTAATGTAGGATAAACTTGAATAAAAGCAACTCAATTTTCCATAAGTCGCATTTATTAAATTTCCTGTCCTTGCTTGTGTTCCCACTCCTCTTTCTAAGCAAATACCCTTTAACTGCTGATGCTTTTAAACCTTTTATATAGTTCAACTTATCTTTTTTGTTGTTATATAAATATATTTGATGGTTCTTCCGGTGATTCCTCACAGATTGACCAAAATCAGTAAACCTAATCGATGGAGACTAATCAAAAGTGCTTTTTTATTTTCTGCCATGGCCTGTTTTTCTAACCTTATTAGTAAGTTCTGTTTTCAAAAAAAACAAAAAATTTAACAAGTTTTGCAATATTAGGTGTCTCAACAAACAGGCTAGTTTATTTTTATTTTTTAACAGTTAATTTTTCTTATGATATTATGTAAACATCTTCAAGATTCATCCGCTAAAGTTCCTTTTACGGTAGTCGTCTAAAAATGTGTGTTTTATGGGATCATATTTACATATAAAATTATAAAATATAACATGCAGAACAACCATAAAGGTTCTTCGTAAATAATTTTAAATAATATTTTCGTAAATATATTTATCTTCGTAATAGTGTGTTCAATATGAGGTATAATTAAATATCAATTTAGTGACGCGCTAGGGAAATTAGAAGCCCCCTGCGCCCCTTCGGGGGTCCAGGGGGCTTGGGAGTTGAGATGCGCACACCCACATACCTTAGACACAAATCACTCGAAAGTGACTCTGGATGTATTAAAAAACATGCATACCAGAGTTATTTATGCGGTAGGTCCCAGTTAACAAAACTATGTTCAAATTCCATGTCTCAAGGGTATTTGTTAATTGTTGTTAGAAATTCGGTTTTTGTCTTTTCTTTAAAGTCTTTTCTTCAAGTAAAATTGGTCAAAAATTTTTTTTTTGAAAAAATCAGCTTTTTATGTCGAAAAGTATCGCAAAACAACTTTTTTATCGTTTTAAGCATATAAAAATTACTTAGAAGACGTTTGAACACTATTTTGAAATCAGTAAAAACTCGCCCCCCAACCCAACAAGTGCCGATCTAACTATTGTATTTGGTGCAGTTTTTTGGGACGACGCTCAACTGGCAGCCATCCCAACTTGCGGCCCCCGACTGGCGGCCATCTTAACTGGCTGCTACTATAACTACTAGCTAATACCCCAACAACTTAAAGTTACACTGGTGTACGGCCAGTTCGCAAATTGGCTTCATCGCGAGCTGACCTATGACCTACCTTGCCTTTTTCGAAATTAAATTTCCACTTTCGGGCACGGGCAAGCCCGTTCAAAAAACTTCACATTCAGTTTTTTAGCTGGTTGTATACTTCTGAAGTGCTCAAATACTATATTTTCCCGAACAGAACAGACTTTTATGACGATCTTTCACTAACACCACCCACTTATTTCAAGGTATTTAATTTTGTTACATCCTACTGTTTTGATCGAGGATCAATAAAGTGTTTTGTAGAATGCTACACTTGGACCGTGGCTGTAAACTTTATTTTTGAGTTTTTTTAACTCTATAAAACATTATCACAGGTTCTGTTGGCTTGACCGTAAGTTAAACCAGAAAGCGCTAGTTGTAGTCAATTTTAAATGTTGCGTGTGGTTGTAGCATTGACAGAGTTCCACTGCTCAGATGTGGACATATTTTCTACAGATGAACCTTCAGATGTGACTACAAGCGTGGAACGTCTGTTTTTTTTTGTAGAGCATTTCAAGCAAAATTGACGATTTAAAGCGGGGGAAAATAGCCAATCGAAAAAGCCACCATGGTGGCGTTTTTGGTGGCTTAGGTGGCTTTTGAGGAAGTACGGTATATGAAAAATTAATAGCACTATTATTCTCGTACACTGCTGCTTTATCATTATCGAAGACGCCCTTAGAAACTACAAAAACGCGTGGCTCAGTAAATTGCAAGCCAAACAACCAAATTGCCAACATTAATTTCGAGTTATTAAAGCTATTTTTTATTCAGAATCTGTTCGACGCTCTTTTTCTTTCATGGTAGGTAGGCTTTATTGCAAACACTTAGTCACAAAATATTAGCTCACGACTTTTTTTTTAATTTATAATGAGCAAAGGTACAAAATAGCGTAAAAGGACGGTGCCTCTTCCTAGTCATGGACATTTTTCTCTGATTTTCTGGTTTTTTCGGGGAGGAGAAAAATGGACCATTTCAAAGTGGCCCTTTTCAAATTGGGCCAATGCAAATTGGGCCACATTTTTTGAAAACAGATCCAGCAGCTGACTCTTAACTATGCCAATGGAGTCGGATTACCTCGTATTGAATTTCTCGTATCCATCGTTGTTCATTTGGAAAAGTACCAAAGAAATTGTTAAAAATCTGTTTACTTGTTGCCGTAGTGTGTGGGACGAATGCATAAATTAGTTCTGGGGACTTTTTTCAACCTATGTCTGAAAAGGGGGCGTTCATCAGAGAGATACGGAAATAGTAACTAATGTTGACCAGAAAAAAAATCCTGACAAAAAATTCATCCCTCTGTATTGTATAAAGCGAATTGCATTTTCTCAAATGGGTACAGTCTACAATTTCGTATAATGCCTTCGCGATATAACGCCACCAAAAGTCGGTCACAAGAGGTGGCTTTATATAGAATGTAGTACAAGGAATGAAGTAAAAAAGCATCAAAATATAAAATTTGAAAAAGGAATCAAGTTTAGGAAAAAGGTGAAAGTCTGGTGAAAAAACATTGCTTTGGTACCCCTGTTGATTGACTCAAAAATGTGGCCCAGTTTGCATTGGCCCAGTTTGCATTGGCCCAATTTAAATTGGCCCATTTTTCTCCTCCCCGTTTTTTCAATAACTTTTTTTGAATTATTATTATTTGCATTTAAAACTTGACATGCATTGAAAATAAATTTTTAAGTTTGTTTAAAATTTGAAACATCGATTCACGGCCTTTCAAAGCAGTCAAAAATGGGCAGTAGGTAACTTTCTGAACAAGGTAAGGTTTAGGTAACTTTTTTGCGGGAAATTTTAAAACTCGTCAAATTTGATTGGAAAAATGAGTTCCGGACTTGAAATGGCTTCTAGTTTCCATAGATGCTCAATATTGTGAAGATTTGTTGCAACTTTGTTGGGCAGGTGCAAGGCTACATTTTGGTATATGACTTGTATATATATACAAATTTCTCACTTTTCGATACAAAAAAGTTTCATGTAACTTTTTGCCTTATATTTGACGTAAAGTCTGCACTTTCGTTTCACCTATGCTCAAAATTTTATACAAAAAGTTGAAAATCTGATATTTATGACCTAAGTTTACTTTTCAATTTTATGTCGAATTGGCTAATAATAAAAAGTTTGCAAAAAATTAAAAAATCGAACGTGCTGGAAGCTAGGGTTGAACTCGCCGGATCTCAACGAAATTAGCATTTTCTCCAGTGTTGCACAACAAACACCCTCCCCCCACTTTAACTAGTGCGCCATGAAGATTATTGAAAAATCACCTACTGCCCATTTTGAAAGGCCGTGCGATTAATAAGCCCCTATTTCTGTCGAAATGCACATATTCATGAAACAAATAATGAAAAATCATACGTAACTTTATTTGCAGATCGTGGGTGGTTTATTAGATGTACTTGGCTTTTTCAGCATGATGGTGCTCCACCTCCTAAGTTTTCAATAACTCACAAAAACAGTTTTTAGATATGTTGTGTGAGAAGAAATGCGTACAGAACACTATTTGCTGCTACTATTACAAACGTTTTAGCTGGTTCAATTTTCTTAAGTCATTATTTATTAGTTCAACCACTAATCAACTGACATCTGCAGGGCTTGCTAACTTTTGTTGCATCATAGTAGTAAGTGTGGTTTCACAGTTAAATATGTAGTTTATATTGATCAGTTTGGTTCAGTACATGTCTTCAGTGTCTAAAGAAGTGGGCAACAAGATCTACAAGGCATCTGAGATGGACGACTCTTTGTTCCACTACTCCTATGGCTTCTCTTTAATTTTGCTCAAGGTGGATCTACCTCTTCAAAAATAGCCCTAGTCAAGTTGGTTTTGCAGATGAGTTTTTTTTGCACTGAAATTGCTGCCCTGTTCTCCACTGTAGTCTATATGTCCAAAAGAGACGAAAGGACCTATAATCGGTATCAAATGAGCACCATGCTTAAGGTTAAATCGTATTTTAAATCATATTTTGTGTTGAAAAATTGTTAAAAACTAATTTTAGAACATACGTGGTGACAACCAAGCAGATCAAAACCTTCTTAATGATCGCTATTACCAACATGGCAGATTTAGCTGTCTACAGAAAGCGTCCAGGTTTTTTGAAATTTCGTTTCTCTTAATTTAATTTTGCTGTTGTAGAAGTGCATCAATGGACGAGCCCCTTAATTCGACAAATACCACACCACGCAAATCTCTGTATCTGATGCCTTCAGAACTGGTGGAAGAGCCCTCAGTAGATGAGTCTGCTGTGAATGATGGTAAAAGTGATGTTACCTGTTACACTTTGACTGCCCTGTCCAAACTGCCTCAGTTAAGTCTTCCGTCTGGAAAAGGGTCTCAAACAAGTGTATGACAATTTATTTTTGGCGTAATACAGTCAACCGCAGCTATAGTCAACCCCTTATTTCAAAAAGGGGTGTCACTATAGCGAGTACCCGCGGGTCTTTGCGGCAAAAATATTCTAATTTACAAAAACGACCGCTAAATTCGGATTTCCTACAATTTTTCTGATTTGACTGACAAATCAGGTTCGGAAAAAAATTTTAAAATTTGAGGATAAAAAGTGTTGGACCCTAGGCGGGAACAAACTTTTAGGGGGTGTCATTATAGCGGCGGTTGACTGTACTTAATTTTGCCCTCAAATTTCTGAAAACCTAAAAAACTTTGCCAAGCTGTATGCAGTCGATGCCATTAATTGTGCAGAAAAGTTAATAATACCTGACTAAATAACCTAAAATCCTCAATAGGAAAATTGCTAAATTTGGGGAACGCCCATATGCCGAAACTTACAGTCATTTTTTAGAAATCTGGTTATTTTTTAGAAATTTGTGATCAAAATTAAATCACACATTCTTTATCCTTTTTGTTAAGTCTTAATTTCAGCAGCACTCTTTTATGTTGGGAGTGTATGGATATGGTGATTCAGGCTACATCTAGTCTAAACTGAAGATACAAGTCGTCAAAATTTTGCTCTGGCTCCGAGTTTTTCAAAATTTTACTCTGGCTCTCAGTTTTTCAAAATTTTACTCTGGCTCTCAGTTTTTCAAAATTTCGCTGTGGCTCCGAGTTTTTCAAAATTTTACTCTGGCTCTCAGTTTTTCAAAATTTCGCTGTGGCTCCGAGTTTTTCAAAATTTTACTCTGGCTCTCAGTTTTACAAAATTTTGCTCTGGCTTCGGGGTTTTCAAAATTTCGC
Organism: Ditylenchus weischeri; assembly: GCA_029231635.1. NCBI lineage: Eukaryota > Metazoa > Nematoda > Chromadorea > Rhabditida > Anguinidae > Ditylenchus > Ditylenchus weischeri. The sequence goes on along the minus strand of JAMRYI010000034.1, from coordinate 275,342 downwards.
TCTGGCTCCGAGTTTTCAAAAAAAAATACCATAAAGAGTTGAGGCACAATTTGGCAACTGCTCTCATCCCAGGGTTGTAGATCATGTTGTCAACGTCTAGGGTGATGTTGTACTTGGTCAGGTACTCGTCGATGAACTGCTGCCGATACGCTGCCTTCTGCTGCGCCTCCTCAGCGGAATCTGATGCCTTGTCCTGACATCTTTTTGGCCATTCAGAGGACTCTACCTTGACTTTGAGAAACTTCTCGATGTAGTCCTTGAAGAGATGTAGTTGAAGAGGTCTTGATCCCACTTGGTGTAGTTCCATATGCGGTAGACTCTGTCTACTACATATCCCTCAAGCGATGTAGTTGAAGAGGTTTTGATCCCACTTGGTGTAGTTCCATATGCGGTAGACTCTGTCTACTACATTCCCTGTCGGAGGGCTTCAGCCAGCTCGATGTGTGTTGTTGTTGCCGTGTACTTCCTCTGAGTATCGTTGAGGGTACACTTCATGTAGGACTTTTTGCTGAGTTTGTTAGCTGCTCGTATGCTCTTATGATTTTGTTGGATAGCCAATAGTGTGAAGGTCATTTTGACAACAAACTTGTGAATTAGATAACTAGATATTGTTTTTTTTTAATTTGTGTAATCAATAAAAATGACTAAGACTCGGCGCCAGTGAGAATTTCCGATGTTTAAATGCGCGTAGTTGGTGGTGGGTGAGTCTTTTTTCTGTCAGGGCAGCTGAGCACACTTGCACGGAGCCAGCGCCGGACGCTTTTTTTCAGCGCCGAGCGCTTGTGCTCGGCTCTTTTTCCGGCTAAAGTTCCTTTTATGTCATACGCCAAAAAGGCGTTTTAAGACTTCCTAACGCCGTTTTAAGTTGTAAAAACGGTAGAAAACATGTTTTAGGGTGCGGAAAGCACTTTTGGGCGAATATTTTTGACCAAAAATGACATTTTTTGCCTTGGTCCCCCCTGTTGTCCAAAAATCGATTTTTTTTATTTCGTCTAAAACTCAATGTTAAGGGCTTTCTTGACCCAATTTCACACGCTGAGCACGAATTTGATGTTAGTTTCTCTGTTTATGTGAAATTGTTTCAATAATAATGTTAGTCCCACAACATCATACCTGCTACCGTACCTGCTTAGGCCTTAGGCTTAGGCTTAGGCTTAGGCTTAGGCCATAGGCTTAGGCTTAGGCTCTTATTGTAACACTAAAAGCTAAAATTAACATCAGATTCGTGCTCAGCGTGTGAAATTGGGTCAAGAAAGCCCTTAACATTGAGTTTTAGACGAAATAAAAAAAATCGATTTTTGGACAACAGGGGGGACCAAGGCAAAAAATGTCATTTTTGGTCAAAAAAAATATTCGCCCAAAAAGTGCTTTCCGCACCCTAAAAACATGTTTTCTACCGTTTTTACAACTTAAAACGGCGTTAGGAAGTCTTAAAACGCCTTTTTGGCGTATGACATAAAAGGAACTCCTGCCCTTTTTCCGGCATTGGCGCCGATTTTTTAAAATTCCCGGCGCTGCTTTTTCGGTAGCGTGCAAGTATGCAGCTGAGGAGAAGATTTAATTTTGAATGCAAATTAAAAAATTATTTTAAAAATATTTTGGATATATTGGAGCAGAAAAACTGTCATCCGGGAATATACAATTTTTAATTGCCACTACCGTACACTGCAATGATCATTTAACAGTCATAAAACTAATTTCGATTTGTCCAGTCGATTGAGTAAATAAGCAAGGCTGCGACAAGAAAAGTAAAAGACGCAAAAGCACTCACCAAAAACTACTTCAATAATTATGAGTGTGGGGGGTTAACAACTGTATAGTCATTAATGAAGTGCAGATGTTATAGCGAGTAATGTGAACTTCCCAGCTTCTTTTTATCATTGACAAAACCACGCAAAGCTTATTGTTTAACTAGTGCATTAAGTTGAACTAATCCATCTTTCAGTATTTTGCAATGCAACATTTTCTTATGTTTGCTGTTGTTATAGAGTTACTTTCTAAATTTCTTTTTGTTTTTCTTTTGATTAACTTTAAATGGCAACCGGACATTTAGCAGAATTTGTGAAATTTGTCCGCGGACATTTAGCAAAATTTTGAATGAAATTCGGTTGTTCTCGCCCAAATTTCATTCAAAATTCTGCTAAATGTCCGGTTCCTAACTTAAATACATTTCTATCTTTTATAAATACCTCACTTTTATTATATTTCTTGTTAAATATTTTCAGGCGCTTATATTTATATTTTAGTCGTTGTAAAAAGTAAAAGCATTTCAATTATTTAAGAGCACACTAAAATGCTTGACAGAACTCGGCTTAACTTACTTAAAAGACCAGAAGATCAGCCACTTATACAGGAATGTGTTGAGATACCTCTAGTTTTGCACCAGAAACACTCACTGCATAACTGTAATTCTGGAATAAATGCATCTTGGAAAGTTGATGTGAGTTCTTTTACATGAAGATATTGGTAAACTAAAATATATTTTAGCTTTGCTTTTACCGGCAACATTGCAAACCAAAAGTTAGTGCGTTTTGTGTGGCGGAAGTAGTTTTTTCCAAGTTAATAATAACAGACGGGTTTCCTAGTTTTGTCACCATTGCTGTTCCCCTAGTCTCCATTGGTTACATTGAGTTATCTCTGCATAAAAATCACGGGAGAAGCAAAAAATCTAGTTTCGGAAAGTTGGATGTTCGAGGAAAGTTTGTGCGTATATTAATGATTTTACGAGCTGAAAATCCTGAAAAGCTCATTCAAATTCGTGACTGGCTCAGGTTCCTTGTGATTCGTCAAAGAATACCATATCAAATCTGTGGGCAGAAGCTAGACTGGGAGACGGAAGACATGAAACGCGTTGGAAAAAATATTTTCAAAATTAGGGGACAACAAAAAGTCAATACCACTTTATTCCAAAATAATTTTCTGCAATGGATACAAATACAGTGGCAGAAACTTTAATATATTTGGATTGCTACATTACTTGAATTTAAATAAACATAATCTGCTGAAATTCTAACCCGTTTGGATGAAAGACAATATATATGTACCGCATAGCACACATAACGTTGACACGCGTTTGGGCACTTTGCGTTTTGGCCCCCGCATAATCTTAATCTTTTTTATAATCTTAACTTTTCGTTTTTTGTTACAGGTTCGAATCCCGGTGGTGGCAAACATTAATTAATTATTTTCTTGACTAAAATAGTTTTTAAATGACTTGGGTGCGTCCCGTAGGGTATCCAAATGACCTGGGGGTATTAGTATAGAGAAAGTAGTGCGCTGGTGGTAGTACCAAGGCAGTGACTAGGTATCCGTACCCAGGTGCAAGTGGCAAGGTAGTAGCACTTAAAGTACTCAGGTATTGGTACCTAAATCGTAGTATTCTGAAAAACGAGGAAAATTTTAAAAAATAGTATATCGAGCTACCGTCCAGTACCCTTACGCATCACCTTGGTCCCACAAGGCAAAACGTCGATTTTTGGTCAAAAAAAATTTTAGTCCACCGGCTAAAAAAACATGTTTTGAAAAAAAACAGATTTTGAAATTGGGGCCCAAATGCAAAGTGCGCAAACGCGTAGTAACCACACATAATAAGTATAAGGATAGCTGACTCAGGTCAACTAGACAATTTATGTTGTCAACCAAACAATTCATAATACCTATAAGAGCAACAATTGACAAACCTTTAACTAAAGTCAGCGGCATGCTCACTCATTCAATATTTGTCCCCGCCAATTCAAAAAATTTTCCTAATCATTCAACTTCTGTACGGATTTTTCCGCTAAGTTTCTAACAAAAAAAAGACCTAGAATTTAATTTTAGGTACAGTTTTGTTAGGAACCAAGCTGAAAACCCCGTACAGAAGTGTAATGATTAGGAAAAATTCTCGAATTGGCGGGGACAAAAATTTGAACAGGTGAGCATGCCCCTTTAACGATACCCCTGAGAACTGGGCAAAAGGTATCGTCAAAGCGAGGTACATTGAACCTCGTTATGACATGCCCCTGATATAACATACCCCTAGGGTCGGTCTCTTTAATAATAAACTCCGCAAAATTAACCCCCGATATAACATACCCTTAAGGTCGGTCCCAAGGGGGTATGTTATAACGAGGTTTCACTGTATCGTTAAATCGCGGATTTTCAACCTAAAAATTTCTTAGCTAACGTTAACTCGAGGGTTTTGCCAGACGATAATCGAAAACTTAGACACACCCATCAAAAACTATATTTATCATTTTCACCCATAAAATTAATGCTATACAAGAAGAAGGTAGTTGGTTTCATAGAATACCTTTTCTCATCTAACACGTGTAAGAAGAATCAGTAGAATAAATAAAGATGGTACAGTCACACCTCTACACACATTATGCAACCAAAATCTTGGTTATTGCCTATGGCTCAACACTTTTTTACCTCAATTTTCGACTTTTTTACTTCTCCTCTGAAAAGGCAAAGTCTTGGGTCCTACTTATTGACAAACCTTTTTGTGTTTGCATTATGTAGAGGCTTAACTGTATCGTTAAATCGAGGGTCTTTCCTACGCAATTTTAGACAAGACCAACCAAATCAATTCAGGGGTATCGTTAAAGTCAAAATTTTTCAGAACGTCGAGTTAACTGTTGCAAACTGGGGAATCCACTGTAGATTGAACAAACCAAGAACTTTTTTTCGGGTAGTTAATCAACTGTAGATAGAAAAGCTGCATTGAGTAGGTCACAAGTAACACGACAAGGAAACTTAATTGCAATTTAAAGAAAACAACAAAATGGTCAGGACATACAGGAGAATAGAATGTTTAATCAAAGTTCAATCAGGATAGGATAACGAAAACAAGTCCAATAATTTTCCTGAGGTAAGACGAAGAATAGAGATTTTGTTGACGATAAATTCAATTGCACACTGAACCAGCCTACTTTTGCCGTTTGCGTTTCGCACTTTGCAGCACCTAAATTAACAAATTAATAATAAACATCCAAGTCATGCAATTTGGAGATAAAGGTTGTCGACCCTGAATTCTGCGCTTTAAAACATTGCTTTTTCCTCTCTCTAATGCCTATCTGAAGTAGCTACGATATTTGCAGGGTTGCCAAGTGGGCTGATTTCTCAGCATTTGGCTGGTTTTGAGCCCTTAATGATGAGAATTTTTTTATTGCTGGTTCTTTACTTCTTATGGCTGATTTTTTGTTTAAAATGTTTGTTTTGGCTTGTTTCAGGACCTAAAATTGTCTATTTTTTTCACTTAATTAAAAGCTATAGTCTGCTTGTCTGTCAAACAACAGCATACTTTCCAGTTTGCTGCATCAAATGACTAAACGTTAGACATTTTCGTTAAAAAATGTTCATTTGTTTATTTCTTACCTTATGCAGAATGCAAAATCATTTTTACCTGAGAAGAAGGATAAAAAACGCCGTGATTCTCAATTCTCAACCCATACTATATAGATGTATTTGCGCAAAAAAAAATTCGGATGCAATAGAAAAGAAGAGACGAGAATTAGTTGTTATCAAAGCTTTTAGAAATGCCGTATTTCCTCTAATAAGGCGGCCCCCATTGCGTTCAAAATCGTGTTCTTGGCATTGTGATTTTGACACAATTTTTAAAGACTTCTCTCAGGCAAGCTGCCACCCATTCTGTAGCCGGTGAGATGAGCTACAAAATGAGTAGTAACCTGCATGACAGAAGTTTTCAAAAAATGGGCTAAAAACAGAATGCCACAAGCACGTTTTTTGAATTCAGGGGCGGCGGAAATACGATAATTTTTTATTTCTTCAGAACATGCTTGGTGTTGATTGAAGTTAATTCCCGGCCAATATTTAATGAATGCATGCACTATTCGAAAGTGGTCCTATATGAGGAGGTCAGAAAATTTTCAAAACAAATTTCACCCGAGGTAGGCTCGAGAGATATTTGACTAACAAAATTTTATCATAAGTCTAAGCAGATGTTTTTCAATCGGCTACGGTTGAAGAGAAGTTAATGCAAGCAAATTTTATATCGTTGCGTTTATCTTATGATGACTTTGTGACTGCTGATATTTGTGCTGATTTTTAACCCCAAATGCTAATTTTTTCAAAATTTTTGACTGATTTTGGGGTTTTCCAATTTGGCAACCCTTGATATTTTGCTACACAATATCAGATTATCGTGCATCGTGAGCCTGAATTCATTCAACGCCTGATATGTGGTTGCGTAGAAACTATAACAGGCTTTAAAAAAATTAATAGAGAAAAGACAGCGCGTTGACAGATCATCGTTACAAATCCCCCAGCATTCAAGGGACAGGATCTTAAGTGGGCATGTTCACCCGTTCAAATTTTGTCCCCGCCAATTCAAACCTTTTTCCTAATTATTGAACTTCTGATCGTATTTTTCAACTTGGTTTCTGACAAAACTATATATAAAATTAACTTCTACGCTTTGTGTTGTTAGAAACCTAGTTGAAAAATCCGTACAGAACTTCAATGATTAAGAAAACTTTTTGAATTGGCGGGGACAAAATTAAGCAGGTGAAAGTTTCCCTTTAAAGTAAAATCTACAAGAAAATTCATACTAGGAAAGGGCACAAGTCATCAATTTCACGAATTACATCCGTATAACAGGGAAGATATTTCTTAACGCCAGAACCTTAAATAAGTTCATGAAATTTAGGCAATGAAAAAATATGAATGGAATTACTGTATTGCTTAAAGAACAGCCGCACATGATTCCTTGCTGTCTCATCAATTTCGACTGCAGATGAAATGACTAGTTCCATATCTCGTAGAAACTGTTCAAAATTTTCAATCAAAATTAAAAAATAAATAAAACAGATACATCCGGTATATTCTTGTATGCCATCTGAGACAGCTTTGCCGCTACTACCTTAATGTGAATGTACCGTAGATTGACCTTAGCAGGATCGAACTTCATGAAAGGATCCGTAATCTGCTTGTATTTGAAGCACCACAGATAAATCTTCGAACACAACTACAAATTCCCAGTGAAGGAGCTTAATTTACGATAGAGATATAACCTACCAACTGCTCTTTTTCGCCAAACCCAGAGGACGGTTCTTTCAGTGGTACACACTTTATACATCTCGCACAGGTCCAATCATTGCTGAAAACTTACTTTAGAGCCTCCGATAAGAGGCTGAAGTTTACATACGGCAAAGCAATCATTGGCTGGTTGATTCGAGGAACATGGCACTTATTGTGATACACCTAAAAGTGATTGATAACGCGATTTGAGTGATACTTTAGTGGTACGTGAAAATACCTTTGGACACTTGGTACAACAACCCAAATCTCCGGCAATTTCATCAGTGCCTTCGTCACAGACATAGCCTAAAAAAAATTACAAAACATATATGCACACGATATGCATGGTCGGCGAATTTCTGACACTATTAAACAGCCATAACTTTTTTTACAGGCCGAATTCCGAAATTCTGCGAACGCAGATCAACTAACTTTGAGCTCCTGTTTTGTCCGGTATAAATGAATATTACACTCCAAAATACAGCGCCCCCTCCAAGAGAGCACCCGCCTCTACTTTAAGGTTCTAAATATTTTGCAGAGCTGTTTTTTTGCGTTTTATTATTATCCCGTGCTCTACACGAGTTTCGGATCTTGACTTGACACCGCTTCCGAAACCCAAATCTTTTCCAATTCTCGGAAGCAACGGGGCTCCATTAGAGAGATTGCGGAAGGCATAAGCTTTAGAGATGTAAGTTTAGAAATGTAAGACAAAAAACTGAACTTACAGTAGTCTTCCCATCTGTAAATACTAAATAAATACATATTGCGGGGATACCAGCAAACAATTGTGGAAAACAATTAAAATAAAGGCAAACTTACGTGTCACAGTTTGGTTGTGTGTTCATGTCAGTTTCATTTCCGAGATCTCGACTTTGACTGACAACACTACTCTGCGATGGAGGCGGACATTCAACAACGACTTTCCTAGGTTGAGAAGCCACGCTTCTCATTTCGGAAATGTTAACCAATGGGTTTTTTTGAATTCGATCACCACCAACCCTAGGATCGGTAGGAACTCTCTGATATTTGACAGAGGTGCTTTGCAAGTTTCGAGGTGCTCCATTTTGTTGACTCGCACCTGTGTGACCTTGATCTGAAAAAGGCTATGAGAATTGGCAGCAACACCTTGAAATTCACACCATCATTTTTTGGGATTTTTCTAGCGGGCTCTTTAGACGGATCAGGCACATCTTTCACTGACGGCAAAGTAGATGCAGGAGTTTGAGGACTATTTGAAGAAGGAACTTGAAGATTGAAAAACCTCGACTCAGGCTGTGTATTGGTCAAAGATGTCTGAAAGGTAAGACTACTGAAATCAAAAGTATCGAGGAAAAACAACTTAAAACAACCTGCATGACACCGTTTTCAATAACGACTCCAATTTTACGCATCTAAGTTAAATATTAGAATTTGACCGTCAGGCGTAGCATGCTAACTAAAGTACCTGTTGAATAATTCCATGAGCGTATGGGCAATACTTAATGTGGAACTTCTGAGACGGCATGCTTTCAGACTCGAATCTCGAAATATCATCTCGAAGAGTGGAAATGTTAGACAGGCTGGGTAGGCTAGATGACGACGGACTTGTTTCCTAAAAACATCAAATACAAAAATTTCTTCGGGCCTTATGTACTGTAATAGAGCCACTCCCCCAACTTTGAGGGCCTGTATATTAGTGCAGAGTAAATAAAAATTTTCACATTGTTCATTGCGTTTTCGTAATATAAAACTATCGCCCCAAAATTTTGAAATCGACCTAAAGTTTTTTTGAGATTTTGAATGGTTAATTCTTATAACCAGCGGTGTCTCTATGAATGGAATTATGGAACGATAGCACATACCAAAGCAGTTATTTGGTATATCAATCAAGTCTGACCTTTTTTACACGGCATTCCAACTCTTGGAGCTTCTCAAGCAATTTATTGTAGTAGTTCAACCTACTCTCAGCAGTTTCTAAAGCAACCAAATTAATTAATGCAATTAGCAAAAATTACCGAAAACGAAAAAATTACCGTCGACAGTGACGACCAAATCATTCGCAGAGCAGATAAGCAAATTGGTCAGTTCCACAAGCTAAACGCATACATTTTTTAGTGAGTAATAAAAGAGAAGAAATACCGGCTTTACTCTAATTATACCCCAGCTTTTAATTATCCCCCACTCTGATTTCAAGTAATCTGAAAATTCCGTTTTCTCGAAGTTTTTGTTCCGTAAAAAGTGCATGATAGAGACGGCTGCATGATTGTATATGAAGTGTCCCGTAAATACGCAAATTTTCCCGGCAAATTAATGAATTTTCCCAGCAAACTTGTAGAAGCTTTTTTCTTTGGTCTTTTCCTTTCCAATTATTAACTCTTTTTCGACTAACGTCTATCCCAAAATCTCAGCTTCATTACAAGCTATCAACTGACCAAATTGGGTTTCAAAAAGTTGGAGGAAAAGGTATTTAAATAAATTAAATTAAGTTTTTGAATTTTTTCCTATCAAAGACTTTTCCTCCAACTTTTTGAAACCGAATTTGGTCAGTTGATAGCTTGTAATAAAGCTGCGATTTTAAGCTACGCTACAAGAAGTTATAAATTGAAAAAAGACCAAGAAAAAAAAGCTTCCACAAATTTGCTGGGAAAATTCATTAATTTTCCGGGAAAATTCATTAATTTGCCGGGAGTTTCAATTTGATCTGTTAAAGATTTCGAAAATTCGCTAAGCACTTTTCGAAGAGCTCAAAAAATTCAGAAAAATAGAAAAGTTTCAGACCTCATGAAGTAAAAAAAAATTGGACTACTCTAAGTGCGAAAACTTTATTTACACTTCAACACCGAGGTGTCAACGAGGTGTCAAAAAGACATTTAAAAAGTACACATTAGATCAGGGCTCCCAACTCAAAATTTCGAAAATCAGACAAATCTCACAAAACATCAGATTTTAGGACTGAAAATTAGATTTTTTGTTGCAACGACAAATCGTTCGTGCTGAAATTTTTTATTTCAATTTAGTTCTAATTTTTTACAAGTTCATTTAAGATAAATGTATTTTCAGCACTCAGAAAACAGTCATTTAAAAAAAAAGCCTTGCAATATTATTTCTTGTGTCACTTTTTACAATTTTTAAAATTATAATTTTTAAACTAAATTTAAAAGCATATGCACTTAAAAAAGAGTTCCAGTACCATAAAAGATATATTCGGGAATTTTTTTTAAATAGATTTACGTCTAATCAACTGCTTCAAAAACTTGCAGCATCTTCATTTGAACAGTGAAAAGACAAAAATGGACTCGACTTTACAATGGCCCTGTTCATAGTCGGGGTCAACTCTTAGGATTAAATTTTTCTTATATTCAAAAAATGTAAATATTTTTCTTAAAATTCTTTTATTTTGATGTTTATGACTCTAGAGCAACTTTTTGAGCTCTACACGAAAATTCGTACAGTGTTTCCGAATGATTTATAAATATTTGACGTATAAAAATCGGTGGGTGAAAAAAGTTGAGGGGTCAACAGCTAAGACAAGATTTTAAATTTCTATTAATGCCATCTTGTAGATCTGAAAAAGTTGAGTGGAGGTCACAAATATCAGATATGGCACTTTCCCTTCAAAAAATTGATATTTTGGCACTCCTGAAAAAAGTTGAGGGGTCAACTCGACTATGATTACAGACAATAGGGCCAAAATTCTATTCTTTGCCGCAGGTTTAGCTAAAACCGCAGGTACTAAAAATTTGAACGATAGACATTTGAACGATAGACATTTGAACGATAGACATTTAAACGGTAGACTTCGGTGGGACCGATTACGCTGCAGTCATAGCGATTAGAAATTTGTCATAGCAAAATTTTGCTCAATTTTGAAAATTTTACTCGTTTTTCTGTGACAGTTAAATCTATATAAGAGCACCACAATAGAAGAACACCTTAGCACCTTGTCGAGAAGTGCTCTTGCATCCAGATATGACTTTACTGGTCTTTTACACAGAAATCAGACAAATTAAACTTCTTTTTTAGAATCATCCATTCTTTGATTAATCAACCTTTTTCAAAATCATCAGATTTGACCTGTTGAAATCAACCTTTTCCTGCTTAATCAACCCATTTGGGAGCCCTGTATTAGATAAATTTTGTAACTTGTGGGAATGAACTATGTAAGAGAGAGAATATGCTAGATAAATTTAAAAAAACCAACCTGATTGGCAATCGTAAGCCTAGCCTCATTTGCTGTTGCTACGGTCTCATCTAAAAATTAGGAATAATGTAAGTGCTCAATGACCGGTTAAAAATTTTACCACCTCTTGTACTTTCGATTATACTTTTTAGACGTCTAATGTTTTCTTCCATCGCGCAAACTTCAATCCAAATACTAAGAAAGATAACAATTGAAATTGTCAAATTTAATAAAGTGTTTTATTTAACCGCCAAAACTCATCAACAGAAATTCTATAAGCCACACTAAAATTTAAACTGCTCATTGTCCTTAGGCACAAAAGGAAGAATAAAGATTTTCTCTTTGAGACATATTGACTTTCAAACGTCAATTTTCATAGGGAAGACAGAGCCGAAAATGCCTCCTCGGCCTTTTTGGACGTGTTTGCATGGCAAGTGGTGAAGCTTCCCGGGCAGGAGCACACCATTTGGGGTAGCCTAAAAGTGCGTTTTTTCAAGGTCTAAGTATGCTTTAGGCCTCATTCATTAAAAATTCTTCAATCCTCAATGTTCAACCTCAACTTCAATCATCAACCTTCAGTTTCAATCCGCAACCTAATGAATGCGTTTGAGGTTGAGGATTGAGCTTCAGCTTTAGCTTGAAGAAAATGTTCGTCGACAACATTTTCACATTATTTCCTCAAGCTGAACATGATCTTCATTCCTCAAACCGTAGGGGAGGGAGTAAGGCAATTTTTCTAAAATATTTTTTGAACATCAAGGTCAAGATTTGATTGTCAGTATTCTGATAAAAGTGATTCTGTTGACTTTTTTGAATTACTTAATTTTCGTTTAACAAAGTTTCAGTGTCTTTCAATTTTTGGGACCGTTTTTTCGGCATTAATTAACCGGAATTTCGCAGTATACGGTTTTTTAATATTTCACCATGTTTTCGTTCGGGGACGGCTAGTTCGCGATGGCCAGTTCGCGATCGTTTTTTTTTCAATTATTAGAATGTTAGTATTGACACGGAAAACCTTTTCCTGGATTTCTTCCGCTGTTTTTGATATGTTTTTTTTCAAGCATAGCATGCTTGTTTTGCCATTATCTTTTGCCATTATAACTATGCAATTTTTTACATTTTGGTCACTAAATGTTACTCAATATAGCTATTCACGATGTCAAGAGCTACAAAGAACGAAAAAGTAAAACTGCAACACACAGAGAAGATCGGAAGACGAATGCTAGTAATCACCAAGTACCCGGATAATCCAGACTCTCACTTATACGAATGGAGTTTTACGAATTGGTAACCGCGAAAGGATGGGTCTGAACGAATCACTTATCTCTGCTCTTCATGCCGCAGCCTTCCAGACGGAAAGAAAGTTGCAAAAGACACTCCATTTCCATCGCTCATTGCTATTCGAGGAACAAACAAAGAAATTCGCTGGACTGGAGAAGGAAACGGAGAAAGCCATTGCTGTGCTAGGCCAAAGAAGAGGGTTAAAGTAGGCTAGGCTTTTTGATACGATACTTATTTACGGTGGTTTAAAGATCATTGTGCATCAAGAGAAGTTTGGGAGCGGAACTGGCTGTGGGTTCAACTGAGACAGCTACATCGGCTGTGACACGTCTAGAGGGAAAAATTCTGACCAAGATGACATATGATGATGAGGGTAGTATTTATTTTTGTTTCTATCACTTTATAAGTACTTGACAAAGATCATTTCACAGAAACTTTGCTGAAGGCTATGAAAGCTGCGCTGCTGGAAAATACGGAAGCTCTCGCTCACTTCTGTCGTCGGTGCACTTGCAAGCGTTTTCCGAAAGTAAAGAATCTGAAAGAATTGAAGAGGATGCAGAAACTACACTGGACCCATTGAAGAGCGACTGCATGAAAAGATTCGGAGCATTTCCAAGAGAGATTCTTGCTCTACTCTAGTATTAATTGCTTGCTTTTTTAAATAAATGATTTAAACTCTTTTTTGATTACAGAAAAAAGCATGGCTGTCTTTTGTTCAAATGCGACAGTTGCTACGATCATTCACCAGTGAATAACTGGTAGTTGTAGGGATTTTTCGATTATAATTATGAATTTGAAATAAAGTGCTTTGAATATAAGGCTAAAATTTTTTTGTTCCGCAAAAAAATAATCCAATTTTACTTTAACATTCTATATATCTCACAGTAAAAGTTTAACAAGCAATACTAAAAACAATTGCGTTTTGAAGTTTTGATGCGATTATCAACAGTTTCAAGCACAAAGATGTTGTAACACTTGCATGTACAGTTTGATTCAAAAATTTTTCGAAATTTTCTTTTGACCGCAACTTTTTTAGTAAGCTATGTTTCACAAAATCTCTTTTGACACATCGATTCAGCTCGTTATCAGATTTTTTGGTATTTAATGTCAATAGGATTTTTGCTTGCTCCTCTTGTTATTTAGGTCGTAAGTTGCTTCAAAAGCAGTGCAGACTGAGCAAAACCGTTTTTTGGCCAAAGAATAATTTTTTACTTGTTGGTTATCCCGAACGCCTTCCAAAATTTATTTTTCAGAACCTCTACGATTTGATGAATGCTTCTTTTTAAAGGACCATGGCTTTTTGGACGCAGCGGCGTGTACAAAATTTGAATTGGCGGAGGACAGTTCTCTTTCGTCAAGAACTGTACTCTTTTGAGTCATTCGAAATCATTCAAAAGAGTACGGTGAGAGACCAAAGAGAACTGTCCCCCGCCAATTCAAATTTGGCACACGCCGCTACGTCCAAAAACCATGGTACTTTAAAAACGTGAATATAAAAACAGAAAAGGAAACTATTCCATTGCAGTTTTTTGCAGTATGTTAAAGCTCGTAATAGGAATTTTTCATCAAATCTTGCGAGATGAGATTTTTTTTCAAAAGCTAGTCAAAATAACTGAAAAAAACTGAATTGAGGCAAATGCAAAGTATGAATTCAAAAAACATGAACCGAAACTAGTCAGACTGATAAATTACAATTCAAGCGTGACTATTCAAATTTAGTGAAAATTTCAAAAAAATTAAAAAGCTTATGTCATAAACAAAGTAACGTCAATGGCAAAAAAGCTGGCTAAAACTCAGTACCGTATTTCCTCTATTAAAAGCCCTCCCCGAAAAGCGGAACTTTTAAATTTATTTTTCGCCTTTTTGATTTTGGTCCCACTCATGTTACATACCAAAATGTAGCTAGGAATCTGGGCTACATTTTCGTATGACACATAAGCAAGAGCCGATTAAAAAAATTTGGCCAAAAGTGCAAAGAATATATTTAAAAAATTACGGATTTTGGGGAGGGCTTCTATTAGAGGAAATTCGGTAAATACTTCTTACATTTTTGACGTGCTGATATAAATATATGACAAGAACACTACTTAGGATGTTACTTTTAAAAGCTTGGCTGAGAAGTGAACCGATGATTAATTGGTTTAGTTATATTCAGTGCTCTTCTTCTTCCACGTAACTTGGAGTAGGAACGATGACATCTAAAAAAATAAATGTATTCTTTTCAGTTAGTCTTATTTTTTTTCTCCAAACTCATATTTTTCTACCAAAATCATGTTAAACCTGAATAAGCTCAGGATGGTCAAATAAAAAGTCGTTTCTAAAAATACACGAGGTGGGCAAGTAATTCACGTGATTTTAAAGAGCCATATTTTTTTCTTTTTAAAATTTTACGCTATCGTCTTTGAAAAAATACGGTTCGTTTTATATAAAGTCAAGCCTCGATTTAACAACACTTTATATAACTACAAATTTGATTTTACGACACTTTTAAAATGATTTGATTCGTCTTCAAAAGTCACAAGTTGATCATAAAAAAAGTAAATTTGCTATACAGTCAAACCTCGTTTATCCGGCACCCCCAAAAGTTAGTTCCCGTCTCGGGTCCGACACTTTTTTAGCTCAATTTTCCAAGTCTTTTGCCAAATGTGATTCAC
Organism: Ditylenchus weischeri; assembly: GCA_029231635.1. Taxonomy (NCBI): domain Eukaryota; kingdom Metazoa; phylum Nematoda; class Chromadorea; order Rhabditida; family Anguinidae; genus Ditylenchus; species Ditylenchus weischeri. Next base: position 260,228 of record JAMRYI010000034.1, on the reverse strand, counting down.
CAGTCTAGTCGGAAATATCGAAAGGATTCTGATTTTGCAGGTCTTTTTTCTAAAATCTTTAAATTTCGCCATAAAGATTCGCGGACCTCGGTTATACGGCATCTGATTTTCAAAAAGGGGTGCCGGACAATCGAGGTCCGCGAGTCTTTATGGCGAAATTTAAAGATTTTGGAAAAACGACAGGCAAAATCAGAATCTTTGCGATAGTTCGGACTGGACTGGCGAATCACATTTGGCAAAAGACTTCGAAAATTGAGCTAAAAAAAGTGTCGGGCCATTAACGACTTTTAACGACTTTATTGCCGGTCCTCTGAGTATCGTTAAATCGAGGTCTGACTGTATAAAGACAAAAGGTTTAAGAAAACTGCACAAATCTAAGGATTTGAGTCACCGAATTAGTGCATTTGAAACAATAGTGCCGAGCACATTTTTTGTCATAAATTATGCATTTGTGGCATCGTGTTTTTATAGATCTAAAAAGTATAGGCTAAACTGCACTATTACGCATTGGCCGTAAATGGCCCCAAACCATGTTTTTTTTTAACGTTTTAGCGCCTGAGACGTGTAGAAAACATGTTTTTGAGGTGGGGTCGACCATTAAAAAAATTTTTTTTTTGACCAAAATTTGACTTTTTACCTTGGGGAGCCAAGGCAAACCGGCAAGAATGACTTTTATGTAGATGGGCCAAAATCGGGCTTTATCGACGTCTAGCGCTGCTTTAGACGGTAAAAATGATAGAAAACGTGTTTTTAAGATTGAGAAAGACATTTTTGGCACTTTTCCGAAAATCGAAAAAATCGACCGCCCATATCAAGAATACTGTTTATCTTTCATTTTCTCTAGTTTTAGTCGTCTAAAACGCTTTTTTCAACAAAAACATTTATATAATGCGACCGCACACGACGAAATTCGTGAAAATAATGATTTTTATACCAAAAAATCGATTTTTAGTCGAATTTTTTTTGTTTGAAAAATGTCTTTCCCAATCTTAAAAACACGTTTTCTATCGCTTTTAGCGTATAAAACAACGCTAGAAGTCGATAAAACCGATTTTGGCCCACCTACATAAAAGTCATTCTTGCCGGTTTGCCTTGGTCCCCCAAGGCAAAAAGTCAAATTTTGTCCAAAAAATGTTTTTCCAAAAATGGTCGGCCCCGCCCTAAAAACTTATTTTCTACAGGTTTCAGGTGCTAAAACGTTGAAAAAACATGGTTTGGGGCCATTTGCGGCCAGTGCATAATAGTGCATTCCACCCAAAGTATAATATAGTTCAGGAAAGTGATCCCTAAAAGTGTAGCTACATCTTGATTGGTCGCTCACCGAAACAACATCTCTTAAATTGCGGATGATGAAAACCTATGATGAAAACAAATTGTCACGACCTTTCAAATTAATCATATCTGCAAAAATTGCTTTGTATCTTTTAAAAAAGCCACAATATATTTAGAGCAGAGCTAATTTTTCTTTAATAAGAAATACCAACCAGTTGAATTCAAGCCTACAATGTCGGGCTCTTCTGCAATTGTGTCTGGAGGTGTTTCACCATCACCTGTCATTCGAGAACTGTTTTTTCGCTCATTGTCTGAATTAGAAGGAGGTGTGTCATCATCTTCTTCTTCAAAGCAAAAGGTCTGCAAATCATAGAAAAATAATTGTTGCACATAGGTAGCAAACAACTCACCTGCGACTTTTTCATTTTCGTGTTCCAGCCGCGGACTTGTTGACCAATGGAGTTCTGGTGCATAAATTCTGCCTTGTTTCTCATTGTAGAATAGTGATCCACAGTGGACTCGTGCGGCATCAACCTTAAATAAATTAATGCTAAACTATAAATTTATTATGATCCAGATGGATAGTAAATTACGTCATGGGAGAGCGGAAAAAGTAGAACCTTAAAAAGTTATAATTGGTATTTACGTGGTATTTACAAATTTACGTAGGATAGTGAACCAAATTATAGCAACTTGAAGCATATAGATCAGCGTAGCGCTCCACTTGAGAAGCAAAGAAGGTAGTTCTAGAGCCACTACGAAACAGAGATCCAATCACACCCTGTAAAACAATTTGATATAATAAGTTGATGAACAGTTTCAGAAATTTCAGAACGGTTTCAGAAAATAGAAGGTATTATTTACTCTCAAGATAAAATAAAAGCATAAAAATGTCCATTGAGACTCATTCGGGGCCCATGCGCGAAAATCTTACAGTCAAATACAACATACTCAATTAGGGCCGTCTTATGCCGGTATGTTGTATCGAAGTACATTTTGGCTTAAGACGCAAATGACGGCTTGTGACTCCTGTTAGGCTTGATGCTGAATTTAACGCAGAGAATTTTTTGTCAGGATAAGTATGGGTGTTTGGGTTTTATTTACTGGGCTAATAATTAATTTTGAATACCGACCATAAACCGGCACCCCTGGAGACCAGCCTGGGGTGTCGGTTTATCGGGGGTTCATTTTGTTCTAATTCTTTCCTGGCCAGCCAAATCAGGCTTTTTCACAGTGTCGGTTTACTGGAAGTGCCCGTTTATCGAGGTCTGGCTTTACAAAGAGTAGACTTTACCAGAAAATGTAAATAGCCATCGTAATGTGCTGTTTTAAAGGGCACGCCAGCTCCGAAAGATGAGTGGCCCAAATTTGCGTATGATATAACTAAACGCAAACCTACATATTCTTGGTCCATTTCATAGGTGACAGACTAAAAAAGCTCAGAAAATTTGAATACAAAAGAAAACAATCAATACTCGAATGGAGTCTAGCACATTAGTTATTCTCGGCTTGTCTTTTGTACTTCCATCCAAATTCTTGTAGATGTCAGCCATCAGGGAGTCCAACTCACGCAGTTTTTCAAACAAAGGTCTTCTGTCAGTCCATACAGTCAGCTGCAACATTTACTAGATAAGTTAACTAGAGTTCGGAAATTTTTCGATTTATTGAAAACTCGGAAAATTAATGATGCTTTTTTAAAATTTTCAGAAAATTTCCAAGATTCACTAACAATAAATAGCTAAAACAAATATCCTTCCCACCATGAATTTCGAAATTCAAAATTGTCCCTTTTTTACTACTCATTGCCTCAATTCTGAGCTTCTCTCCTAGCACTAATTTGTTCAAAAACGAATAATATGATAATTGATAGCCATCGTGCAGGACTTCTCACCGACAACCAAATTTACAAAGCAAACATATCCAAAGTCTAACTAATTCTAACTCAGTCTAACTAATAATGTTCAAGCGGCGCAAAAATCAACTTTTCGATTTTTCAAACATAAAGTTGAGTCTCCATACAAGGACAGCAAAACGTATAAAATAGAGCGAAACCGAATCTCCTTATAAGGACACTTCACAGAAATATATATCAAATTACGTTTCATCTCATCTGAAAAACATTGTCTTTTCAAAAATATAAAAAAACACCTTTTTCTGTGTTTTCAAGTTTTATTTTTAAGCTTTTGCTTCAATGTTTGACAGATGTGGCATACATAATGTAGCATACAAAAAAACGAACTCATATGAAATTTTCTACATAAGGATAGCCAACTAAGTTTAGATATACAAGGTGTCCCAAATTCGCCGCAGGATTTGTTTTGACTATAACATATCGAATTTTCCTCATTTCCAAACTTTTGCTTTTTTATTTGCTATTTTCAATGATCTTCAGAAAAAGAATATTCGTGCGAGCAGAAAGCATGGACAGTGATCTGGTTTGGAATACACGGTGTACCGTGTATTCCACGAATACCACGAATACCGAAGAAAATTTCGGTAGACATGACAAACAGCCATACGATGCAACAATCAAGCTATAGTGGACAAATTATTCGTCTTCTGCCTTTTGTTCAGATTGTTCGTCCGTGTATTCCAAACCAGATCACTGTCCACGCTTTCTGCTCGCACGAACATTCTTTTGCTAAGATCATTGAAAATAGCAAATAAAAAAGCAAAAGTTTGACAGGTCACCAAAAAATTAAAAAATCAGATAGAAAGTGACAAGTGAGGTAAAAAACTTAATGGTAGAGCTTCCTCTTTCAAATGAAAAAAAAAGATCTCGTTGAAATGTGGAAAATTGGGTAGGAGAAAAATGGCCCATTTCAAATTAGGTCAAATTCAAATTGGGCCAATGCAAACTGGGCCACATTTTTGAGTCAAGCAACACGGATTTTTAACAATTTCTTTGGTACTTTTCCAAATGAGCAGCGATGGATACGAGAAATTCAATACGAGGTAATCCGACTCCATTGGCATAGTTAAGAGTCAGCTGCTGTATCTGTTTTCCCGAATAAATTGCTCAAAAATATGGCCCAATTTGAATTTGGCGCAATTTGAAATGGCCCATTTTTCTCCTCCCCGGAAAATTCGATAAGTTATAGCCAAAGCAAATCCCGCGGCGAATTTGGGACACCCTGTACTAGCAATTTTCTTATGAGGACACCCTCTACATAAGGATGGCATGGGGTGGTCCCTCAGGTGTCCTTATATAGAGACTCGACTGTAACAACATCACAAATTAGGCTCCGCTCTGCAACTTAACTCTGCAAAAATTACCAAAAAATGGCCAAACTCAAGATTGACAAAATTTGGTACAGGCGGATGCGACTCAAATACTTTCTACTACGAGAAAGAATACGAAATATATACCTCATGCTCCAACTCTGGCACAACAAGGAATGTGCGCCAACCGCGGGCTTTTTTGGATCTCTAAAAACATTTTCCGGTGAAACAAGAGTAGAAAAATATTTTCAACTAACCAAAACGTCTCCGAAAATGTGATCTCCCACGTAGAGAACTTGAAATAAGAATTTAATATTTTATTATCAAAGTTTAACTAACCATCCTTTCCACGAGCCTTTACCAACCGGCGGAAAGAGTCACAAGATCCTACAAGAAAGTTAATTTTTACAACTTGTATGACTTATTAGAGTTGAAGTGGTAAACCTCCGGCATAGACTATGCCTTTCCTCAATGGACCAGTGTGTATACCAATCTTTAAAGCGCCAGTTTGGATATTTACCTAAATTTAGGTATGTTTAGGATATGTCAGGGGGCTACTTTACTAGCTAATGCAAAAGGAGTGAATTGTTATCCGTGGTTGTTACCACGTTAGCCTCAAAAATAAATAATAATGTCTCTGTAACTAAACCTATTATGAGGCTGTATAAAAATTTACCCACCAAATTAAGAAATTTCCTCACTCGGGTTGCGGGCAGTCTTTGCAAAACGATTCAAATTCATAATGTTCAAAAAAGCTGCGATTCACGTGAATCGCAGTCATTTGAATTTGAATCGCATTTTGAATCACGGTTTTTGAATCTTAGCAATTTGAATCGTGATCAAAATGCGATTCGAATTTCTGCGATTCAAAAACCGTGATTCAAAATGCTTTAAAACCTGTGCATTTGCGAAAAAAATCAAAAACATTCATCAAATTAATTTCCGAAATCGGCTTGAAAAGCAGAAATTAATTTGATGAAATTTTCTGATTTTTTTCGCAAATGCACAGGTTTATATGCCAACGTGTAGCCTAGATTCTTAGCTTTAATTTGCGCTATAATAGAGAGTAAAAATAGAATCGTATTCAAGCTAAAATTCAAAAAACATTCAAATGTGTCCGTTTCCGTGCCTGCAACCCTATTTCTCATTTAAGTACTTATATTCCCTCAGTAAATAAAATCGTGCATGAAATCAAAAAAATTATTTTCCAGCTAGAATACGACAAAACTAGGGTCACATTGGTATTTCACGATTCCGGTTTTGACGAAAAAAACACCTCCGAATCACATCATGACTGTAAAAAATAGATTTTGTAAAAGTTTAGTGGAGACATTTGGTAATTTAGTGGATACATTCCCTTATTTAGTGGTCACCCCTAAATAATCTCCATCATCGACCAGCGATCAACCGTTAATTTCCGGTTGATCAAAGTGTGGATCAAAAAGTTGGGTTTAGAAGATGGCGGTCTAACGAATATTTTTTTACAACTTCTGACTTTTTCTCCAAAATAATTTTATGTAAAAATTGATAAAAATTTCTCAAAATATTGCTGATTCAGCAAGCATAGAATCAACTGATTTTCATACAGAAAAGTCGGATCCCCAAAAAAAGTTGGAAAGAAGTCTTCCAAAAATTAAAAATTTATTCCAAAAGTGTAAAAATCACCCAGAAGCAGTATTTAAGCAGTATTTATTCAGTATTTATTTAGTATTTAAGCGTCTGAATTACCTCTCTGAATACAGTTCCCTCGGCAAACCACAGCGGCTTTCTAGCATCCACCACTGTGATGTCGAAAAATGAGGTCCAATCAGTGCCTAACAGATAGGTCATTACACCCTTCAATTTAAATTAGTTAAAATTGAATATTCTAAAGGTTGTTACACTTTTCGACCCTGAAATGGCGCTTTTTCTGCCGAAAATGGCACTTTTCCTGCCGGGTTTTGCTCTTTGCCTGCCGGGTTTTGATCTTTTATTGTCTAGTTTGATATTTTATTGGCTATAGGTACACTCAAACTTAAGGTACACTCAAATACCTTATAATGAACAAAGGAGAACGGAGAGAATGCCATAAAATCTTTCATATTCAACCTTTATTAAAACCACTAACAAGTCAACACCAAGTCAATCCAAATAACAAAATAACAAGTCACGTCGTCCTCAATGCTCCTCATACTTGGCGCGTCCTCCCTCTCTTTCTTGGTTTCTGAAGCGGCGTTGTTCTAGGCGCGATCAGCTTGAGCTCCTGCACCGCGTGTTTGCAAGGCACATCCGTGATCCCCACCGGGCAGGTACAGCTGAGGAAATTGTCGTAAAGGTAGTGGCGCTTGAGCTCATAGAAAGATTCGCGATGCTCCTTGTACCATTGCCAGCTAGGGAAGGTGAAGTTCTGATCTCTCGCATGCTCCGCAGTAGTTGAGTCGTTGAGTTCGCGCCACATCTGCTCGATCGCCGGCTTCTGCTCGCTCACATCCGCCTGGTAGCTTGCCGAAGGAGTCAGCCAATGGCCCTGCTTGATGTTATATTCTCACAAATATTCTCACCTCTGCCAATTTCCGCCTTGCTGAGCCCTCCACTCGTTGAGTTGCTCCTTCGTCGTGCATGTAGTTTGTGTTTGCCATTCCTTCGTCATCTTGTTTCTGTAAGTATAGGCAATAAAAGATCAAAACCCGGCAGGAAAAGAGTAAAACCCGTCAGGAAAAGTGCCATTTCCGGCAGAATCAAATTTCCGGCAGGAAAAGTGCCATTTCCGGCAGAAAAAGCGCCATTTCAGGGTTGAAAAGTATTTCAACCTATTCTAAAGGTAAAAAGTGTTCACATTGGTGTATGAATATTCGCTGTTGGTGAGCAAGAAAGTTTTGCGTCCAGATTGCCTGAGTTGCAGCAGCAGTTGGACTATTCGCTCATCTTTTTCTACGTAATGCTCTAAGTTTCCCAATATGTTCTTTTTCATGTCACTGTCAAAATGCACCCAATCTACAGCACTAAAAAACGGCTTGGTTTTATTAAACGTTAGCATAAGTCTTGAAATTTGTCATCATAAAAGCTGAAGAGGTTACATAAGAGATTTAAATTTGTCAAAGGCGGTGGCCAAATATATTGCTCAAGATAACGAAAATTTTAATGGTTTTTATTTTGCAATTCGGGTGGTTTCCTTGTCAGTGTAAACTGAAAAATATGAATAAAAGGCTAAATTCGAAGTGAAATCCGTTTAAATTTCGGAAATTCAATAAGCCGTATTTTCTGTAATAATCCTTTCTTCTCTATTAATTCCCATTGACTCTCAGCCCAGAGCAAACATTGTGCAGAGGTATTTATTTCATTTTCTTAATTACCACAAGCTCCGCCGATATGAATTTTTGGATGTTGGCTGAGCACCCGAAAATTTTGAGATCCGCCCAGAAATTTTCACGATTTGCGAGGGGTAGAGAAAAAGCCCTCATGGGAAAGATAATTTCATACACTAATCAGATTGCATTAAAAAAAATTCTATTTCCAATGAGTGTGGTCACCAATCACGCCACCGTAAAACGCACTAACCTTCGAATGTCTTGAAAGATTGATTTGTAAGACATGACCACTTCTCCGCTTTTAACACCTGTTTGATCAGATGTTCTGAATTTTTATTGTTGTTTTCTTAAATTGTGAACTAAATAAAGAAAAACAACTTTTGGTATTCAGTGGAACGGTCAAAATAATCCACAACACATGCAACTAAATATGTTTCAGGCAGGTTGAAGAGAGTGTTGAGCACATATATTCGCTTGTCAGACAAGTGGAGAAACTTGTCTAAAAGTTATTTCTAAAGTCGAAATCACCACAAAAAGCAAAATACTTGGATAAAGCTCTTCAATTTCTGCTCTAAAATAAAATTTTTATAATTTTAGAGATAAAAAATATCTTACGGGGTAAGAAAATAAAAACCATGTACAGCTACTAAAATATTGCCGAAACCATCGACCTAAAATAAAAATATTTGTGAATGGTTTTTTTTATTTTCAACCAACCTTCAGTAAATTACCATAGACATAGTCAAACCAGAGACCACGAACAGGGAAAATGGGATTATATTCAAAGGAAGCAAACTCATCTGGGTCTGAAAAATCAAATTGCAAATTAATAAAATTATTTCTGAAAATTTTCTCCTGAAATTTTTGGAAAAAACTAAATGTAAGGATATTTAGTTTGCGTACAATTATTATTTATTATTATTGTTTTTGACTGTGAGTGTGGATTATTGATTTTTTTCAACATTTTTCAACCAATACCAACTCGACCGATAGCATATTTGTTAGCCCTGAATCTCAGCTACAGGATGGCACCAACAGAATAATTTAAAAAAAATGAAAAAAAAAGTTATGACCATTTTTGAGCAAGTATTGTTGAAAACACAGTCCACCACTGTGGACTGTGTTTTTTCAACGAGGCCTTAAAGCTGAATTTAAAGATTGTTTTGTTGACAAGCGAGCTTTGAAAAATACGGTATTTCCTCTAATTTAAAGGGGCATGCTCACCTGTTCAAATTTTGTCCCCGCCAATTCAAAAATTTTTCCTAATCATTGAACTTCTATGAGGGTTTTTCAACTTGGTTTCTGACAAAACTACACCTAAAATTAAATTCTAGGCGTTGTTTTGTTAGAAACCAAGTTGAAAAATCCGTACAGAAATTCAATGATTAGCAAAAAATTTTGAACAGGTGAGCATGCCCCTTTAAGACCCCCTCGACTATTAGCACCTGTATCTCAGCCCAGAGAAAATATTTTGCACAGTCGTTTACCGCGTTTTCTTAAGTCTCACGAGCTTTACCGATTCCACTTTTTGAATTTTGGATTCTCACCCGAAAATCTTGAAATCCACCTCAAATTTTTCCGATTTTTAGGCAACTAAAAATAATTAAAGGAAATACGGTATGTCCATTTACAAGCTGGCAGGAGAAAAGCCCTTCATAAAATTTAGGTTATATGAAAATACTTACATCCGATAGAAATCATTCGCTCTACAATAAGGCCGAAGGTCATGCATTCCATTTGGGGGGATTTGTAAACTGGAACACACAAATTATATCCACAAACAAAACTGAGCCAATTCCAACCAGCTAGTGTGTAGTCCATGTCAAATCCGAAAAACTGAATTTTTTCCATGCGAAGAGTTCGGTTGACAAACACCCTGAAAACAAGGCAAATAAAAAACTAAAAAGGCCTTATGAACATTTTTTTTGAAATTTGATTCCAAAAAATACCTCTGCTCAGGAGACTTTTTGTAAGTTCCCCCAGTTTCAGTCGCAAAACAATTAGTTGCTGATCTATGCGAGTGAATGTCCCCATTTTTCAATTTATTACTATTATAGAAACCATTATTGTTAGCTGTGCTACTGCAATTATTATTGTTGTTGTTATTAACAAGATCAGAGTTGTGTCGGTGGTGCTTGGCCACAGACATAAAGTCAGAAGCAGAGGTGGTGGTGTAAATATCCATTGGCTTGACCAGTCCCATGAAGTCCGTGTAAGGGATAATTTAAGAGGAGCAGCAGCAGAATTAACAGTGGAGGAATTATCGCATGCTCCTTGAACAACAAAGTAAATTTAGACACAAAATAGACAATCTATCACATGGCAGAAGAGCATCGACAAAAATTCAGCAAAGAACAAGAAGAAGCTGTGCGCATGGGACACAATCAATCACACACAGCACCTATCTTCTTATTTTTTTACATAGTGCTTATAACCCCATCCCCTCACCCGCAATCATTTATCTTTTTACAAAGAAGAATAAGTAAGTTGGGCGGAAAAGGGGCGATTGGTGTGCAGACAGTGATGCTACTACTCCTAAATATTTTTTTAAATGATTATTGCTTTTTTGGGGGCACTTGTCGCAGACAGGCGATCTAACAAGAGGTGATAACCACACGCACTTCACAGCTAATGAAAATAGTTTAAAGAAACGAGATGAACACTTTTTGATGGAGTTACTAAAAGAAGACAAAAAAGTTGATTGTTTTGTGAAAACGTGGAATTCTGTCTCAGTGCTTTCATACGTATAGAGAAGTTGAAAAAAGACCAAAAAATTTGAAGTTGATTGTGTTGTCTGCAGTTGATTTTATTTAATTCGCTAACTGATGTTGTCTTAAAATTACTTTTCGGTTCTATTGCAGTAGAAAATACCGTCGCACAAATTGTTTTAATGTGTGTTTATCAGCGAAAAAATTCTTAGATGTAGCTTATTGTTCTCTACTACTACAAAAGGTTGTGTTTATTTAGATCATCAAAAACAAAGAGTTGTTTGGATAAACGTTGAATGGTGGGTGAAGGAGACGGCTGGCAGAAAAAATGGTTCAGCCAAACCCTTACTAAGTGAATTGAATGGCTGCTACTGTTCCTGCACCCCGAAACTCAAAAAGATATGTGTAGGCCTCAAAACTTCCGTACAGTTTTTGTCTAATACTAAATGAAGGTCAAATACTAAATAATAAGCTCAAGATAATATGCAGAAGAACTCCATTTCGATAAAAAAAGGCAAAAAGGCGACTGGCTTGTGACTACTTTATTGGGTACGGATTCATGGAGCCGGGTTTCACAGAAGTTCTGCTTGACTGACGTTTTCATTTTTTCAAAAAATTATTTTTGTTGCTCACATATCATCAAGCACTGTATAAAATGCCATTTTTGACGAAAAATGACCAAGGTGAACTTTATTTGGCAAAATGTGCCTTTCGGAATTTTGAGATAAGAATCCTCCATTAAAAATATTTAAAAAAAAACAAAAACTTGGCAGACAACAAATAGATTGGGTATTAAATCATGATTACAAATTTTTGACTAGAGAATGGAATAAAGGATTATTTTTTGCTAAATAATCCCCAGTTCATGCGCTGGGCACATTTAAAACAGGTACTTTTAAAATATTATTTTCGTGCTTTCTTTTATCGCGTGTTTTTATAAAAGACTCGAAAATTCGGTTTCTTTAGAGTCTAAACTAAAAGTAAACTTTGGAACCAAAACGTATTTTAAAGTTATTAACCCATTTTTCCCGAATTTTCCAAAAAAATCTGTATTTTTCACTGATCAATTCCTCCACCCGATTTTCGTTACTGGAATGTAGTTAACGTCACAAAAATCGACCTCCAACTTTAGAGGCCATTTTACCCTACTTATTTATAAGTTATCAGGCTTCTTTAAAGACCAAAAATTCGCTCGATAGCTCGAGCTTTCGAACAAGCAAAAGAACACCAGAATATCTCAAAATTAGTAATCTAAGTGGCTATTTTAAAATCCGAAAAATTGGTGGGGCACCTTGTACTTTGTAGATTATGAGTTTCGCTACAAAAAGCATATCTTGTCAACTTTTTGAGAAAAATAAGGAAATATCCACAAAGTCAGAAAATTTCAAGTACCGTAAAAACTCCAATAGAAACCCCCTCTCTAATAGTACCCCCTTTTTTTGACTAGGATTTCAGAGTTAAGGCCATTTTTGATTGACAATTTCAAGATTTATAGGAGGTTGAAAAATAGTAACCCCGGGGTTTCTATTAGAGTTTTTACGGTATCTTAAAATTACTCATTTTTCGAATTATTCTAAAGCCAAGCTTAAATTCTTAAATATGACCCTTCAGCTATCAGTACCTTATTTTTAGCTCATTAGCTGCACTTTAACTACCAGTATGTCCCATAACTCTTCTCGTTTTTTTTCATTTTTCGCAAAATTTTGCTAAAATGGATTGTTGCAATTTTTTGTGTGCTTAGATGCCTCGAGGACAAGGAATCAAGCCTGAAATCAGCAATCATCTTCGCCATACTATGCTCTTTCTCTATGACAAAGGACTGAATGCAGTGAAAGCAACAGAAGAGATCAACAATGTTTACGGCCACGAGACCCTGAAGAAAAGAGCCTGTCAATATTGGTTTGCTTTTGAATCTGATTCAGCTGGTTTTGATGCTCTTGCTTTTCATTTAGGTTTACGAAGTTCAAGAATGGGGACAGGACGTGCGAAAACGATAAGGAAACTGGCCGATTCAAAAGCAAACCAATATTGACAGGCTCTTTTCTTCAGGGTCTCGTGGCCGTAAACATTGTTGATCTCTTCTGTTGCTTTCACTGCATTCAGTCCTTTGTCATAGAGAAAGAGCATAGTATGGCGAAGATGATTGCTGATTTCAGGCTTGATTCCTTGTCCTCGAGGCATCTAAGCACACAAAAAATTGCAACAATCCATTTTAGCAAAATTTTGCGAAAAATGAAAAAAAAAACGCGAAGAGTTATGGGACAAACTGGTACTATGTAATGCCCAAAATTATCCCAATTTGCACAGCGACTCTTTGAAAAATGGATGGTTCTTTCTTTAGGCTGGTGAGCAGTGACTTTATCTAGCCCATCATTTTATTTTGTGCTCATTAGAAAGCCCTTTGTCTGTGCTTTCTAATGATGTGTCGTTTGCCTATATTCAAAAAAAATGATCATGGGTAAAAAATTAAAAGAATCAAATAAAGCAGTTTTAAAAAATTCACAATTTTACTAAAAGCATGGGAAATTTTTGTACTCTGGTCGTTTATATGCTTTATGCATGGTCAATACTTGCACAGAAATTCAAGAGCTACAAGATAGGCGAAAAATAAGCACAAAAATTAAAAAAGTCACTCCAAAAATTACAGGAGAACAGGTAAGACCAGACTTTCCCTGGTATTGAAATTTGAAAGATACAATTCTTTGGCTTATTTCTGTCGACTTTTCAATGAAAATTTTTGCTGACAATATACCAAAATGCTCAGCGTGAAAAATGCAACAGAACTAGTACAAAGACTCACAAGACAACAAGCAAATATAACAATACAAGGGACCACAGGCGCCTATCGGCGCCTCTATAGTATTTCGAAATTTCAATGAGGGGCTATGACTTCATTCATAAAAATAGCTATATCCCCTATTAGAACTCTTTTTTTTCGCTTGTTTTTTTTTAACGAAAGCTGACATTCTGGGGAACACGATGGTATTAGCGACAAAAGTGATTTCGCTATCTACGACCCGTTCTGGCCTTCGAAGTAAAAAAAGCGTTACCCACCCACACATGCCAAATACTATATAAGATTCAAGGCAAAACAATTTGACCCCGAAATCCAACAAAAAGCCAGAAGCTTTTAGACCAAAATTCAGGTGGCTGTCACTTGTTTCATCATTTTTTCAAAATTTTGTAAAGCATTCTCAGAAAATAAAAATATTACATGATATAACGCAAAAAACTGCACCGGATACATAAGTGAAACCGTGTCTTCTCTCTTTTTGAGAGGATTCAAGAAGTAGGCTGGCAGCCTAGTCATGGATGGACATATCTGGTTGGATTTTACTGGGTTTGAAATCAATATTCAAACACAGTATTGTTGTATGCTAAAAGATAGTCAAGATTCTGACAAGTCTTTTTGTGTTAACGTCATCTGAATTTAAAAATAGTTGTGTTGATTTCAAAACCAATAAATTCTGACCAGATATGTCCATCCATGACTAGGCTCTCAGCCTACTTCTTGAATCCCCTCAAAAGAGGAAAGATACAGTTTCACATGTGATCTGTCTTATGTATCCGGTGCAGTTTTTTGCGCTCTATCACGTAATATTTTAATTTTCTGAAAATGCTCTATAAAATTTTGAGAAAATTACGAAACCAAGTGACAGCCAGCTGAATTTTGGTCCAAAATACCCTGATTTTTTGTTTGATTTTGGTGTCAAATTGTTTTGGATTGAATTTTGCAATATTTGCTTGCTGTCTTGTGAGTCTTTGTACTAGTTCTGTTGCATTTTTCATGCTGATCATTTTGATATATTACATTCTCAATTTTCTTTGGAAAATCAGCTAGGAATATGCCAAACCAGGTATGCTATTAGAGACGGGGTTTAGAATAATTGGAATAATATTAGAATAATTGCGGTATATTCATTCGTAAGAGCACAAACTTACGATCATTTGACATATTTCAGTCATAGATGTGGTCTGCATAAAAGTGATGTATGCTTCTCGGGAGAATATTCACTTTCCTTGAAATGGTCGTAAATTTCAAGCCGGTTGGTCAGTTGGCCCGTACAAACACCCGTAACTAATATTTTCGAAAAGGGATCAGCGTGAAAAACTGCGTCTAAATAAACCAAGTTTACAACCGGTACAGGACGTGTTAACTCAACAAATGAGACTGAAAATTTTAAAGTTTTGTTTTTAGGCAAACTTCAGGTTCGCATACCTCAAATTTCAATTTTCGTCTTATTTAGCATTTATTTATCAGTTTACAGTAAACAAGAATATTTTGCAGAAAAAGGTTAGTTAAAAAAATGATACCCTCTGTTGTTTTCTGGTATTAAAATCATACCAGTGCGTATTAATGGGTTAAGCCATATTCAATTTTTTAAATCCGTAATGCAACAGAAAAAATGGCAACAGTTTTTTTGCTGACTTTTCAACTTTTTAGCAGACAAATATTTTAAATATTGCCATACAAAATTTTACTTTTTAGGTGTCTCTTGTTTGAATGACCCCAGAAATGTGTTTTAGACCACTTCATACACAAATATACACAACATGATCGAGAAAAAATAGATAATTTTGCAATGAAATGGCCATAACAATTATTCACAAGAGGAAGCAAGTACCAAAAATAAAAAAGGAATCAAATAGAATATTGGCCCGAAATGATTGTTCCAGCCGTAGTCCAGTCATTTCTTCTCTCCTTCTTCTTCTTTCAACCTCCTAACACATTGAAACAGGAGAATATGACGGGAGTACAAGTTAGTGCAAAGGTTTTATAGCAACACACACCCCATTCATGCTCTTTTTGAATATTGCTTATTTTTTATTGTAGTACCACCCCCCATATGTTGGTATTGAATAATTGCAAAATCTTGTGATTATCAAAGGTGTCAGTCAGCATTACCTGTTGAATGAAATACATTTATTTTTTTGCGTGATAATTTGATAAACTGCTGTTTTGTGCTGCTACCGCACCAGCAGCACTAGATAAAAATCACATATTAATCAAACAACTGCTTTTTTGCTTGCCGGCCAACTTTAGTGATTTTTGGCCAGAAAACGGTGAAGTGAACCCCATTTTGGGGTGAGAGTTTTATTTTTGGTGTTTGACACCCTTTTTTATTCTTCCCTGTTCTTTATCACTCTCGAGCAAATGTTTTTTTCAAAGTACAAAGTAAAGAGTTGTTAATCAAAAATTCAAGCTAAATTATTTGTTAGCCTGATACACACCCAGGATACAACAGGTTTTGACTGATATGAACTTTTGAAACAATTTTAGAAAAATTTACGAGTCTACTAGAAAGATTAAGTCATTAATCGCTCTAATATCCAAGACCAATGTTAAGAGACAGACAGTTGTGTTTAGATATCATCCCAAAATGACCGCCAGCATCTGGTAAATATTTTGGAAGGTCATAAAATATTTTAGGTAAGGGTTCGAAAGTAAGTTTCGTACCAGCGTATTACACAAGTCGAGTCACATAACACACTGATACGGAACTTACTTTTACTGAATTCTAAGAAAATTTGAACTTTAAAGGTCCTTGCTCTCAAACTGTTCACCAAGCGGTCATTTTGAGCTTATTCACAAATGAAAAGAAAACTGTTTGTTTGGAAACATTTAAAATTTTCTTACAAGAATATAAACATGTCCATATAAAAAAGACAAAAATTGATTTGGTTTGCGAAAAGGCTGATATATGCCACAGAAAAGCTTAAATTGTGTTACGAAAAAAAATCGTTAGTGGCATATTTCAGCCTTTATAACAGCGTTCTCATCCGTACTTTATAAACAGATTTGTACTTTATTTAGGACGACAAATCTTTAGAGTTTTTTAAATTTTTAGTCAAAATCTTTATTTTTAGTGCTCTAAACTTAACAGGTACTGCATAAAATAGCTCTTTTTGCCGAAATATGACCAAATTAAAAAAAAAAGGTTTTTGCGCGCAGCGACATGTGCCTGATTTGAATTGGCGGGGGACAGTTCTCTTTCGTCTCCCATTGTACTTTTTTGAATGATTTCGAATGATTCAAAAGAGTAGAGTGTAAGACGAAAGAGAACTGACCCGCCAATTCAAATTTTGTACATGCCGCTGCGTCCAAAAACCATGGTCTTTTTAAGGAAAATGTACTTTATTTCAAAATATTGAGATGATAACCCTGCTTTGTAACAAGTTTTTCGTGGCATATTTCATATAATTCATAAATCACTATCAACCTATAAAATATTCTGGTTTTTCAATCTAGACCGCGCGTGGTCAGTCAGTTTCAAAAGTTCTATTGCCGCTATTAACTTACAAGGAAGGGACCCTGACTAGTGCTGGGGTTTAGGGGTACCGGCCGGAAACCGGATCGGATTTCCAAAAAAAATTACCGGATTGGGATTCCGGTGGCTCAAGAAACCGGAATGTTCAACAAAAGTGGCAAAAATTGACTTTATTCCAACAAACTTAGCAATCAAACATCAAAACGGTATATCAATAAGTACAGTTAACCAGTGTCAGGTTAATGCCTGTTAGTGCCTGGTTAAAAAAATTAGCTCTTCTGCATTGATTGGATCGAGTGAGTTTCTTTTGTAGCTGAAGACATCTCTTGTCCGACTGAAAATTGTTCACTGGCGACTGAAGTTAATGGAGCAGATAGATAGTGACGAGCGGCCTTGCTGAGAATTGGAAAGCGAATCACATTTTTTTGTCAATAGACCAGAGGATCAGACGTCATTGGCTCAGTTCTTTCAGCATTGTACGACACCATTTCCTGAAGTTAACAATCAACAAAACAATTAACAATTTCCAAATCTTACAAATTCCAAGTTCTGCCAAGTTCCGGGATGACTTCCTTTCGGTTGATGTTTTGTGCGCACCCAAGCATGCTTCTCGGCTTTTTGACCACTGGTTCTGACGGTTCCAACAAACAAAAACACATTTATAAAGATACATTTGCAGAAAACAAGAGAAGACAAACAACAAGAAGCGAAAAAATATTTATTCAAACAGAGACAAACATCAAACATTGAGCAACCGGATTTTGTGAAAATGTACCGGAATCCGGCTGGATTCGGGTGGTCGACCGACCGGAAACCGGACCGGATTTGTGGTGATCTGACCGGAATCCGAAACCGGAATCCGGTCCGGTCCCCAGCACTAACCCTACTGTGACCTGGGGAAACTTCGATGAAAATTTTTTTCTGCTTATTCTTGTAGAGCGTGCCCACGTTACTGAGAAATCTGGCTTCCCAGCTCTGTAGGCCCACAATCAAAGTCAATCAAAGTTCTAAAAACACCTCGATCATATCATAGTTTTAATAACTGACCCATGGGCCATCGGTTATTCCTAAAAATTTTGTTGGCTTTCACTTCACAATCACATGAGATTTAGAGGGGCATGCTCGCCGCCGATGGGAATATTTGGAAAGGCGGGTACCAGTGTAATTCAAACAAAAATTATAATGTCGCATTTTAAGAAAAATGCAAGGAAAACAACGCTTCCACTTCCTTGTTAGACTGAAAGTTCCGGTGTCTTGCAAATTTACCACTTTTCAGCTTTAACAATCAGAGGTTTTTTTTTAAGCAACGAGGGAGCCAATCCATTTCGGCATTCCATTACGGCAAAAGTTTTTAGCCAATGTTTATGGTCTGCTTGACTTGGCCAAGGCCCAAAAATTGTCTTGACGAATTGAAACATTTCTTATGAACATTTAAAATGATAATAAAGACAATATTAATCTGTTGTAACAATGACTTAGTTTGACCAAACAGTTAATTAATTTACTTGACAGGGGTTTTCTGCCCTTTTGAATGACTTTAGCAAAAAAGAAACATTTTTAGATACAACCCACCTCTTAGCTGGCTCCCTTTTATAAATAGCCCTTGATTGTGCTCTATTATCTTCTCCATTGGCTGCATCTAGTTCTGTGGTATCCATTGTGATACCTGAATTTTTTTTATCAAAATTGATTGTTTGAATAAACAACAGAATGATAATTCAGTAATATCTCTTCAAAGTAATTCAAATATTTCAGGTGATTGCAATGTGATAAGATAGGCACGCTCAACCCCACATTTCTCTGCTTAGGTGAGTGGTAGTAGACACTGTTCTTATCAATGAAATCAAAAAAAATCAGAGAGAGAGAACTGCTTGAGTAGCAGCCTGAAACTAATTTAGTCGCCCATATAATGGACAACAACAATTTGCACGAAAACAAGAGCATTCAAATAAAGGATAAATCTTCTTCTTCGTCACCAACACAAGTCTCACCATCCAAATGGTCGATTATCATCAATTCTCTGCCTTATTGGCTAATTCTACTAGTCTTTTTCCTTCAAATATTCTCAGTGGTTCAAACTCACAGTCTGGTGGCTCGTTTAACTATTGGTGACACTCTATTGATACTCATTGTCCACTTCCACAAAATTATCGCCCTATGTACTTGCTTTTCCAATACTTCTCAGGTAGGGATATATTTAGAAAACATATGGAGTTAACGTATAAATACGGTGGCAAAAATAAAGGTGCGAATCCGAGGTGTGAGGTATTTGAGGTATCGTAACTCAGCCAGATTTTGCCTTTTTACTGATTTGAAAAGTATTTTTTTTTACCAATTTAAGGTCCGCTACCGGATAAAATAAACATTGCCACTATGTTAGATAAAAAAATAAAATTTTAGAAACGGACCTTGTATCTCACACCTCGCACCTGGAAACTCCACTGTGGCCAAGCAATAAAAGGATCAACTATCGATATGTTAAAATTGAATTTTTAGTTGGGTTCGATACGATTGAACTTTGTTGGCTAATTTACAGCTCAAATTCAACTTCCTTTGTGCATTTTTATATTAATCACACCATGAAACCCCAAATATCCTCCCATAACAGGATTTTGTATTTTTTCTAAAAATTGATTCAGATAATGCTGAAAAAGGCAATTTATTATCTATAAAGTAAGCCAGTTTTTTTGTAGATAAAATAAATAATTTCAGAAGAGAAAAAGGGAGCCTTCCCATGCCACACAACCATTTTTTACAGTTGTGGGCTGTGTTGCGTTTGAAGCCCTTCTGTTTGTCAATCTAACCCACAGCTTAGAAGCAGTGTTTTGTGCTGAGCCAAGTTCTGACATATCTGCCCAATTCCTAGTCATCAACTGCTTTAACATACTTACAAAACTACTCTTCCTAATATTCACTGCTGTGGATATTTCTCTACCCAGTATCTCATGTCTCAGGCAATTAGTGCTCCATGTCTTGGCTCCAACACTGGCGCTGGCTCTCTCACTTATGAACCATCACTACAGGTTGGTCGAATAAAAAATGAAAATATTTTTAAAAAATATATAATTTTAAAAGTTAAAGCAATGAAGACAATTATTATATGCTGCAATTGGATCCTCTGGTGAGCATTGGTTTGTGCTTACTACTCTCGATGATTATAGTACCCCTGTGTGAGTTAATTAGCAATTTATTTAAAAAAAGGAAAAATTCGGGCCTATTCTTCAATGGGGGGGTGTTTGATTGAATAAAGGTATTGGGTGTATCAAAAAAACATGGCTGTCAAAACAGCTAAAAAGTTAAAAAAACAGCTAAAATTTAAACGGGCATTTTAAAATTCAAAACAGCTAAAATTTTTAGCTGGTATTTTAGCTGTTTTTAGCTGCTTATAAAATAAATCAGTACGTATCATCTTTACCAGTTTTTTTTATTTTCTGTTAGAAGAACCATTCCTTTGTAATGTCAACGAATGTTTTTAGTTAGTAGCCATCATGGATGACAGCCCAGCAACAAATAGAGCAAAAAGAATGATGAAGGTAGATATTTTTAAATGTGCAATAAAATCTGCTCTCATTTTTGTAGGAAGTATTCGACGAGGAGCACGATGAGGTTATCAAGTGGAAGAGCAAACCTTATGGTCGACACTTTGATGTAAAGGTTGAGAATGGGAAGCCAACCGAAAAAATCGTGTGCAAACAGATGTGTTGTCGTGCGATCTTACAAAAGTCACCCAGCACATCAAATCTGAGGTCACCCTTTGAAAATTAAGGTTTACTATCAATTAATTTCTATGTTAGCTATCACATTAGACTGCATCAGCTGAATGACTTTTCACTCTCTCAGCAACAAGTGAACGAATCGCTTATCAAATTTATTGTAACCTGTGGACAGTCAACTAACCTGGTGGATGAGCCGTACTTCATTGATTTCCTTGAATCCTTTCGGAAGCTAGCCAGAGTTTCATCTAGCGTGTTTTTTACTTGTCGAACAAAAAAAATTAGTGTGGATGCCGACAAATCTGAATCAAATATGAGTGCGAAACACTTCCTTTCATCACGCAATGCATTGAGCAAAGGGTCGATGACAAGCTGGAGCGGGTGAAAGTCAGCGTCATGGAAAAGCTGGAGAATTTTAAGTCCATCGGTGGAGATATAACATTAGATTTCGCAAAAAGAGGTGCTGACTATTTCGCGGTTACTGCTCATTTTATCGATGACAACTGGTAAATTACTACTTGAACATGATTTTGCTTTGATCGAAAATCGTTCTCTATAGGTGTGAACAAGATTTTGTCCTCGTGTTTTCTCCTCTTTTGCCTGGAGTGAAGAAAACAAGTCAATATGTGCAGCAGCTGTTGAGCGAAGAGCTTCAAGAATTGGGTATCGAAAGCCATCATGTGCAGAACATCTTCGTCGCCACAGATGAAGGGTCAAATGTGAACTACGTTGGAGAAACAAATCATTTCCCTTGCATGTGTCACGTTGGAGCTACTATTGCAAAACATTCCACCCGTCCGTACAAGAATTCTAATTTGCTGCCGGATATGAAAGATGCTTGCGATGAGGTCGAACTGTGTCTCCATCTAATGGAAAAGTGGGTAAATAAGCTGAGGTTAGTATTGTTTTTTCCACGAAGTCTTTTTCACCTTTTCGGCACTTTAGACAGAATGAGAAGTTGAGAAAAATAGCAAGCACAGCGCTCAAGTCGCCTGCGGAACAAGATGGCTCTCTTACTTCGATATGGTCGAAGCGCTGCTTGCCAATTTGGATATCCTGAAATCTGCAATTAATCAGGTGTGTCCACAGAATGAACAGGCATTTGCGCTTCTGGAACTGGTTGAAAAACCTCTTTTCGCGGATTACTTGAATTTCCAGTCACTAAAATGGTTCTTGCTATGCAGGTTGATTGTTACAAAGAGTTTGATTGTTTGGCAAAATTTTTATCTTTTAGGCAGAAAAAAACAGTTACATCAAACGGGATCCTTCTTCATATAGCTGCTATTTGGATTTCTTTACGCAAAAACCTAGATTCCATGCTCAATTCAAGATGGATGGTCGCCATGGCTGAGTCGGCATTAGAGTCGTTCGATCGCAAAATAGGGTGCCTGTCTGGTGGTTGGTTCAATCGTATTTCTGGGAAACTTAACAAGCATGTGGTTATCTTTTCGCAGCCTTTCTGAATCCATTCACCCATAGTCAACTGCGAAGTGTGTGCTGAAATCGTGGGATGGTACTATGACGGGGTGAAATTTTATTGTGACTGCTAGCTTTTATACCCCTACTCGAGTTCAGACGAAAACTATTGTGAAGAAGCAAGCTGCGCAATTCACGCCGGAAAAAACTTCTGCGGTAACCATTAATGTGCCAGAAGCTTTATTTGACTTTGCACCAACAACTGCTTTTGAAGAAGAACTGAATAGGTACTCACTTGTCGGGCCATGTGCAGATGTGCATCAGTTTTGGAAAAAAACATGAAAAGGTGAAAAGATTTATTCACTGAAATTCTGCTAATTACACATATAGATATTTCCTCGTCTTTGTCGTCTTGCAAAACAGGTATTTGGGTGTCAAGCTTCTTCCTCGCCCAGTGAGCGTGCGTTCAAAAAGCTCAGATGCATCGTGGTAACTTCTGCAGAAACAGGCTAGATCCAGGAAAAATAGCATCTCTTATTCAATTGCGTTCGCTTTATTTGAAAAATTTGACATAACCATCTTTTAATCGTTTTGCTGATGTGTTAGGGACCAGAATAAATAAAATTTCAGCCAAAAATTTTGGGATCAGGACGAAAGGTCCCCGCCGAAAGGTCCCCGGCCGAAAGGTCCCCGCCAAAAGGTCCCCGCCAAAGGTCCCCGCCGAAAGGTCCCCGCCGAAAGGTCCCCGGCCAGAAGGTCCCCGGCCGAAAGGTCCCCAATATTCAATTTTCACAACATTTTGAGAAAAAAAGTGTGCCTTTTTTGCTTTTGTTCTGCGTGAAAAAGGTGTTGTTCTTTATTTTTGTTTGCCAGTCGTTTCTGTTTATTCTCTCATATTTTATTTGTTTGTCAATTTTATGTCTTGTTAAATTTCAGAAATGGCAGCTTTGCAATGGGACTGGAGCTTCGTCAATGCAGCTCAAGCGCGTGTCAATGTCGTCAATGCAGTGGAAGAGGAGCCAGAAGCCGAGCAAGTGGTGGAACCAGCGGTGATCGAGCAAGAAGCCGGACAAGTCATTCAAATGGTTAGTTTTTTTTATTGCATGTTTTTTTGTTTTTAGGTCGTGTTCAGGTCAGAACAACTATGTCACAGAAAGGAAAGAACAAGCTCAGCTATAGTGGTCATCTCTATCTGTTTCAAAAGTTCAGCGCCGACAAAACAAAGAAGTTCTGGAAGTGTGAGAAGTACAAGGCTGACAAATGTCCCAAACGTATGACTACCGATTCCTCCAACAACATCATCAATGAATTGGCCGAGCACAATCACGACACAAATCCAGGAAGGAAAGGAGTTCATGACATCAAGCAATCACTTCGTGAGCGAGCCAGAACTCAGGAGGTGACATTTTTTCTTCTTTTCACTAGTCTAATTCAATTACACCTTTGTATTTTATTTCCAGCTTCCGTCGCAAATCATTTCAACTGCCAATGCCAACCAGCCAGACTTCGTGAAAGGTCAAGTGCCGAACGCCTTCGCGCAGAAGAAAATAATCAGAAGGGCTCGCGCCGAAATTCAAGAACCTCCGCCAACACCAGCTTCTCGAGAACTGTACGTCATTCCGCGCAACTATCAGTACTACAATCCAGCACCAGGCACTGAAGAACTGTTTCTCTTGGCGGATTCAGGAAAGGATGTGGTTGATGTGGACAGGTTCCTTTTTTTATCAGATTATTCTTAATGAATATATTTAGGATTCTGATCTTTGGCCGAAGCTCTTTCTCACAATGGATTCATTTGGTGGCGAACATCTATGTAGACGGAACTTTCAGCATCTCGCCAGATCACTTCTATCAGGTTCATTTTCTGAATTTTGATTTATCGTTATTGGTTTTCTGTGTTTAGGTCTTTGTCATCATGGGTGAGCGCCGAGGATTTGTAATGCCGCTGATGTACGTCCTTCTTCCGTCAAAGTATGAAGCCATCTACGCCAAAATGTTCGGTATGATCAAAAGGATGTGGCCAACTTTCAATCCGACTGCAGCAAATCTGGACTATGAACTGGCACTCATGAATGCACTCAAGTCAAACTTTCCTGGAATCAAATTGGGTGGCTGTCTTTTTCATCTGGTGAAAAACATGAAAAAGCATCTTGGAGCAAACAGTTTGTGTTTTACGTTCAGTTATAATCGATTTTTATTGACTTCTTTTTTTACCGATCTCATGCGACAGTACAGAGAAGGTGGCGCGTTCACTGAAGGAGCAAGAATGGTCGTGGCAATGGCTTTTCTCCGACCGGTCGACATTGAGCAAGCTGTGGCAGATTTGGGCGAGTACTTCACTGACAGTGTGGTCTTGGCAGCGCTGAATCCTATCTTGGACTGGTTTGAAGAGAATTATGTTGGTGGGTTTTAATTTTAGTGTCAAATGAAAACCATTTAACTCTAATTTTCAGGTCACCGCAGGGGAAATCGTCGTCAACCTGCTCTCTTTGACAACTCAATGTGGACTGTGTACCAAAGGACTCTTGATGGAGAAGCTAGAACGAATAACCATGCCGAAGCTGCACATCGCCGTCTACAAACTGAACTCTCGTCTGATCATCCAACACTGTGGAAGCTGATCGATGGTCTGAAGAATGCGCAATCGTCCAGGGATATTGAATACTTGCGTTGTGTTAATGGTGAAGAGCCTCCAGAAAAGCGCAGAAAGTATGTCCAGGCCGACCAAAAGCTGAAAAGAATCTTGGAAAACTATGATACCAGCACTCTAATCGAAAAACTCAAAGGAATCTCACATGTTTATGGAATGCTCTAGATTTCGTTGTTAATGTTATCTCATCTACTTTGTTCATTTGTTGTAGCTCTCATTAAAATTGTTTTGTTTGAAAGCTTGTTGTAAAGAAGTATTGGGGACCTTTCGGCCGGGGACCTTCTGGCCGGGGACCTTTCGGCGGGGACCTTTCGGCGGGGACCTTTCGGCCGGGGACCTTTCGGCGGGGACCTTTTGGCGGGGACCTTTCGGCCGGGGACCTTTCGGCGGGGACCTTTCGGGGTGGACCCAAAAATTTTAGCTGAAATTTTAGCTGTTTTTAGCTGTTTTATAGATGAGCAGAACGCCATAAATTTTAGCTGTTTCTTAACTTTTTAGCTGTTTTGACATCCATGCAAAAAAACGCGGACATTTTAAAGTATTGTTTGTTTTTATTTAATTTTTAGCTGTTTTATGAACTTTTCTACAGATTGTTGCTTGCTAAAAAGCTTGTTAGAAAGTTATCTTGAATTCCTATTAAATTTGGTATAACCAGGGTGGACAGTTGAAGCCCTAGGTCAAAAGGTCAGCTTCAAGTGCAAGCATACGCATATGGGAATCAACCACTCAGTGAGTTAGCCCTTTGCAGCAAGCCATGTTAATCTCATGCTTAGAGAGCTAGACCTAGGGTTACGGCAGAATAAGTTGACTCGGAACCGGCCTCACAACCGTTATTTAAACATCCTTGGTTACACCGAAAAAATCTGTAGTTCAGACGGTGTGCGGGAGCCCTTGACAAAAATATTCGAAAGTGTCCACTTTTTTCTTTACACACCCTGTACTCCCTCTATCAGAGTGCCGGCTGGTAAAAATTCCTGCCACAAGTTGCCTTACTCCAACCGTGAAATTTTTCGAAAACTTGGGCCAGCATGCAACAAAGCAGTTTATCAAAGAGAAATAATAAAACTTAGTTTTATGCATGTGAATCGGGTATCCGTACCAGGAAGCCAGAAGAGACAAAGCGATCCTACTCTTGGAGTCAGCCGATCAGTTGTTAAATAAGTATACCGTAAATCTACATATGTATTCCTTGCCTTTGTTGTAGTTCAGAAAACATGTTTAACACTCCTACTCCGATGCGTGACTTTTAAGACTTCTGACTCAGAATTTTGTGCTGAACACGATGGCGTTATTGGTTTTGAACTTTTTCCTATGAAATTTTTTGCAGAGCCATATGAACATGGTAAGTTTTTTTTATTATTTGTGTTGGCACGAAAGTACGAAAAACGGCCATAACTTTATATTCGTTATATTTTTGTAAACTGAAATGAATTATGTAAAGCAGAACCTGGGCTATCTTTTGACTACTTATGTGTCGAGGTACCATAAAAATTATGATGCTGGAAAACCATAAAGATTACAACGTAAGCCTCTGATAAGGACTCATCTTTAAATGGCTAAAATCGTGCCAAAACAAATAATAAAAAAACTAATCATGTTCATATGGCTCTGCAAAAAATTTCATAGGAAAAAGTTCAAAACCAATAACACCATCGTGTTCAGCACGAAATTCTGAGTCAGAAGTCTTAAAAGTCACGCATCGGAGTCGGGGTGTTAAGTTTGTCCTAACATATGATAGCCTAACCTCCACCTAAGCACAAGCCAAAAAACTCGACAGGGAGGACCAAGGCAAAAATTTTTGGGGGTACTACGAACACATATAGATCCGAAAATTCTAGTCATCCGACAAATTTGCTATTTGCTGCTGCATAACCCCGAAGGTGTAGATCTGGACAAGTTTAAGCTAGAAATTGAGGAAAAGGTAAGCTACAAATGTATATTGATTAGAAGAACAATTAATTTTGATTACAGTTCCCCAATACGAAATGTACTCATTTGCACATCTTTCGACACTATCCAGGCAATGGTTTTGAAGTATTTATGGACATAAACTTTCTGCCAGAAAGCGGCAAACATTATGTGGATGAAAAAGAGGAAGAGAAGATATACCAATTGATGGAAGCTAGAACTGACACGGTTTTGAGTGGTGTACGCAGTGTTTTACAAAAAGCTGGTGCAACCAGAGTTACTATTCAACCTCACTACACAATAATAACAGCTTTAGAGGATGGAACAGATGCGAGAAAGATAAGAGGAATAGAGTGCATCACAAGTGAATGCTCCGATGAAAAATCGTGTTGTAAGCTAATTGATGCAAATTGTAATTGCGAAGTTTAGACTAATAAATACAAAAAAGTTTTTAATTTATTACAAAAGAGCTAAGCATAATACAAAATTGTGAATAAAATACCTTATAGATATCATAAATATTGATTGAAGCGGAAACGATAAATTAGGCGGTAAATACATCAGCAAGTAGATCCATCGACAACCTCGAGCTATCCGGTGACAAGCTTTATACCCCATAGAAAGTATCAGAAAGTTAAAAAAAAACACTAAACCAGGACGCGGTAGGCGAATAATCAGTAAGGAAAGAGTTTAAATCTGATATTAAAAACTTAGATGTAGTACCTGCCATCCCTATCGACACCAAAAATTATAAAAATGAATAGCAGCAGGATAGGAAAGGGAATTAGTACTAATTCACAACTCACACAGCTTATGCAAACCCAAGACAGAAAATAAGAAGATTACAGGCTGAAAGCCAAAAATGACGCAGAAATCCACTTCCCAAAACAAATCATCGAAAATCAAACGTAAAAGTTAACGTCATGGAAAAACTGCAGCGCACCCAAATAAACATCCTTTATTGTACAGTAATAATGTTCAACAAAAACACAACAAACTATGATTCTATTGAGTCTTCAGGCATTGGAAATGGCGCACTTCTTGAGTAGCTCTTCTTCAAAGATATGCTTAAGAGGTCGCTGGACCTTGCCATCTTCCAAGTCCTGTTGTTTTCGACAAGCCCTAAAAAATATGTTAGCTTGATGGAGACCAACCCAAATTTACTTACGCATTCAAATCTAAGGAACACCACTCTGCCTCTTCTACTGGTAGTATGAACTTTGCGTACTTTTCCTTGATATACTCTAAAATTATTATGAAATATGGCTCTCAAAAAAGCATTTAGCTCACGGTGTTGTTCTGGATCATAGGGAGCGAAGCTACCCTTCGCCAATGCAATCAATAAGTGTCTAAATAATAATTTTCGATTGTAAAATTTACTTGTACAGCCGAATCTCGATAAACGGACATCTCCTCAAGTTCTTTCCGCCACTTTTTAGACCGATTTTGGGCGTCCTTTACCGAACGTGATTCATCAGCCTGATCACGAAAAGTATTTGCTCTATGTATACTTGCTTGCTCAATCATTGCGCAACGGTTGCTGAGCAATCATTGATCAGCAATCATTGCCCAAATATTGCCCAAGCATTTCTCACAAAATATTGTTTAGAAGTGGTTATCTAACTGCGCATTTTGACTTTTTTCAACGGTACAGTGTGTGAAACTTGGGTTTTAGTACCAACAAACCGTATTAAGGACATAATTTTGGGTAGAATGCCATAGTATGCCACCAGATTTAACTGAATTCTAAATTTATACTTCAAAATATTGCAGGAACCTAGGTAGCTTAGTCAAAGTTCGTTATACAGTCAAACCTCGTTAT
Source organism: Ditylenchus weischeri (assembly GCA_029231635.1). NCBI lineage: Eukaryota > Metazoa > Nematoda > Chromadorea > Rhabditida > Anguinidae > Ditylenchus > Ditylenchus weischeri. Next base: position 231,961 of record JAMRYI010000034.1, on the reverse strand, counting down.
GAAATACTCCCATGGGACTGACCCCAGGGGTATGTTATATCGGGGGTTAATTTTGCGGAGTTTGTTAGTGAAGGGACCGACCCTAGGGGTATGTTATATCGAGGGGTATGCTATAACGAGGTTTGACTGTAGCTCATTTATGGTATTGTCAAACTGTGTTCATGGCATCATTCTGTGAAGAATATCAGTCAAACCATCGATTTAACGAAGTCCCTGATTGGCGAAACATACAAACACCCTGGCGAAACATTTTGACTGAAAACTCCTGTGCTCAGTGATTTTGTAAAATCTAATCAGATAAATCAGATCCTAAATTGGCAAGTCAAGCCTAATTTTTTGGTATTTCACACATTTTTACACCAATCAGTTTAAACCGCTCAAAACCAGCCAAAACCCCCTCAATCCACCGCAAATCAGTGATTTGATGTAATTTGAAGTGGTTTAGGTCAGATATAGGCAGTTTGGGCGGGGGGTTTGGAGTGATTTGGGGTGATTAGGATGTATATGCGTGATTTGGGATGATTTATGGTGATTTGGGGTCAATAGGGATGGTTCGGTTGATTTGGTGTAGTTTGAGATGATTGATGTGGTCCGAGTACCTTGCTGAGCAAGTTGCTAATAGTTGCTGAGCAGCATTGTATTGCTCAATGGTTTCCCAGTGTTGCGCAATGGTTGCTCAGCAATGATTGCTGAGCAATGTTGCCGACGGTTGCTCAGCTATGATTGGGCAATGATTGGGAAAGGTTGGGCAACTAAGTGTACACAGTCCCATTTGGATTACGACTCTACCAGCCATTTTCCAACAATCTTCCAATGAATTTTAATGTGATGCTAAGAGCAAGACTGCAATATTTTGGAAAAATCACCTAATCCTTATTATTTTCGTGACCAGACTGACGAATCACGCTCTGTAAAAGAAGGCCAAAATAGGGCTAAAAACTGTTGGACCCAGAAAGATAACAAACTTGAGGGAGATGTCTGTTTATCGACTGTAATGTCTTATGTAAATACCCACCTCTTGAGTTCCCAGCCCAGCTTTGAATTCAAATCAAGGTCAGAAGTTTCCAGCAAATAGAAGTCGAATCCAAATGCCTTATCAATGAGTCGCATCGTCCTCTCGGTGACCGTAATCCTCATACATTTGTCAAGTATTTCCTAAAAATCCAGTCATTACCGATTTTTATTTTCTGTCGAGCATACCGAATAAAGCACGACTTCTTTGACGACAGGGAAAAACAAGTGAGGAACCCAATGCCGCGGCAACACTTTCTTCTTCAAAAACGGTCGGGACTCTTTGAAGCCTTTTACGACGCCTTCTCCTCCCCATAAACTTTGGTCTTGCTCAGGAGTGTATTGAGGCAGAATAGGAAAATCCTGAATCCAAAAGAATCTTATTTAGAGCATTTTAGTAAATAAGTCAAAATGCCTACCTCCGTCTCCACCTCCCTCAGTTGGTATTCATCCCAGTAGAAGCGATGCTGAGGCGGCCTGTAGTGCACTGGAGTACGATCGGACAGCACGTTCTTCCAGTACCTCATTTGATAATGCTTTGGCAATCGATGCACCACCGAATCTTTGTTGTCCCATATTTCTTTATTGCGCGTAATTCTCTCGTGCTTGTCCCAATTGATGACAGGTCGCGGAGCTCTTTCAACCAACGGTTTCAAGTGCTTTGCAAAAAGACATTATTTATAAAATCTAAAACAAAATTATTGCATATGCAGGGTGTTTCAAGAATTTCGGAACATTTCTTTTGGTCATAACTTTTTCTAGAACGCGTTTAAAAAAAAAAGGTTTTTACAGGTCGACTCAGAATTTGAGATTTTTTTTGCTATATAATGTTAAGAACACGATTTTTGCATTACGAGTCGATTTGATTATTATGTATTTGCATGCAGATTTCATTGACGAATTCGTGTTCAACATAGTCGACTAGCATATAAAAATAGGGGCAATACTTTTTTTTGCCGCAAATATACTTTTTTTTGCCGCAGATTTTACTTTTTTCTGCCGCAAATTTTACTTTTTGAGGCAAAAAAAGTAACATTTGCGGCAAATTTTACTTTTTGAGGCAAAAAAAGTAACATTTGCGGCAGAAAAAAGTATACTTGCGGCAAAGTATTGCCTTAAAAATACTCTTAAGACTCAAAAATTAGTGTAAAATTTCAAATTTCGAAAAATCGAAAATTTAAATTTTTTTTTGTCTCGAGCGGAATTGCTGATTTGACACTGAGTTCAGTAAAGAGCAGTTTTAGAAGAAAATCGACCATGCTGAGCACGAATTTGTTGTCAGGTTTACAAGTTTGCAAATAAATGACCGAAAAACCATCAAAAATTTTAAAATATATTGATAGGATACTTGTATATACTAGGAGTATCCTAAAATAGGAGGAAAAATCCTAATTTAGAATACAGTCGACCCCCTCTATAACGGACCGCTGGGGACCGGCCTCAGGTGTCCGTTATAGAGGGAGTGCGTTATAGCGGGGGGTCTGTTATAGAGGGAGTTCTTTACAAAGAAAGATTAGGAGTCCGTTATATCGAGAGTTTTCCGGAAAACAGTTTTATCCAACAAAAAACATCAAATTCAATACGACCAAGTTAGTACAGTCGACTCTCTACATAACGACTCTCTTTATAACGTCCCTCTCCTCATAACGTCCCAGTAAAACTCGTTTGGTTGGCCTAAACTAAATGCTCGAACAACTGCCTCTCTTTATAACGACTCTTTACGTAACGTCCCTCTTTACATAACGTCCCAATTTGGCCGGACACAGCTTATAAGACGCCTTTTCATATAGCGTTTTTTCGAAAATACAAATTGAAAATGTCTCAATAAGAAAATAACACATTTTCGCTCATGAAATGTTCACCTTGATCAGCTTTCAAAATCAGCTCTTTTATTGATTATTCTGCCAGTTTTATGCTGTTTCCTGTCTTAGATGGCAACTCCAAACAGAAAGCGACGCGTGATTACTTTGGAAGAGAAGAAAAAGATCATCGAAGCTTCGGCAAGCAAAAAACCGAAAGAAATCAGTGAGCAATTCGATCTGCCGGCGTCTACGGTCAAAACCATTCTTAGTGGCAAGGAGGCAATCCTCAAAGCGATCAACGAAGGTTGAGAAGCAAAGCGAGCTCGCTTCAAGGCGGTCAAGTGCGAAGATCTGGAAGAAGCGGTTCTGCGATAGTTCAAAGAGGCGAGAAGCAAAAACGTTTCTATGTGGGGTCCCCTTCTGGCGGTAAGACTTGTTTGTGTTTTTCTGTTAAAATTCGCTTGTTCTAGGACAATGCTAAGGCACTGGCGAAGGTATTTGCGAATCAGATTAAGAAAACGCTGGCAAAAAGGTGTTATTTATTGTTAAAATAAACAGTTTTTTGAGAAACTCTCTACATAACGGCTGGTGAGTGATATTGAGGCAAGTGTCTCTCTATATAACGACTCTCTATATAACGTCCTCTCCTCGTAACGTCCTGTTTTGCCCGGTCCCTTGAAAGATGTTATGTAAAGAGTCAACTGTATAACACAAAAAAAATATCGAGGGTTTCAGAGAACAGTAATACTATCAGAATGTTAAAAGAGGTAAGTCAAGTGTTAGGACGGAAAAATTAGGTTGTTTTTGTTTAGGTTGTTTTTTTTGAGTCTTTTGGCCAACCAGTAAAGAAGCCATTCATTTCGGAAAAGTAATGGGAGGAAAATCTTGCTTTCGCAAAGTGTCGTGTAGATTAGACAAATAATTTATAAAAGAAAGTGCAGGTGTTTTCCAAGAAACCAACAAAATTTTCGTAAATGTCTATGCGTCTCGATTTAAGGACACTTCCTTCTCAAAACAGTTTTAAGTAAAATTTTCAATGTTGTGCTCTTAAAACAAAACGCCAATTCCAAAATAAGTTACAATTTAAAATTTATTTAGTGCATCGTTTTCACATGAAGTTCTCACATCAAAAGCTTTTCTGAAGTTGATTTACAGAGTATTGATAATAGTAAACGTAAACTTAAAAAACCATAAAAGGTATTTTACATCCCACCCAAATTCTGATGGCACCGCAAATTTCCGATACATAAACACAATAGCCACACAAAATTATTAAACAGTAAGTTTGCAATTGGTGGCCTTCAACACGGGAAACCCTGGTGTGCTCAACAGTCACAACAGGTAGAACAGAATGTACTGAAAAAGATGGTGCAGGTCCTTTTCGCTTCGATGTCTGACGAACTAGGTGATAACGGACATAGACTGTTTGGAGCAATATGAGTATAACCACCCCACTCGATATTAGTATAACCACCCCACTCGATATTAGTATAACCACCCACTCAATATTAGTATAACCACCCCACTCGATATTAGTATAACCACCTCAATATTAGTATAACCACCCCACTCAATATTAGTATAACCACCCCATTTGAAATTTTCACTTTTGAGTCTGAGAAATGAAACAGTAATAATTGTACAATATGTCTTTCACTATTGTAAATAAATAATGTTATTTATATTCATATCTTGCAGATAGTAACTCATATCGAATGGGGCGGTTATACTAATATTGAGTGGGGTGTAATATGTGGTATACTAATATTAGGGGTGGCTATCTAATATCGAGTGGGTGGTTATACTAATATTCTAATATACTATACTAATATACTAATATACTGTTATACTAATATACTAATATCATATTGAGTGGGGTGGTTATACTAATATTGAGTGGGGTGGTTATACTAATATTGAGTGGGGTGGTTATACTAATATTGAGTGGGGTGGCTATACTAATATCGAGTGGGGTGGTTATACTAATATCGAGTGGGGTGGTTATACTAATATCGAGTGGGGTGGTTATACTAATATTCTAATATACTATACTAATATACTAATATACTGTTATACTAATATACTAATATCATATTGAGTGGGGTGGTTATACTAATATTGAGTGGGGTGGTTATACTAATATTGAGTGGGGTGGTTATACTAATATTGAGTGGGGTGGCTATACTAATATCGAGTGGGGTGGTTATACTAATATTCTAATATCAACCTATACTATGACGCTGCTTCACGCCGTCCGAAACACTCACTTTTTAGCCCACTTTTTGCGAACATTAATTTTCAAAGTTGGTGTCCTTGATTAGGAAACCGGGTGAAGGCTCGAGGAATATGCAATAAAATTTTGGGTTTTGTGCGGCGAAAAAAATTTTTCTGGTCAAAAAAAATTTTTGGAAAATTTCTCGATAAGGAAAAAAAATTTTCGGCGGCAAAAAAAGTTCGTGTCACAAAGGTCATTATTGTGCGTCAACTCCTTGCGCGTCGAATAAAAAAAAGATCGGTTGAAAACGAGGACTTTAAAGGGTGGGCACGGGCACTTTTTTGGAGGTGGTCAGAATCAAAAAATCCGAATAAAATAAGAAGAATTTCAAATGAATTTAAAATAATATTTTTGTTGTCTCGCGAGGAATTCAAAATTCGGCGGGTATTATTGCATTTATATAAGTAAATCGACTATGCTGAGCATGAATCTGGCATCAGATGCCCGTACTATGTACATGTAGAAGCTGGGGCTGATGCACCATCGGCGCAGCGTGCCTTCTAGTCTACAACTACTATAGCGCTGCTTGGTAACGTATGAAACACTCACTTTTTAGGCCACTTTTTGCGAACATTAATTTTCGAAGTTGGTGTCCTTGATTAGGAAACCGGGTGAAGGCTCCAGGAATATGCAATAATATTTTGGGTTTAGTGCGGCGAAAAAAAATTTTCTGGTCAAAAATTTTTTTTGGAAATTTTCTTGATAAGGAAAAATTTTTTTTGGCGGTAACAAAAGTTCGTGTCACCATGAACTTTGTTGTGTGCCATTTCCTTGCGCGTGGAATGACAAAAAGATCGGGTCGATAAGAGGACCGGAACATGGGGATCTCCCCATTTCCATGGAGGTACTCAAAATCGAAAAATTCGGGGAATTTGAAAATAATTTGAAATAATATTTTTGTTGTCTCGCGAGGAATTCAAAATTTTACGCGGATATTGTCCTTAAATGTTCAACAAGCGCCGCAAGCGTGTAACTAATAATGTACCAAACCACCAGCGCCAACCCGTACTATGTACATGTAGAAGCCTGATGCGCCAGCGGGTACACACGAACAGCCCGAAATCAGGTACCCCCACAAACCACCAGCCCGAACCACAATCAGGTACCCGAACCACCTGACACCACAAGACCATATCACCCGAATATCAGCGGCCCGAACCACAACCCAGACCACCGAATCACCAGCAGACCACCAGCAGGTACCCGAACCACAATCAGGTACGAACTACAAGGATACCTCGAACCACAATCAGGTACCCGAACCACTATCAGGTGCCCGAACAACAGGATACACCCGAACCACCAGCGGGTACCCGAACCACAATCAGGTACCCGAACCACAATAAGGTACCCGAACCACAAGGATACACCTGAATCACCAGCGGGAAGAACCACAAGCGAATGCGAACCGCGATTATATTTTTTAAGGCGGGTGATGCGCCATCGGCTCAGCGGCGCCTTCTAGTACTATACTAATATACTGTTATACTAATATACTAATATCATATTGAGTGGGGTGGTTATACTAATATCGAGTGGGGTGGTTATACTAATATTGAGTTGGTGGCTATACTAATATCGAGTGGGGTGGTTATACTAATATCGAGTGGGGTGGTTATACTAATATCGAGTGGGGTGGTTATACTAATATTCTAATATACTAATATACTGTTATACTAATATACTAATATACTGTTATACTAATATACTAATATCATATTGAGTGGGGTGGTTATACTAATATTGAGTGGGGTGGTTATACTAATATTGAGTGGGGTGGTTATACTAATATTGAGTGGGGTGGCTATACTAATATCGAGTGGGGTGGTTATACTAATATCGAGTGGGGTGGTTATACTAATATCGAGTGGGGTGGTTATACTAATATTTAGCCGACTGTTTTTATGGGGTGTAGACGTTTCCCGAAAATGAAAAAGTTAAACGTTTCCCGAATTTGAAACTTTTTTCATTTTCGGGAAACGTCTACACCCCATAAAAACAGTCTATGTTTTGCGTAATTCGAAAGAAAATTGTCTGCCGGTCATTTTGATGTATTATGAGCTCAGGTGTTACATGAGAATCATGGCGCCTTACTTGAAAACCTGTGTGTAGACAGCTGAATTTCGACCACGCACAATCGATTACCTCTCAGACCAAAAAGCAATATCAAAAAATCCACGAGTTTATCATTTTGACTGTGGTTTTTGTGAGCTTTTCAAACAAACATTGTTGCAACTTTTCGTTATATTTGTAGCCTGATAAATTTGCTACATGATACTATAAAAATCTTCAATCAAAGTTGTTTGTGTAGAAGGTTATGGCACATAGAAGTCAAGGTTAGGGAATTCCAAAAATCCATGCCTCGAGAAAAAAGTGGTGATTCATTTCAACTAAACAAACAAAAACAGACTTTGCTTACTATTATTCAAAAGCTGAATTCCTTGCGGTCATTATAGTATATTATGAGTGTAGGTGTAGTATGACGACATATATATAGCACACCACTTGAAAACATGTAGGTATCCAGCTTGATTTTGACAATGCCCATGCTCTTACCTTATCACCTACTTCGTCAGACATCGAAGCAAAAAGGACCAGCACCATCTTGTTTAGTACATTCTGTTCTACCTTTTGTGACTGTTGAGCAAACCAGGGTTTCAACCTCTATATAACAAACCCCTATATAAGTTTGGTTGGTTTTAGAGAAATTCGTTGAAAAGGACCCTCTACATAGCGAATCTTTTTATAACGTAACCTCTACATAACGTACGCATGATTTGGACCCGCATAAACAAACAACCCTCCTTATAACGAATTTGCAGAAACTTTTTTAGCAAAATTATTTAATCAATCTCTTCTTGGTTTTTGATTTCGCGATTTACGTTTCTATCGTTTAGCTTGGTATTTTTCAGCATTAAACATGGCTACTCCTACCAAGAAGCGTCGCGTTATTACTCTGGACGGAAAGAAGAAGATCATTGCGGTTGCAGAAAATAAAAAGTTAAAGGATCTCAGCAAGCAGTTTTGGATGCCGAAGTCAACAATCAAGAAGATTCTTAATAACAAGGCGGCCATTCTCCAAGCATTTAAAGAGGGCGGTGAAGCAAAGCGTGCGCGTTTCAAGCCAGCCCAGCACGAAGACCTCGAAGAAGCAGTTTTACTGTGGTTCAAAGCGGTTCAAAACGTTCCGATGTCCGGACGTTTTCTGGCTGTAACATTGATTTTAGTTTTTTGTACTAACATCCTTGCTTTAGGAGAAAGAAAAAGAATTGGCGAAGGAACTGGCAAAGACGCTGAGGAGGAAGCTGGGACCAAGGCCACTTACAGAAGATCACAGCAAATCAGATCTGGAGAAAAAAGCAGGTAAGCTTGAGAGATTTGAGGCAAGCAACGGCTGGCTCGATGGAGTCTTCAAAGGAAACCAAGGTGAAGCAGCGGAAATCGACATGAAGGCGCTCAGCGAGTGGCAGGTAGGATCTTTTTATGTTTTACTGTACTGTTCTGACTATCTGATTCAGGAGGATGTGCTTCGCAACGAGAAATCTCACTCAAGCCGGACGATGTTTTTAACACCGATGAGACGGGATTTTTTTTGGCATTTACTGCCGAACAAAACTCTGTCTTTCAAGGATTTGTATTTGAGGATCTTTTATGCTTGGAATATTTTTTTCATGTTTTCCGGTGAGCGCTGCACGTCTGGAAAAAAGTCGAAGGAGCGGATAACAATTCTGGTGTGCGCAAACATGTCTGGATCAGAGAAGCTGCCATTGCTGGTGATCGAAAAGTCAGGTGATCGAAAAGGGAAAGAAGTGCATCTCATCTACAAGTCCAATAAAAAAGCCTGGATGAACGGTAGGATTTTACGTTGTATAATTTATTTGCAAAGAGATTTTTAGCCGATCTCTTTGAATCGTATTTATTTTAATTGTGGGACCGAAGGGGAAACATTTAATTAAGCCAGTAGGGTCATCGGTGGAGGCACAAATCGACGCTGAAGTCCGGGCCATGGAAGAACGCCAAATCACGGAGCCACTGGGCGAAGAGCTGGAAGGCAACGAGGAGTTGCAGACTATTTGGTTGGAGCTGCAGCAGATGGAGCTGGCAGAGGGAACCCTGAATGACTACTTGGCAGTCGACGATCAGCTTGCGATTGGTGGGACGCGCACTCTAGCTGAAATTGCAGCGGATGTCGTGACAACGGATGTGGATGAGCCTGAAGTGGAAACGCAAGACTTTTTTCATTGGGTTTTTAAAATAAGGCTTTTTTATAGCGACACCGACGTAATGGAAATCTAAGAAAAGCCAATCACGACACGGGAAGCCGCCGCCGGACTCAAGGTCTTTCAGCAATACGTGGTAGAAAACTTTATCGATCCAGCAGTGTTGCAGATGTGCGATAAATTCGACGACCTCATGGCAAAGAAAAGAGTGGAGAAATTGAAGCAGAAGAGCATCTTGAATTATTTAATTATCTAACTCCCAACATCCTTGTTTTCGATATTATGTTGCTGTTTTTCCAACATCTCTGCTGAATAAAATGTCTGTCAAAAACCTTTACATAACGCATATAAAATTGCAATGTGAAAAAAGCCCTCTGTATAACGAACCCTTTACATAACGAACGGTTTCAGCTGGTCTCTTGGCATTCGTTATATAGAGGTTCGACTGTAAGCACCAAAAAGTGCAATTTTTATTGAGAATTGTGCTTGCATTTTATATATTTTCTTCTTTGAACACTACTAGTCTTACTAACAAAAATATATTCTTTATTGTATTGTTGATAACACTAAAAGACAACTGATTCACAACACTGATTGATGGATTAATATAATTTAAGACAATCCAAGATCTACTGGTCTGTAAAGATGGAGATAAAATAATTGTTTTAATTTGTCATATTACGGAAGCATAGATTCGTTCATTCAAAACACTTTGAAAAAATAAGGAAATTTATTTTCACGCAGAGAAAATACACAAAGTCATTTTGTCGAAAATTATGCGTCTTTTTAATGGGTGTATAACAGTGGGTTTACAATCGGTGAAGGTGCTTGTTTGGCTCTCTCTGCTGACATTTGCTGCTGTCTATGCTGTTCCCAAGATCAGGGCAACGATCATACCATACAATCCCAACACCTAAATGTTTTTTTTCATTTGTATTAGATTAAACTTAAACAGTATCATGAAACTCGAAATTTGCAAGAATAAAAATGTTTAGTTGTGGTAATGCATAAAATTAGAGTAAACACAGGGTTTCGAACAAAAATTTTCGAAAAAACACATTTGGCTTAAAATTTTTTAAACATTTTTGACGGAAAAAATTTGGGCTATTTTTAGAGGTGGGAAATTCCGCAAGATTTTTAAATCGATGAGTTTTCAGGTAAATTCTCCAAAATTCTCGCGAAACGGGGAATTTACGATTTACAACATCCAATTTCATTAAACAATTTATTGGCGACATTTTGACGTAACATTTTGACCTAAAATACTATTTTAAGCGAAAATTGAGAAAATTAAAACAGTTAGAACTAATTTTAAACAAGTCAAACATTTCAACTGCTCAACAATTGCATATTTTATTGTTACGTGAAATTTTTTTCTTGTAAATTGCACTGTAAATTGCACATATTGGTTGGTATTTGATCTTGCGCCCTAATTTCTTAAACATGCCCCCTAATTTGAATTTGCCTTTGACTTTTTGCGTTAATTTTTTTATTTTGTTATTTTTGCATTATCGTGTAGCCAAAGATCTCAGATTTCTATCAAGCTATTAAACTCTATTTAATGATCTGAAAACTGTAGAAATTTGGGGGTTTGGAAAAATTAGTCAAAAATAAAAGTTACTTCATTCAAATCCCTGAACCTCTACATCTCTGAAATCATTTAATAGAGTTTGTTAGCTCGTTAAAAAGCTGAGATCCTGGTCTACACAATGATGCAAACAATTTCAAAAAGTTGACGCAAAAGGTTTAAGAAAATATCAATTTCAAATTAAGGAGCGTTTATTCCGAAACTAGGGGGCGTTTTTCAGAAATTAGGGGCATAATTAAAACTTATATCCTCGATTATTGTTACAGGTCAAACAAGGTGGTGAAATTTCGGAGATTTTTCCGTTTTCAAACGAAAGCCTACGATGAGCTGAGTACGATAACATCGAATTCGACCACCTTTTGTTAGTGATTCTCCGAGCGGTGGCCTCTCGAAGTCTGGTACTCAGAAAAACCAACACGTTTCTGGAAACAATTTATACTTAGTGAAAATCAAATGATGCACAGTCATTTAAAACCTTATTCGATTCAGAATGAGTTGCTCTTTCTAACAAGCACAATAACTTCACAATCTGTTGTGAATTTTGGCGAAAAAATGCTTTTTTTTAAATCAGCATTTTTCGAATATACATTTTTGTGGCGTGAAAACCGTCATAATATCAGAAAGAGATTTCAATTTTGCATCTTTCTGACAAAAAATTTCTGTTGGAGGAGGTTAAAAGTTAAAAAGTTGGGGCAGGCAAGACGAAAAAGTCCTTTGAAGTTTGCTCATCGACCTAACTCTTTTCAGTTATTAATTCTAATTCTGACACCAAATACGTGATCATCGTACCCCATTTGCATGTAAAACTGATCTCGAACGTAAGAATCTTTTATGCTTGGAATATAAATTCCTTTCAAGACAATAAATATTCAAACAAGTCAATACTTTGTAATTTAAATATTTTTTGTCTTGAAAAGAATTTGAAGTATGACAGTCGACTTTTAGAGCTTGAGAGCAGTTTTTTCATGCAAATCAGATAAGCTAATCACGAAACCAATGCCAGAATTTTAAGTTTGCTGAGTAAAAAAAAATTTCACGTCAAAAACTGAGAAAAGTTAGGACGACTAGCAAACTTCAAAGGCCTTTTTCGTCTTGCCTCCCCCAACTTTTTTCGAGAACTTTTCGTCAGAGAGATTCTGGTGCACTAAAACTTAGGAGGTTGCAAGCCGATTTCCGATTTTTATGGCGGTTCTTTTCGACTAAAAATTAGTGTTCGGAAAATTCCAATTACTTGAAGAAAAAAAATTTTTTTTTGTCAAAACTTAAAACAGATTGTAAAGTTGCCGTTCTCATTAGAAAGAGCAGCTCATTCTGCATCGAATAAGCTTTTAAACGAGTGTACGTCATCAGATTTTCACTAAGTATAAATTGTTTTAAGAAATGTATTGGTCTTTCTTTAAACCAAACTTCGGGAGGCCACAGCTCGGGGGAATTACCAATAAAAAGTGGTCGAATTTAGTGCTATCGTACTCAGCACATCGTAGACTTTCATTTGAGCTTAAACACTCAATTTCACATTTTCTGAAGGGTTGAGGTGTTATTGATAAAACTACAAAATTACAGAAATTCTCTGTTAAGATTCCGAAAAAAGGACTTTTTTAAAGCGGCATTTTAAATAATTTTTACTTATTCTACTTGACCTATGATTCTGAGTTTAAAGGGGCATGCTCACCTGTTCAAAATTTGTCCCCGCCAATTCAATTTTTTTTCCTAATTATTGAACGTCTGTTCGGATTTTTCAACTTGGTTTCTAACAAAACTATACCTAATATAAAATTCTGGGCCTTTGAATTGGCGGGACAAATTTTGAACAGGTGAGCATGCCCCCCCTTTAAGAAATACGTAAAATTTGGGAATTGCGGACTAAAGTGTGGGTAATTTTAAATTTTTGGTTAAATTTTTTGAATTCTAACTGTTTAGTCAACTCACCTCTGAGAAAATCAAAATCAGAATCATTCCAACAAAGAGACGTGGTTGTTGAGCGGTTCCTCGCACACCTGTTCATTTATCAGAGTTTACAACTGTAAATGTGCTAATCTGGCGGCTTACCTGCATCACCAACAATGCCGATAGCATAGCCAGCACCCAATCCACACAGACCACATGTCAGGCCAGCAGCCAGATGGGAGAATCCTTTGTCGAGGGTGTAGCCGTTGGAGGCTGATGACACTTTTCCTAAAAATTTATACTTGAAATTGGAAGATCAATCATTCAAACAAGCCTTTTAGCACCATAGCCACTACAAGTCCGTAGATACCAATAATACCTGAATGATATGTAATTAGATGGTGCAAATGGCGAGCAAGTATAGTTTTAGTTATGAGTAAATAAAGCTTCAAACTCTTTCCCGAATGGATTATGGATACCTAACACGAGAAAGGCAGACTGTAACAATTGACTACCTGGTGGTTTTGAAACCTGCTGAACACGAATATCACAAAATCTAACCTTCGAACATATATACAATGCCCTTAAAAACCCTCTTTGAGACAACTCATCAAGGTCAGGTATGATTTTTTGTTTAAGCTGGTGAGCAGTGTATTTATTTATTTTTTTTGGTCCTATTTTTTTGGTCCTTTTTTGGTCCTAGTGTACAATCGGGATGTTTTTTTTACCTTGGTCCCCTTTTTGATAGCTTAATAACGTAAATTTATTAGGTAAATTCAAAAGGGTGGTGGAACGATAGGCATAAAGTATGACACTGCGCAAAAATGTTGACAAATTGCTTATAAAAATCGTCGAAGCAGTTCCACTTCTTAGACCTAAAATTTTGTCGAAACAGCAAAAGAGCAATATATAAAGCTGCCAAGGTATCTTTTGTTCCGTAGAGTCATTTGATTTTATTAGAGTCATTTGATTTGATTCTAGTATCCCTCATATTATCAAAATTGTAAAAGAAAAGAAAAAATCCAAAAAAATTATTGAAAAAATCAAAAAGTGCGCCAAGGCTAAAGAAACATCCCGATTGTATACTAGGGCCCTTTTCTGTAAAAAAAATTTCATTTGAATAAAATGATAACAAATGATGAATTTCTTCTCTAGAATTCCAGATATTTTTGCAAAGCTGTCATATCCCACGCTTTTAAGATTAAATTTGTGCTAGATCTTTATATAAAAACGTGTTTACCAGCCATAATGACGGGAATCACAGACTTCATGATCAGTTCTGGTCGCATTACTCCCATCGAACAAATACCAACGGCTGACTAAACTTCGAAACGTTAAGCCGTCTTAAACCCATTAATAGAAATTACCTTAGCTGTACCATAGGCCTAAATAAGACATTTATTAAAAAATAAATAAAAGCGACCAAAAACCAAATTACCGCTCCAAAGACAGTAAAGATTTGAGCCGCAGCTGCTCCCATATATCCAAAGAAAGGAGCATAGGCCGCTCTCTCAGCAGTTTCCAGATCATAAGAAGACATTGTTGAGTGTGTTGAGATGAGTTCAGGGGACAGAAATATCTAAAAACTGCACAAAGATTTACTCAAAATTCAGTCAAATAAGAAAAAAAGTAACCAATGGATTCAGCAAACAATTTATTTACTAAGAGCAGATTTAATAATAGTTCTGGTGGCAGCAAGTCCTAGCTAGCTATTTAACGGGGAATCTGAAAGAAGAAATTATTTTAGTATTTTTTCAAACCGTAATGGTGACACATATTGTAAGATAATAAAAGAAGGAAGAACAAACAACAATTGCAGTCAACTGATAAGATTAAACACTGAATAATCAATGCACCAACAACTATTCGGGTTTGAAAATAAACTTGCTTTTGGCATTGACATATGTAGATAACAATCGATTAGAGGCTAAATCACGAGCAAACGTTAGACAGGAACTAGAAATAAGAATTAGAAATAAATGAAAGAAGTATTTTCGTACATTCAAAGGACACTAAAAAAGTGGGTATGCGTATATCTACGACATAATTAATGTTAAATATCAAATCGTGACCATTTATGACCCAAATTTTAAAACTTATGAAAAAGTAAAAGTTTTGAGATATAAAGTTTGGAGATATTGCTGTATGAGTGGACATTGGCTGAAATATGGTGTAAGGTAATAGATTGGTCAACAGTAGGGTCGGTGAATATTCGAAATTTTCGAACATTCGATTCGAAATTTAAAAAAAGTTGAACATATTCGAATATTCCAGTTACTAACCTTAGTCAGAAGTTTCAATTATCCTGACTATGCTAAGCCATATCTCAGACAAAGTTTAGTATCACTACCAGAATTAGTTAATAGGGGTGAAAGTGGCGAGAACAATGTGAAAAATATTTGGATGATTGAATATGACACACACACACAACGAGTAGAAGAGGAGCAAGGGCAACCAACTCTCCTGTAATATTTCTACAACCAAAGATCATTGCAAAAACTACTAAAAACTAGTGAAGAGTGACGATCCCCCCTCAAAAGGGTAGAATACACAGACACACCAGCAATATATCGACTGCTACTGCTGCGGATATTATAATGACAGAGGTGCTGCTGCTTCCCCATGTGTCTGACAAATCCCCTCGTTCAGAGAAAAAGGACGCCCGCAAACTAGAGAAATAAGTTGCACAACAACAGCTATATATCGACCATCAATTTGTGCGCATCCAATTGTGCAGAAGAAGTAAGCTCACTGACTCAATAAATGCACGCGCGAGAATAGCAAAGATTGTAAACACACATACACAAGAGTATAGACACACAAAAAGTGGGACAGCCTAGACGGACAAACATACAGCTAAAGAATGCGCTTTTGAAAAGACCAGCTACTATGCATACTCTTCCATCTCTGTTCATACTCTTTTCGGAATTTTTAACTTGGGAAGAGTGGGGGAAGAAGGGAAGCAAAAGCTCACCTACTACCACTTAAAAAACCTAGGTAGCAATTGTTTGCTTGATGTTTTTACTACTAGCTGGCTACAAAAAAAGTGGTGAAAACAGTATGAAGGCAGCAAAGGACGGATAAATGATTATAATTGGATTATTGCTAGGAAGTAGTAATGGAAAACAATAGGGGTTGAATAAGGCTGCGGTATGATATAGCAGTGAAATCCGGGGAATCAAAGATAAGTTCGACTGTCTGTAGCACTCATTCGATTGCCTGCTGGTGCGACTACTTTTTACACTAATTTTTACAGTCTTGTGCCAATTTTATTGTCACTATACTAAAAATGGTCGGATAAAGCGAGTATCGAACTTTTACTGAAGGCAAAGAACAACTAGTTTTCTTTCTTAAAAAAATTTTCATTAGTTCTCACAGATGTTTTTGAAATTTTGGTAATACTCTAATCTAGTACCAAAATACTCCTTTCTAGTAGTAAAATTTATATATTTTTTGCACTTTTCTCCTTTTCTCTCTAATTTGGGCAAAAGCTTTTTTTTAATTTTTAACTATCGTGTAGGCTTAAATCTCAGCTGCTCAACAAGATATCTTTCTTCGGTGAAAGATTTTCAAAAGTTTGAGATTTAGAGGTTTGAACAGAGGAACTTGGTCGAAAAAGTTGCTTCATACAAACACCGAAATCTTTTTTTGCGAAGTTGAGGGTTTGTTAGAAAGCTGAGATCTAGAGCTACACGTTCATGTGTCAACTGAAAAAAAATTAAATTTAGAAAAAGTTTTTTATACAAGTTAAATTTTGATACTAGAAAGGAGTACCACCATTGAAGTTTTCTGGCTAATTTTAAAAAATCATCAATATAAAATTTCATAAAAAAGTTAAAAGCGTACAAATTTAAAAAATTTGCTGGTCACATCCTTTATTTACGATTTCACGCACGGGCATGCCCTTTTAAAGGGACATTACGGAAAAGTTAGGGTTCGACTCGCTCCCATGCTTTTCTGAGCCCTACACTGAGTACACTAACACAACTATGAATATGTTCTTGAATACTGCTAGTAATGGCAGGAGCAAACTTTTTTGGATGGTTTGAAACGGAGGGGCAAACTACTACTGCTGGCAACACCACCACACTACGTGATTGGCTGGCAGGGAGAGAGTCAAAGAACGAAGACCGAAAAACCAGCGAGTTCTTTGCTTTCCTGTCTGCTCTCCTTGATTTGTTGGATCTATTTCCTATTCTTTTTTCTGTTCCCCTTTGCTGCTAGTAAATCAGTAGTTGATTGTACATTGGGCGAAATAGGACGGTGTGTATGATGGTGCGCGACGCCATTGATTTTGCTGGAGAGACAGATTGGGAGACTGGCTGCTTTACTCACAACAAGAACAATAATCTGCCAGTATTGCTATTTGAGCCCCTTTTTGGTTCTCTTGCTACTGTTTTGCACTTGATATTTTTCTAGTTTTTCTGTGTGTCTGTTGGTAATAATTTCATAACTTTGCATTCTCGTTCTCTAGGGTTTTATTGTAAATTGAATACAATCAACCACTTCCATCCAATCACCATTTTAATGGTTTTGAAACAATTGCAAAAATAGTGTAACACATGTATAAAAATCTTCTTTATTATGTAGCAATAAAAATCTATGCAATTCATTTTAAAATAGATGCACCAGGTCTGTGATCTGTATTTTTTAAGATTTGTTTTTTCTGAAAGATTCCAAATCTTTTTGATCGTGGCATTTTTTGATAAAATTGTTTAGTAGTGCTCAAAAATAAATTTATTTCATTATTTGTTTTAAATTTAAAATTTTTTGAGATCTCAATCCTGGAACAGACAAAATTTTGAGCAGCAACAGCATATATATAACAACTATATCATTGTGGATGCATAACTTTCTCCGATGAGTCGTAGCAATCAGTCAGCTGTATTCATTATAGGGAATTTTGGGCGGAGCAAGGGTCGTTAAGCAGAGAGTATGCTAGATTAAAAGCTTCTCCCAAGGTTATTATTATGTCTTTGGCAACACTCTAAAACAAAGGACAGGTTAGTGTAACTAAACATAGATACTTGAAATATTTATGCTAGAAAAATTAGTGCGTTACAGTTAAAAGTAGGCGAGGGACCAACAGTGCTTTTTTCTATTAAAATTTTTTTATAAGTGTTATACCTCGGATCATGGCCATATAGTCGTACATTAGCCGGCCGAATGGTCAATTTCAAAATGACCGGACATGTGCTCAACCCTAGTTTTAGCTAACCTGACAAAAAAAAATTGCATGGGTATTAAAAATAGTCTATATTCATCAATATCAGATTAAACGCGAAATGAGTGAAAACAGCAAGCGTTCAAAAAATTCTAATTCCACCCTTTTTGCATTGTAACGCGATGGTATGCCCCTTTAAAATCAGACCAACAGTAAAAGTTATTGAATAAAAAAAGTTATTTTGGCTCTGCATGTGCTTAGTCAACAACGCAAAAAAATTCTGTTTGATAGTTGCAGTTAAACCATGATATAGTGCGACCTCTGCGGACCGGAAAAAATTCGCACTATAACGAAGCGCACTATACCAAGGTTTCAAAAATAAAACGCTTGAAAATCGCACTATATCGAGGGTTAACTGTACTAGAAAGTTAACTGTGCTGGACGGTTAACTCTACTAGAGGGTAACTATTTACCCTTTTTAAATTAATTTCTTGTTTTCTCAACGAACACTTGGCAAAAAGAGTTTCTGAATTTATTTATTAGCAAAAGTATTGCTAAGATTCACCTTTAAGTTAACTAGGGTACGCATCTTTAATTATTTATCCTCTTACACCGGAATATAGATAAATCCTATTTGTTCGATGATCTTTTTCTTCTCTTCCAAAGTAATGACGCGTCGCTTTTTGTTTGGAGTTGCCATCTAAGACAGGAAACAGCATAAAACTGGCAAAATAATCGGAACTAGTTCGGAAAGATCGCCCCAAAATATGACGTATATTACATGCTTTTTAATTTAATTTATTATTTATTATTTTAGCCTATAACATCACCTATAACATTACGCTTATAAAAATTTTTAATTTACCCCGAAATTTACCCCGCTAAAATTTAAAATTTACCCCGCTCTACGCCACCGAAAAACCATTGTCGAGATTCGATTCTACCATCCACACCATCAATAAAAGAGCTGATTTTAAAAGCTGATCAAGGTGAACATTTCATGAGCGAATATGTGTTATTTTCTTATTGAGACATTTTCAATTTGTATTTTCGAAAAAACGCTATATGAAAAGGCGTCTTATAAGCTGTGTCCGGCCAAATTGGGACGTTATGTAGAGAGGGACGTTATAAAGAGAGTCGTTATGTAGAGAGTCGACTGTATCACACTTTAGAGAAAAATCATGGAAAGTGCCCTAGTGTCCAGGTCCAAAATTAGAAAAAATCGCTCTTAAATAATGAACTGGTGTAGAAATATAAAAATATCAAATCTGATCAGAAATGTATGCTAAAATTGAACACCTACCGCTGTTAGAACACAGTAAACATGACAGAAATTTTTGTCCCCATCTTGGTAAATGTATGCAAAACAGTTTAAATCTGTAAATGTGGCAATTAAAACAATAAAAAAATATAAAACATTTTACCCAGCTCATCCTGGCAAACCACCTGTATTCTGTTGATCTCATGTTGCACAGTTAGTTGCTAAAAAAATTTGAAAAAAACATTTTTTCAAGGTGGTTTGTACGAGCTCACATTGGTTGTGGAGTCCAGTATGTTGACCCCTCCCACCGAAATCTCCAGTATTACTTGAGGTACTTTATTGACTTGTTTGATACGCTTCTGAAATGTGTTTAAAAAAGCGTGAAATTTAGTTTTCAATACTTGAACATATACAAAAAATATACAAAATTATCTACCTGTAACTTAAAATCAATGCTAAAGCAAAGGTCAAGATGGTCCCTAATTGAAGGTGGGACTTTCATATACGCATCGCCTGTAGGTCACAGGTTCAAATCCCACTGGGTGCACGCCCTATTTTTAATTTTTTTAGTAAGCTCATTGACTCCGAGGATCAAAAACTATCGAGCAATCGATTGCAACCATTGCCAGCACTGCTTTACCGTCAGCAAATGCCCTCATTTTGGGATTTCAAGCAAATGACCATCAAAATGAAAGAAAACTAAGTACGCAAAATGATGCGTACTTAGTTTTATATCGCCTCAACCTCTACACATTTTTATATTTCTCAACGCGTTTGGTAACTTTCTAGAGTCAAAATTTCATGAGGTATCAGATAAAAAAAAACTTCCACGGCAAAGGTTTGACCAATGATGAAAAGAATACTATTGAGGGGTAGGATTTTGGTATTATTTTAGAACTGACGTTTTTTTGCAATTTTAATTTACATGATCATTTACAACTATATACTGAAAATGACCTCAAGATACATTGTGAGCATAAGATGGTAAATGATCACATGAATTAAAATTGCAAAATAACGTAAGTTCTAAGAATAGTACTGAAGAGTTCTAGGACAGTCCTGGGTAGGATGTCAAGGAATTGGGCATTGTTGATGCGTACAGTCAAACCTCGTTATAGTGCGATCCCGATATAGTGCGAAACTCGATATAGTGCGACCTTGAGTTCGACCCATTTGGTCAAAAGTCTTTAAAGGTCTCGATAGTGCGGGTCCCGATACAGTGCGAGTCTCGTTATAGTGCGAATGTTTTTCGGTCACCAAAGGTCGCACTGTAACGAGGCTTGACTGTATATTAAAGTCCCCCCTTTAAAACGGACGAGGGTCAACTCGCGAAGGTTTTTTAAATTCCGTTTGTATAGATATCCGAAACAATTATTGAAAGACATATTGTCTCCCATAGACATCATTTTTGTCTCGATTTTTTCTTCCTCACTCTCCTTTGTGGATCATTTGGCAATATTAGAGTTCTAAACGCTACTGCCGTATATCCTATTTAAAAAAGCTACTGCGGTATATACCGCCTTCACATCACCCTCCCACTGCCCCCACCCCCAATAATTTGAGGGATATCTAAAACCACTATTTTTCCAAAAAAAATCCCATAGTATTTTTAGTAATGGCCAGGCCCTGGGCCTAAGTCTAAGTAAAAATTTTTGGTTAAAGGATGTACGACACTAGCACTGGTGGGGTTTTACATTAGAGCCGAGTTCTGTTTCTGAATTCCGCTTCCGCTATCCGAAAAGAATTTTCTTATTCAGGGAGGACTTGAATGCATCTATTATGTCTGTAGGGGATAACGATCAATGAGAGAACCGAAGTTGGTGGCAAAGAATCGAGGCTGGCTGACAAGGATAGCGAATGAAATCCAGGAACAATGGATCGATAAAGAACCAAACAATCCACACTTTTTTTTCCAAAATCTTTGCTTTGTCACCTTTGTCAGAACTACAGTCAAATCTCGATAAACCGACAATCCAATAAACCGTCAGGGAGTTAACACCTTATTTCTTTCACTCATGATGATCCAGGATGATCCAGAATATTCGCCCACATTCTTTTTGCTCACACCTATAAAAACGGAATTTTAAAAACCTTGGCGAGTTGACCTTCAAGAGCTATTTCTTCAAGAATTGACCTTCGCGAGTTGATATTTTACCCTTTAAAATGATTTTTTTTCGGGACTCTAATTTTCTTTTAATTTTTGAAATCAAAATATTTTTTGCTTCAAAATGGCATTAGGCATTGCATTAAAAAGCATTTTCACATACGAGGAAACCGTTCGAATTGTAAAATCGAATTCGGAAATTCTATTTTGGCCGAAATTTTCAGCATAGTCGATTTAGTTATGCTAGCCGCGAGCATTTTTTTCCGGACAGAAACAAAATTTTGGAGTTTGGGGCCAAGGAAAAACCAAAAAAACGCGAACATTTTGGTCCCCCTGTTGATTTTCGAAATTTTGAATCTATTTTTTAAATCGATTTTTTGTTCTTTTTTGCAATGCTAGTGTGAATCAACTTTATTTAACATTCAGATCTCATCACAACAACGATAATTTAAAATAATTAAAAGTGTCAAGTACAGTCAACTCTCGATAATCCGTCATCTCGCTAATCCGTCACTCTCGATTATCCGTCACCTTCGTGACGATTTGGTTGGTTTTGCCTTAAATAAGGCAAAACGTCACTCGCTTATCCGTCATCTCGATAATCCGTCACCCTTGGTAATCCGTCACTTAAATCGTGAACATTATCAATAAATCAACTCTTGTTAATCCGTCCCTTTATGTTTTCATGCATCTTTTTTTATTTTAACATACCGATGAGTACTCTTAAACGTCCGAACAAGAAGCGAACACTGTAAGAGAAAAAAGCAATACTTGATGCGGTGGCCAAAAACTCCGATCGTTCTGCGCTAGCCAAGCAATTCGGTGTGCCTAGAACAACTACTAACGACATTTTGAGCCAGAAACAGAGTATCCTCAGTGCAATCGACGGTGGAAGTGAAGCCAAGCGTGCGCGACTGACATCCGGCAAGCATCAACAGATGGAAGAAGCACTTATCCGGTGGCACAAACAGATCAGGAGTCAAAATGTTCCAGTGAGCGGTGAATTGCTAAAGGTTAGAACTTTTTGCCTTGCGTGCTTTTTGTGTTTGTGCAAGTAAATGTGATGCTCATGCAACCTTTTGCAGAAAAAGACGCTAGCGATAGCGATTAAGCTGGAAATCGTCGACTTCAAAGCTAGTGAGGGATGTTTGACCAATTTCAAGGGCCGTCATGGAATCAAATTCAAGACAGAGCAAGGTGAAGCTGGATCGGTCGATGTCGGTTCTGTTCGTGAGTGGAAAGAAAAAGGTCTTTTCGAGGAACTGGCGCACTTCTCAGCAGAGGATATTTTCAATGCGGACGAAACGATATTGTTTTGGCAGCTATTACCAAACCAGACAATGGCTTTTAAGGATTAGTTTTTCACGCCCTTTTGCTAAAATTTGTTTTGCGCTCATATTTGTTTAGGCGACAGATACGCTGGCGGGAAGAAGAGCAAGCAACGCATTACCGTGCTCGTCTGTGCTAATATGTCGGGATCGCAAAAGTTGCCGCTGCTGGTGACTGGAGGATCGGTAAAGCCAAGATGTTTCAAGAATGTGAATGTTCCGGTAGAGTACGAAGCCAACAAGAAAGCTTGGATGACGGGTATTTTAACATGTTCAAATGTTATTGTTTTAAAATAAAAAAATTATCAGGGTCAATTTTCGAGACCTTTCTGGAAAAATGGGATAAGAAGCTCAAGAAGGACGATCGAGGAGGTGCGTCAACAGAAGCAGTCGCAAATCACTAACTTTGTCTCGTATGACCGTTGAAGCGCAGTTTTCTTTTGTTGAATTGTTATGGGTGTTCAAATAAACAGTGCTTTTGGTTGAATGAACGTATTTTAATCGCTTAATGTTGTAGAGTGGAGTTCTTATCAAACTGTTCATGTAAATCTGTATTTTCAGTAATAGTTATGTGCTTCCTGAGTTGTCACTCGATAATCCGTCACTCTCCTAATTTTCTATATGCATTCAACTCTCGATAATCCGTCATCTCGCTAATCTGTCACTCTTGATCATCCGTCACCCCATGCCGGTCCCAAGGGGTGACGGATTATCGAGAGTGGACTGTAGTGCAAAAAAGGACAAAAAATCGATTTAAAAAATAGACTAAAAATTTCGAAAATCAACAGGGGGACCAAAATGTTCGCGTTTTTTTTGGTTTTTCCTTGGCCCCAAACTCCAAAATTTTGTTTCTGTCCGGAAAAATGCTCGCGGCTAGCATAACTAAATCGACTATGCTGAACATTTCGGCCGAAACAGAATTTTGAATTCGATTTTACAGTTCGAACGGTTTCCTCGTTAGATTATTTTTCGAGAATTCGAATACAGTCGACTTTCCCGATAACGTATAATAGTGTAAAAATCGTAATCGTAAAAAAATTTAGAACTAATCGTTTTAAAAATTTAGTTGATTAATTCAGTGGGTGAACTCAATTTGAACCTTTTTTGAATTAGCGGGGGTAGAGGGCGTTTGCTAGAGAACATACAGTAGTCTTGTTTGATTCGGAGCCCTGGTGTAGTTATATCTAAAAGATCCAATCTCACCTTACTTGTCCTCATAGCCCGTCTACAATCTTCAGCTCCCTCCACATTGCTGATCTCGACAGAGCCCAAGTAGTGGGCAGAGAAAGAGATGCAGCTGTCGATAAGCAAGGTTTGCCGCTCATCTACGTTCTCAAAATCTGAGGGTAAAGCTTGTGTAGTGGGCAAGTAGTCAGGTGAGGAGAGAGAGCCATTGTTGTCCTCTGTTGTGTCTGATATTGAGCTATAAAAATTATAATTATTTTATCATCAATATTAATAAATAAACGAAGCACTTTGCATGTAGATGTTTAGACCTGTGAGTAGTTGATTTAAAATTGGCCAGCTCTAAAGAGCGGATTATTCTAGCTATATGACCAAGTTGAAGGACTCCCATCTTTTCCAGATCACTTCTAAATGTAACAATTGAGTTTAGACGAAAATTTCGATTTTACCTAGTAAGCCTGGCAGCCAATATATCTGAAGTGTAAGTAAGATTAGCCTTGGCAAATGGACCCAAATGGTCGATCAAACACAGTGAGTCTAGCCAGTCCGATAAGTATTCGAATTCATCTGTAAAATTTTGTATTAAATAAGTCGATTCTCAATAGGCAAATACCATCTCAAATTTGTCTTTACACAAGGTATCCTTTTTTAAGAGGTACGGAATGGAAAAAATGTAGGAATGTAGAAAACAACCAGTAAAATCGGTATAGACTAAACTGTTTATTCAGAATTGCAAAAAACCTTGAAAAATAGGGTAAAAAAGAATCAAACAAATTTGGGGTTGGGTTAGACAAATTAAAGAATTAAAAAATTCTTTAATTTAATCAAAGAATTAAACAAATTTGGGATCAAACAAATCTGGGAACAAATTTGGGGGTATATATATAGCTGTTTAGCAGGAGAAACGAGAACTTTATATCTTGAAAGATTACCAACACTTTTGATATTCTCCTTCATTTTGAGAGTTATAAAGGCATCCAATCTGTGGATCACACTCCTGTCAAACCCAAGCTCTGTCATCAAGTTGACCGTTAGACTACCTTTCTAAAACGACAAAATACATTGTAAGCTTTGGAAAAAATGACAAAATCAGACCGACCATTAAATGCGCATTGTCAAAACCATTATTCTCCAGTACATAACCAATATCATGGATTATGGGTTTGGGCAGACCAGTGCTCAACAACCAATTGATTATTTGGGACTCCTTCTAAATTACACATATATATTGGTTGGCATCCAAATAAAATCGACTACTACTGCTGTATTTTGGTCAATGCCATTCTTTAGCTGTAGGGTTAGAGGTTGAGATTCCCCTAAGCTGGTCACATCAGAACTGCGAGTGAAAAAAGAGTCTCGTTGTATAGCGTTGAGCATTTCATCTATCTGCAATAACCGAATAAAGCTACAGATATTTTGTAAAAGAGTATTCTGTTAGTTTTGTAAAAATTTACCTTCCTCCACTCTGCACTGTGATCCATGGAAGCAACTTGATTGTTCCTGCCCTGACTGCCCAAGCCTTTTCCATGTTTGCCTCCATTAACTGAAACACTAATCAAATCGGGAATATTTGATCCATCTGCAGTATTAGTCAAATGAGCATGCAAACTATCCATGTTATTCGTTTTTTTTCCTTCTTTGCAATCGCCTGGATTTCTGAAAAAAATAAATAAAAATGAGCAAATCAATCGATCACATTTTTCAATTATAGAAGTATGGTGAGTGGTTGTGTAAAATAATTTATTTGCTTGAGAAGAGTCGTTATCAAATGACACCTTTTTACACAATAAAAAGTAGTATAGCCTTATTTTTTCAATTCTCATAGTACCCCCAAAACACATACTACAGTCAGGTATATAAAATAAATAAATCCAATTCAATTAATAAAAAGTAAAACTTGGGCTTAACCCATACTTGTAGGTTGTCGAAATTTTGGCCATGCCTTTAAGTGAATCAAAGAATTGGGAAGTTTTTTTTCATTCAGATAATCTGTTTGAGATAGTTTTGAAATACTCACATTGGGGAGTAGTTTCGGAATACCGAGTCAATTTCGGAACACCCACCCCAGAAATTTGCCTTGGTCTCCCAAGCTAATTTGTTTTTGCTTGTTTTCTCGAGCTTTTTCATTGTTTAAAAAAAATTGTGAAATTAAAAAAGGCAGACAAAACTCAAGAAAAAAGCAAAATAAAAAAGTTTGCAGAAAAAAGTAGCTTGGGGGACCAAGGCAAATTTCTGTGGTGGGTGTTCCGAAATTGACTGGGGTGGATATTCCGAAATTTAGCCCACATTAGTTCCTAATAGCAAATTAAAACAATGTTTTAAGTAGTGTTATGGGGTGGACATCCGAGCAAGAAACCGAGACCGAGAAAAGGGACAAACTCGAGAAGGGTAAGCGAAATTTTTAGGATTTTCTGGCCCTGACGCTATTTTTAAGGAACACTAATTTATCTGAAAAACGCGAGATTCAGAAAAAACCATGGTATGATTGTTTTGCTATGCATACGATTTTTCATACACCTCTAATGATAGGGGAGCGGGTGGGAGTTTCGAAAAGTTAAACTCAAGAAAAAGCGAGGCATAATCTGAGGCATCAATCACTCTAACGTGACGGGATGCATTAAAAATGCGACACATGTAGTAAAAGTTAATTAAAAAAAAGACCGACAACCGGGAAGACGCCGTGCGGGTGAGACGGGGAACTTCTGGCTCTATATACACTGCTGGGGGTGTCCCCGGAAAAAAATTGCCTTGGTCGCCCTGTTGATTTTTTTAAATTTTTTACCAAAAGTTTCAAAAACTGTTTGTTCACACTTTGCAATCATTTTTTATGAAAAAAAGTTTTTGGTCAAAAAATTTTTAACCAAAAAAAATTTTGCGTAAAAATGATTAAAAGTGTGAACAACGGGTGCGACCTTTTTACCAGTTGGCAAAATGCCAACTGGTAAATTAGTTGGTCATTTCAATTTTTTCATGGTATTGCCTATTTTTAGGCTGTTTATAAAAATAAAACCAAAACTATGTTTAACATCTTTATTTTTTTGCCAGTCGGCCCCCCTTAAATGCCACTAAAGTGGCCTGGCATTTTGTCCCTTCTCCTCCCTATACAGCCCATAATCTCTTTTAAAGAGTGTATTTGACACTAGCGCCGAAAAAGTAATTTGAGACATCCTTACAAGATTGGGTAGGAGAATGACCGCATAATTTCTAAGATTTTCACCATTATTATTATGCTAGCCACGAAGGTTTTGGCGCAACTCTCGGGCACAATGTTTTCTGAGCTCACTTGAACTTTAAGTCAATTTACGAAGTGTATTTTTCTCTCACCTTTCGATAAAATAGTAAACCCAGCATGGTGTAGAATAGTGAAAACTGGGAATATTCAAAAGTACGCTCAGTATTTGATTCAGAATAGAATCCGAAAGGTTTCTATCCCAACCGAGCCTTCTCGGATTGTTCGATCAAATTTTAAAAAGTTGGGCCTCCAGCTCAATGACATGTGTGGTGGTTGTTTAGTAGTGACAACATGAATCGGTCAGGTACTCTAACCGGTAAGTTTGACATATTAACTCAATATCTTGCAGTCGAACCATTATTTAAAGACGCCCCCGAGTTCGTTCCTTCGGCTCAAAAATTTTTTTAACCCCAATTTTTGACGCTTTTTAAACGATCTTGTTTTACGTGGCACTTCAAAGGAGGAAACCAGAAAAGTAGATTTTGGGGGGTATCCGCACGACACATTTAGAACAGCAGTACACGCTATCGTAAAAATGCGTTAGAAAATTTCGCCGGAGTACACAATGTGTACCTCGTCCAAAAATGCCCGAAATCATCTTTATCGTGCTTCTTTCAATGTTTAACGTTAAGAAAAAACATTTTTAGGATTGGGAAAGCACTTTTTTATGAAAAAAATTTGAATTGGGGGACCAAGGCAAAAAATGTGTAAAAGATAGGCATGATATCTTTTGGTTCACCAAAAAGATTATTTGTGCCACCAAAAACTAAAATCGGCCATGAAAAAGCTGACCAGTGCCATGTAACATCCAAAGTATAGGATTTACTGAAGCCTATGTGCTTATTTAGATCATAATATGCCCAAGACGCGTGACTGGAAGATTCAAGCAACATGCACAGCGAAGGAGCAACTAGACGAGTGGAAGGAGCGTTATCTTCATCTGTATGTACAGTAAGTCCTTTTCACTGGGTTTATAGAAGATCCTAATATTTTTCAGTCTGAAATTTTTCAGTCTGGATAAATGAAGTGTGCAGTTGCAAGCACTCATCTATCAATCGAAAGGACTACAATTGCCCGGCAGTGATGCGCATTCGCACGAAGAGTGACCTTTCTGTGATGTTCGTACAGACGTTCAATGAACATGGTGATCATCGGCCTTTGGACGACAACGGGCTAAGCGAGCAAACGAAGAAGATGATTCAGAAGAATAAACAGAAAACTTCAGATCAGATTTGCAAAGAAATTCAGGTTTTTAATTTGTGAGTCGCAATTCCTTATTTATCCTTTCAGAGCACACAGAATAGGTCTAATTCTGCGCTGCGAGGTCTGAAGCTTTCGACGCTGATCAGGATGGAGTATCTGAATTAGATACGGCCGAAATCTTCTCCGTTACAAGTTCCAAGAGAGGGCATCCAGGACAGGTGGGGGCTGCACTTGCTCCAAGTTGATTTTGATATTGAAGTTTACAATGTTATGGTTTCACAATGTTAGTTGAAGAATTGTAATAAATATGAAAAAGTGTTGATGGTCACTGCCTCATTGTATGATAAGTCGGGTTTCGATAACCTTTTACTTTATTTATAAAAACAGGTGTTAAGTTATCGATATTTGACTGTAGCTGCTAGTTTTGAGAGTTCATAAGTTATATGATACTAGTCAGGCTTTTCACGGCCGATTTTAGTTTTTGGTGGCATGAATAATCTTATTTAGTGGCAACTCGTTTTTGGAAGCAGAAAAAATATTTTTGGTGGCATAAACAATCTTTTTGGTTGCAACTCGTTTTTGGAGGCAGAAAAAATATTTTTGGTGGTATAAAAAAGGGTTTTGGTGAACCAAATCAATATAAGCCTAAAAGATATCGAAAATATGTATTTTAAATTGGCGCCAAAACATTTTTTAAGGGAATAAAGGCTGTATTGGAAGGGGAAGTGAATAATAGGGGGCCACTAATTATAGAGTGCCACATAAAAACACATAAAATGAGACACATAAAAATTCGAGCTCCTTGATACGAAACACAAAAACAATTGTAATAAGTTGCAGATGAAAAAATTTAATAATAAAATATTTCGAGCATTCTGAGTTATTTTGCGCCATCCTGTAGTTACCAGACAGTTTCAGCATATGACAGTTCAAAAAAAAACTCTCTGCAAAAGAAAGTACCAGACCAAAACTTCTTCATAACACACATCCACAGCATACCGTATTTACTATATTAACTCCACACTCTCTGATAACTCCCCACCCTCTAATAAGTCTCCACCCTACGGACTTCATATCTCAACCTAGAGCAAACATTTCGCAAATCTGTTTTTGCGTTTTCTTAATTAGCACAAGCTCTTCTGATTCCACTTTCAGATTTCGGTTAATGGGCTGTACACAATGGATCCGTATCCGCGTCCGTGTCCGTAAACGCGGGCTGTAAAACGGTTTGTGTATTTCCACACAATAGGCCGTATCTGTGTCCGTACGGACCCAATACGGACCTGTCAATACGGACCGTTTCACGGACTACAACACGGATAGTTTATTTCGGTGCTTTTTTTCGTTTGTGTTCTTGTTTTGCTATTAGTGAATAAATTTTTGGGAGGTTTTACTGATGTTGTTACGGTTTGTGTTGCAGTAATAACGAGTTGTATGCGATTGCCTTTTCATAATCTATACCTGAAAATTGAGGATTAACTCAATAGCATTTTTGAAATCAGTGCACAAATTAAATACCCCAGGGATATTCAGTGAAAAGAGCACTAACCAATTAGATGAGCAAAAAAAAGCTCTTGTGCGTTTCTCCATTATGTTTCTTGCAATACTTACGCTTTTTGCTGACTTTTCGCGGAATTTTCAAAACTGAAATTTTGTGCGAAAATCCGTATTCGACACGGACCGTACAAAAAATACGGTCCGTGCCGAAAAATTATCGGCTCTGCATTCTGTGTTTTCACGATATTTTTTCCTAGGTTTTTTACAGAAATGCTGCTCATAAATTTTTCATCTTCGCTATGGTATTTTTCCCAACCTTTATTTCATCAATTTTGTACTAAAGTTCATTTTTCAGTGACCGACTACATCTTATTTCGAGAGGGAATCAAGCCAATTTCAAAAGACCCGAAGATCAGCCGTGGAGTGCTCTTCATAAATGTGGAAAAAGCGTATAAGGTTTGTCGAATTTTTTCGTATTTTTGTCTCATTTCACATGTGTTGTTCAGCACACCAAGTTGACCATAGTTTTGGAGTATGCTAAACGCAGTCCAGATTGTAGTAGGAGGCACGAACGCTAGAGCGATTATCATTCTTGACGTAAAAGCAAAGTTGGTCGTTGCATCACGATACTTGACCATCAAGCAAGCGGTGCCTAAGTGCTTTTTAAAGTTGAGCATCTAGTGGAAAAGACATCCATCAATTCTTGTAGCTGTAATGATTTGCTTAAAAAAATAGCTGGCAAACAAAATATCTACTAACCAGGCAAAGTGAAGTGAACGTGCTATGCTCTCGTGCAAGGTTCTCTAGAGTCACCACCTCGAAACAGCAACACCGACTTTCACAAAGCTGAAATGCGGTTTGAAGTTGCATCCTTCCAGCCTCGGAGCGTAATGAATGATCGTCTTGCTAGAGAGTAAGTATCTATCATTGCGTTAGCCCTTTCTACAGTGCTTCTTAGTGTTCTGGATGTTGTAGAGGTTGTGTCACGCAGGTCCGTTCCTGAACACAAGCGTTCCTTGGTGTTTGAAGTGCAGACTCAGAATGAAAAAGAAGAGGACATCGAAATTCCAATCATCAAATACAATATTCCTGAACAAGGCAATTGATTATTTGAAATATGCGTAATGTAATGTAGCCATTGAGTGCTTAGGATAAATCGCGTGTTGTGTCTAATTGGATCGTGCTTATGAGTCGTAAACCATGCATACGTGAGGCTAATTTTTAATTTTTCGGCGGCTTTGACAGGCGCCGCAATTAGTTTTATTGAGTTCTATTGAAATTTTTTTATTGCGGGCAGGGTTTTCATATGATATCATGCAGCCTGATATGATATGATACCATGAAGGTGATATCACGTATCATATCACTTCACCGAACTTTATATCATATCAATATCATATCACTCGCATTCCCGAACACCCATATCATATCATTATCACATCACATAATAAAAATTAGGTGTGATATCAGAAATATTTCAAAATAATCAATTGTAACAGTGCTTTATTTATCAAATCTATCAAAATAGACTTTTTTACTCATCCGAAACACCCAAACTTTCGCTTACTTTGTTCTTCAGCACGTGCTTGGGTTTCTCTTGAATCTGACGAAGTTGAATTTTCGGAGGCCTTGCTCCCATTGATAAAGCCATATACTGAGCTTCTCTCTAAAATGCAGTCAGAAACAAGCGTGACAATCTCACACGCTTATCCATATATTTTAGCCTTGCTTCAGAAACTTAAAGCTGCTCAAAGTAGAGTTGCTACTAAAACTTTGCAGTTTGCCTGGTCTCTCGAAGAATCACTCAAGAAATGCTTCGCGTTTATGTTAGATAAAAGAGACTGAACTTAAGAACCAATATTTCTAGTTGCCACACTTCTTAATCCACAAACCTGCAATTTTCTCAGCAAATCAGACCGGGAGGAAGCCATTAATCTACTTTACTCCCTACTACCTGTTGATCAAAATGAAGAATTTGCTGGAATACCGACTGCTGCAACCACAATTTTTCCAGACATCTTTCTCAAAGGACTTCTTGTAAATTTGGCTAAAGTCAATAAAGTCCACTCCTCAGACTCAAACTCCTCAGACCGAAAGCCGTTTGACAACAGTGCAAAGATGTGTAGAGTACATTCTAAAAAGAAGCAGCGAAAACGCTGAGCCGATTCCATTTTGGCTAAGTATGGAAAAGACGGAATGGAAGGACATCGCTACCCTAGCACTTGAAATTCTGACTATCCCTGCAACAAGCTCACCTATCGAACGTGTGTTTTCACACGTAACTATGGCATCTGCAAAGTCCAGAAATCGTGTTAAATTTGATTTATTGAATGCCCAACTTTTTACTCATTTATATGCTCAATTTTTGAATAATGAATGATAAAGTAATCTGAATACTTATTTTTAAATTATCTAAAGCAAACTGTTGACATCATATCATTATCATATTTACCTGACATCATCATGATATCATATCATATCACGTCTGTTTTATGCTCGTGATCTCATGTCAATATCATATCAGGTTATTTTTTTAAAATTCCACATCATATCAGATGATATGAGGTGGAAATTTGACGAGTTCCATATCACCCTAGGTGATATCATGTCAACCCCATATCATATCATTATCATATCAGGGCTCCAAAATCCATATCACGAAAACCCTGATTGCGGGTGACGTAGAATAAGGACATTTTTTAAAGGACCATTCAACAGAGTAATTTTCAACAGTCGGATTATTTAACAGAGTAATTTTCAAAACTAGGATATTACAACAGAGTAATTTGTAACAGTCGGATCATTTAACAGAGTTATTTTCAAAAGCCGGGTAGTTTAACAAAAAAATTCAACAGACACTTTTTTCAGACACTTTTTTTTACGTATTTCCTCTAATAGGCCGCCCCTTCCCAATAAGCCGCCCCCCGAGGGGATGATTGTAAAATAAGCCGCCCCCTCTAATAAGCCGCCCCCCTTACCATCACCTTGCGGCTTTTTTAGGCAATTTCAGGTACAAATTTGTTCGCAAAAAAACTGTTTTTCAATTCGCGTTTTTAGCTATTTTGTTGTTTGTTTTTGTCAGTCTGAAAATTTTCAGTCATTATTTGTGTTGCCTCTGTTATTGTTTTTGTCATCTGTTTGTATTTATTTATTTATTTCTGTTCCAGGCTAACTGCAATGGACGCTATTCGAGATACCTATGTCAGCGATGAATCAGCCGATGAAGAAGTTTGCAAGCCAAAGAAGCTCAAGGCCTATTCAACAGAGTGGAAGCTGGATGTTGTAAAGCACGCAAAGTTGGTCTCCATCCATTCTACAAGCAAAAAGTACGCAATTAGCCGAGGGTGCATTCGAGACTGGGTCAAGAAAGAAAGCGAACTGAAATTGCTCAAGTAAATTTTTCATTTTTTGTTTTTGTGTTATCCTGTTTTTGCAGGGATTCATTCAGAGCTGGGAAGAGTAGGAAACGACTCTTATAATTCTTCAGGAGGTAAATGCATTGCGGAGAAAGGAAAGAAGGAGGTATCTATTTTTTATTTATCAAAATGTTCAATCAAGTACAGTCTAGTTCGTTCCCACCTAGGGTCCGACACTTTTTTTTAAGCCAATTTTTAAACTGTTTTTCCAGTTGTCTTTTGTTGTTTTAATCCGAAATGTCGTAATGATTTCGATTTTGCCGATTGTTTTTCCCAAATCCTTTTACGTTGCCATAAAGGCCAACGGCTCTCGTTTATCCAACACCTGATTTTTAAAAAGAGGTGTCGGATAAACGAGAGATGCGGGTGTTTATGGCAACGTAAAAGGATTTGGGAAAAATGATCGGAAAATTCAGAATCCTTGCGATATTTCGGACTAAAACAACCAAAGACAACTGGAAAAACGGCACACCTTCGGTATACCCCCAGCAGTCAGCTTCGGTATACCCCAGCAGTCAACTTCGGTATACCCCCAGCAGTCAACTTTGGTATACCCCAGATCTACCCACATCAGCACATGAGTACTAATCGATATAGCTAATTACGGCATAGGGGCGTTTCTTCCCTTTTTTCCCAAATGGGAAAAAAGGGAAGAAACGCATTACGTAATGCGTTTCTTCCCTTTTTTCCTATTTTTGAATTCGCGTGCTTTCTACTTTGAATCCCCAAGCCCCACCCTTACTTTAGGCTTAGGTCTTAGGCTTAGCCTTTAGGCTTAGGATATGGCTAAGCCTAAAGGCTAAGCTTAAAGTAAGGTCGGGCTTGGTGTCCATAATTCTTTTCAGCCCTACTACCACCATCCACCCCCACTTTTCTACTTTTCAGCCATACTACCACCATCCACCCGCGCTATTAGTTGAAAACCAAGCCGCCCCCCCCTCTAATAAGCCGCCCCCCATCCCCCCTTGAAAAATAAGCCGCCCGGACGGCCTTTTAGAGGAAATACGGTATACAGGGAGATTCAATAATTTCGGCCACTTTTGAGAGACCATAACTTTTTTTGTGACCCGTTTTTCGAAATTCTGTAGATGCCAATCGACTCAGTTTTTGGTAGCAATTTTTTCGGTATGTAAAGTCAAAACACGATTTTCGCTTGGTCCTCCCTGTGGTTTAGGCCTTACCTATCCAGAGGCCATCTACAGACCAGGAACCAAACCACAGGGGGGACCAAGCAAAAATCGTATTTGTCACATCATTACCAAAAATTTGCCATGGAAAACTGAGTTGATTGGCGTTTACAGAATTTCGAAAAACGGGTCGCAAAAAAGCCATGGCTTCTCAAAAGTGGCCGAAAAAAGACTGGGACTTGGAATTTGTATAGTGAAGTTGTGTGACAATTGGGGTCTACTTAATTTATTAGTATGATTCTAATAGTCATACAATTTTTGCTAATATGATTCTCACCTTGAACCATGAATACTTCTTTTTGTTTTGATCGATGGAGATGCTTCTCGATGGAGATGGAGATGCCCTGAAGCCCAGTAAAAATTCTCATTAAATCTCCCGCCCAAACTACCCAACCGAAGCTTCATCATAGGCTTACCAAAAATACCGATTTTCGAAATTCCGACATTATTACCGCCATTTTTCTGGTATCTTTCCTACTGAAAAGTGCGTAAAAGCGTACTTTTCACAAAAATAGAGACAAAAATACCATTATTTTTGTGAGATTAATACTCGTATTAATTTTTTTTGGCAACTCTACTTCATCATCAAATTTACTCTACTGCAGCTCCATGTGTTGGTCGCTCGTTATTGAAGAAGGAAATTTTAGTTGATTGATTTTATTTGTTTGAATTTGGGCTATCAATAAAGATTCTTTGTTTATTGTTAGGAAATGTAGAAATTTTTTTAGTGAAGTAGGGTTTCTGGGCTCAGCCCGGAAGCCAGGGCCGGGCCGGGCTGAGGACTAAATAGTGCGGGCCGGGCCGAACTATCACGGCCCTGGGCCGAAATTCGGCCCGTGTCCATGCCTGCCTGAGGGTCGAAATTTTGGGGTTCGGGTGGGTGGTCTGCACTGAAGTGTTTATACTTAAAGGTTGCGCGAAGAAATGTAGAACAAGATAATATTTTTAAATTTTCATTTTGATACATAAATTTTTGAGAAAATACCGTTTTTAATTTTTTGAAATTTTTGGGCTTTTTCGGAAAAAAACTCGGTTTTCAAGGACTAAAATTATGGTGAAAGTAGTGATATTGTGATATCGGTATAGTGATATCGGATTTGTCAACTCTCGCTAGGCATGCGTGCTCCGACAGTTATCTTACGCTGGCTTAGCCATACCGCCTTAGTTTTGGAGCACGAAGGCACATAGAGAGTAACACTTCGACCATATACAGCCCGACAAAGTCCACAGTTAGCACATCGGCAAAAGAGTTCTGACGTGACGTTACATTCGATCATGAACCTGTTTAGCTGTTGGGTGGATATCCACCTGGATCGCTTGAAAAAATAAAAGTTTGGTCAAAGTCAAAAATAATCCACTTTCTGTTGCCTGAAATTGCACGGGGAATCCGTTTTGATAATGCAAAACTGCGATTTTACCGATGCGAACCCCAAACCTGGGTGGGAAGGGTGTGAGGTTTTTTTTGTTCCATTGACTTTTGGTCATTCTGACTCAGAATGAGACCCACGAATTAACTGTGGAATTTCTTGTATATTAGACGAGAATTTCTACAGTTAATTCGTGGGTCTCATTCATAGTCAGTATGATCAAATATAGTCAATGGGAAAAAACGCCTACGTGACGATACTCAAGAGGGGGTATCCTATTGCGAATAACTAGGTGGGTGGTTCGATCAGTTCCAATCAGTGGTTCGAGGTCTACCTCAATCATGCTCTATCTTATGCCCCTCAGTTAAGGGTTATGGTTAACGTGATTGGGTCAGCATTTTACGTCACAGGCTCGATTCCCCGTACCTGCATTTTTCTAAATATCGTAGGGTCATATCTGTGAAATAAAAGAAACCAAAAAAGGCCTTTGACAAAATTTCGATTTACCAAGTGTGACTTCAGAAACTTTTTTTTAGCAAATCTGCCTTTAGCAAAACAAAATTTAGCAAATGTTCATTTGCCAAATGTCCCTTTTAGCAAATATTTCTTTAAATACTTCGGTACACCCGATTTTTACGACATGAAGAATTCGATAATTATACCCTAAGATATTTCTACGTTTCTCTATCATATATTTTTTTAATTCTAGAGCGAGAGCCAGACAAACGTCCAATTATAATTAAATTTGTCATAAGAATAGGTTTTTTAAATAAGATAAATTGTGATTTCTGATTACTCTAGACAAAATATCTGATTTTCGAGAAAAAAATATGGAAACCTTGGAAATTCTGGGTTTAAAAGGTAGAATCTGAAGTAAAATCCATGAAAAGAGTAAACCCACTTAAAAATAGTTTGAACGTCTATAGGCGATGGTGGTGTAGACGATATTTGGGAGATCATTTGCAAAGAGCAAGAAGAAGCAATCGTGTTGTCGCTTAGCTCAGTTGCAGTGGGAGAAATCAACTCATCATCTGATAGTCTTGCATTGGTGGGGGTTATAGCAGTCAAGGCAAGATGCCTCGATGGCTCTTCTTTTTCCAAACATGTGGCATTTGTCATGGGTTTTTCGTCAGCTTCTTCCTTAATAATGCTTTCACTTGCATCCTGCTTATCAAGTATTAGAGTGGAGGATGACCGAGTAGAGCGAGTGTTGGACGAAAGGGTGGTTGAACGCCGATCTATAGCATCATGAACCTGCAATTAATTGATGGAGAAAGGCATAGAGAAACTCCGCGAAAGAAGATTGCGCGGTGGAAAACTCCGCGGAATTTTCTTTGGGACGTCCCTGACAGACAAAAATCAAATTCCGACACCGGATTTATGTTCAGCATGGTCGAAAACGCTTTTAAAATATAAAACTGGCAGTAAAGTTTAAAATATTGAATTTGTTTTGGATCAAATTGAAAACTCCCGGCAAATGTGTGAATTATCCCTGCGAATTTGTAATGCTTTTTATTCTTGGTAGTTTTCTTATAAATTTTAAATTTTTTTAAGCTGCAGGCATACCCCGGCGTAACACGACCCGCGTAACACAATTTGACTAGTGTTACTCGTAACAATTTGTTTGAGATGCGTAACACAGTCGCGTAACACGAATTTATTACGCGACTCTGTTGCGCGTAACAGCCACTTAGAGTCGCGAAACAAAGTGTCGTAACACCCTTCTTGGTTACGCGTAACACCGAGTCACGTAACACTTATTTTTTGACTTCTAAATTTATTTTTTGTGTTTTGACTTTTTGAATTGTTAGTCTGCTTATGTTTTTACCACTGCACCACAAACTCAAATAATAACAGTGGTTGTAATTGCATTATCTTTCATCAAGCCTTTGATAAAACTTTTCAAGTGTTTCAAAAACCATGTTGCACGCATTTTTGCGCAAAAGCCCTCGTGGCTGGCATAGTAAAATAGGGGTTTCTCTAGCTGTTTGTGAAAAAATATTCAAAAAACGCAAGGTCGTTCCCCAACCCTCCCTCCTTAGATTTGAGAGACTGTATTCAGAAACTTCTATTTGTGATTTTAGGTCTGCTGGTCAGGTAAATTTGCTTTTTTTCGCACAGTTCCTACTGTAACTGCATACAGCTGGACCAGGTCATCAACATCACTTGCATAGCTGCATATGGTCGCTATGTCAGTCTCTATGTGCCTTAGTGCTCCAAACCAGAGACAATATGGCTAGGCCTTTGTAACATAACATTTCTGAATAGTCTCTCAAGTCTAAGCAATATAATTGAAAGTTAAGCCAACCAATCCTCACACCTAGAAATTTTTGGACATCCTTCACGTGGTTGCTGATCCATTAACAATACCAAAAATATAATTTTTAAAGCGAAGATGGTTTTTCTGGATCGCCCTGTAAAAAGAATACATGGATATCTCCTAAAGAAAAAAGACAGAATTTCAACATAGTATTAACAATTGGGAAAACCGCATGAAGGAACTCTCAGAGAGAGAGGTTGTGTATTTTTAGAAGAGCTTGATATAATGTTTTCCGTCACTGAATTAGACTACCTAGGTGGGATCTTGGATCAGACCACCCGAGTACTGTGGTTCTACTGCATTGATCAGAATTGTTGAAACCAAGAAAACTGCATACATGCTTACTGCATGTCTCCAGCTAGCTTTCTTTACCTCCGTATAATCGCCGTTTAGGGGTAACTTTTGACAAAACCAAAAGAATTGTTGACTTCGAATGTGTTACGCGTCTGGCTGTTACGCGTAAAATGCCCAAATGTAACACCAAAAATGGTGTTACGGGCCTTGTTACGGGACTTTGTTACGCGAGTATTCTACGGGACTCATGGAAGCTGTTACGCTGTGCTACACGCTGGTTAAAAAAATTTAAAATTTATAAAAAAACTACCAAGAATAAATAAAGAAAGCTTTACAAATTTGCCGGGAAAATTCACACATTTGCCGGGAGTTTTCACATACAGCCTTTGTTTTGTATGTTCATTGTCACGAAAGGAATATAAAATTTGAGATTAAAAGTTAGCAGGGACGTCATAAAGGATCAAAATTGAATACTCCCTGCAAATTAATGAATTTTCCCGGTAAATTTGTAAAAGCTTTTATTCTTGGCCAATTTTTTTTTAATTTTCGATTTTTTTGACTGGCGTGTAGCCCAGGATCTAGGCTTTCTTACAAGCTATCAACTGACCAAGTCAGGTTCGAAAAAGTTGGAGGAAAAGGGTTTTACGTGGACCAAATTTTTGAAAACATTTGCTCTATTCAAAGACCTTTTCCTCCAACTTTTTGAAATTTGATTTGGTCAGTTGATGGCTTGTAAGAAAGCTCAGATCCTGGGCTACATGCTAGTCAAACAAATTTAAAAATCGAAAAAAAAATTGACCAAGAATAAAAGCTTTTACAAATTTAACGGGAAAA
Source organism: Ditylenchus weischeri (assembly GCA_029231635.1). NCBI lineage: Eukaryota > Metazoa > Nematoda > Chromadorea > Rhabditida > Anguinidae > Ditylenchus > Ditylenchus weischeri. Next base: position 192,786 of record JAMRYI010000034.1, on the reverse strand, counting down.
TTCATTAATTTGCCGGGACACTTCACAAACAGCCTGTCAAAAATGACAATTCTGCGGAATTTTCGCAATGCCGGTGAAAATCATAGTTTTATAAATATCACCTTAGCGAAACCCAGATTGAAAACTCTTTCTGGCGAGATAGATACAATACTGCTGGCGCTAGTAGAACCTCCCTTTTCTGGAAGAGCTAATGGAGCCTCTCCATCTGCGCACACCTCACCCTCATAATCACCATCTGAATATATGAATAAAAAAAGGGGGTGACCACGAAAATTTCACCTCGTTCGAGAGTAGAAAAAGTAGACGGCACTTGCGAGCACTCCCCGTCCAGGTGCTTAGTCGGAGACCCAAATGAGAGCAATAAGTCAGCGGAGATGGAGTCAGAAACATGAGCTTGAGGCTTAGAAGAGCCATTGTTGCCGCCAAATACTTGGAGAACAGAGAGGCGAGTGGCAGCTGTTGGTTTAACTAAACCATCAATTTTAAAACAAAAATATATATTTAAAAAATTCGGCTAACCTGGAGTTGTTTGACTTCCGTCTTCACAAAGATGGCTGAGAAAATCAGTACGGGCAGTTCCGCCACTAATTGTTGTGGGATTCTGACTAATTGGACCGGGTTTAGCTTGGGAAACACAACAGTCATGATCCCATCTCCTTAAAATTGAAGAATTTTAAATAAAGTCGCAGGAAGCAACCTATGATTAGGTGGAGGGGCATTGTCGTAGATAAACAAGTTTCTCGGCACATTGTCATAGGAAAGTGGTAGTGGAGGTTGCGCAGATATCAAGTTATCTACATTGTTGTAGACTTGCGGCTTAGGCTGCGTCCATGCATCATAGAGAGGAGGAGCTTGGTAGGAACAAGTAGTTGGCAAGGTATTACTTGGATCTGTAATGACCCAAGATAGTTATGCTTGACGTGAAAATTTAAGAAGTATTACTTTGATCTACAGGTATTAGTCCTGAAGGCAAAGAACCTTTCATTCGTTTAGGCACAACGGCAGATCTACCCAACATATTGGGAGAGGTGATTGGAAAGACTGGCCGCACAACTGTAGGTGCTGTAGGATGGTGTCCATTGCTCCTTGAAGTGGACGATGTGCTAGTGCCCGCCTAAAACAACTGTATTTATGACTGGGCAATACTTTTTTCGGTTCTTATGCATCATCGGGACTACCTGGTTTTACTCTCATTTATGCTAAAGACATTTCCGAGCTCTATCCTCCAAATTTGCCTTTCAGTATCGCTCGTTAATAATGCTTGTGAATAAAGGACGATAACCATAAGATGATTAAAATTAATATGTTTTCAATATCGTGGGACGCATAAATGACAGTAAAACCAGATAGTCCCGATAATGCATAAGAACCCTTTTTTCTTCTCCAAATATACTTTTTTGTACCAAATTTACTTTTGTCACAAATAAACTTTTTTCTGTCCCAAATGTACGCCAAAAATATATTTGAGGCAAAAAAAAGTAAAATTTGGAACAGAAAAAAAGTATTTTTGGGGCAGAAAAAAGTCAATTTGGGACAGTAAAAAGTATTGTTCTTTATGACTCAATGAAGAGTAACCAATAGAGATTGCCTGATTGTTGTGGGAAGTGGTGGAAGCACACTTAGAAGAAGTCCTCTTTTGGTCTGGCGCACGAGAATTTTCCGGCAATGTTTTCCAAATAACGGGCTTACTGGATTGAGAAGAAGCGTTGTTGTTAGCTTTTGTCAGAACGTTGCTTTTAGAGTTTCCCAGAAATTCTAAACAGGTCAATTGATTAGGGGCTCAACATGTACCCAGGGAAATTCAAGGAAAGAGCTTAACTGACCTTCAATCATTTCTTTACAAGCAGCCCAGCTATCTTTACTCTGTATGACTTGTGTCAAATCAGTGTGTTGGCGGGTTTCATAATACTCCAGCTTCTCCAAAACAGTCATGCCATTACTATCTTTTATGCCAAGATCAACACCTAAAGTTTTTGGGATAAAACACGAAAAGAAACTGAAATCATTAAACGGCGTGCCAATGCGTTACATGGAGAAAAGGCGGGGACCAACACTTTTTTCTTTCTCGCTTATTTTTTTCATGCGCTCTCATCTATATTTTCTAACTTTTCTGTCTAATTTTTAAAGTAGTATAAGATCAATAATATTAAATTTGACGCAAAGCAAGTGAAAAATGAAAAGATTCAAAAAAATAAGCTTGTCCCCGCGTTTTTTGAAACGCACGCGCATACCCCTTTAAATGGGCATGCCCGTGCGTTCAAAATTGATGCCTGCCAATTCAAAATTTTTTCCCAATCATTGAACTTCTGTATGGATTTTTAACTTGGTTTCTAACAAAACTACCTAAAATTAAATGCTAGGCCTTTTTTGCTAGAAACCAAGTTGAAAAATCTGTACAGAAGTTCTATGATTAGGAAAGTTTTTTGAATTCCCGGGCACCAATTTTAAACGTACAGGCATGCCTTTTAAGGTCAGGGTTCCTATCTGTAATTTATTTCAAGATTTGTACTTTATTCGGGATGCTGAATCTGTAGAATTTGTCAAATCTTACGTCGAAATTTTTATTTTTGTTGCTCATATCATTAAAGCACTGGATAGAATGTCACTTTTTAACGAAGAAAGACCAAATTTTGCTTTATTTAGCCGGATGTATTTTATTTTTTAAATTTTAAGATGGGATTACTGTTTAAGGTCACATATATTTGGAATATTACCTAAGCAAAATGGAAGATAAGAAAAATAGCACTAAAACTGCTAATTATCCTAATTCGGGGCCTACAATTAATGTAAGGGTAGGAAAACCATAAGTAAGCGAATGCTTTGGTATATCTACATATAGTTTTTTGTAGGAATTTAACGCTAAATGTGGCCGGAATGGGTTATACCACATCTCCCAAAAGTGTGTTTTGACCACTGTTTTGAACTTATTAGGCCCTAATTAGTACGAAAAACATGTTTTTAGGGCGCGGACGATTTTTCTGAAAAAAAATTTTTTTTGACCAGAAAATGACTATAAATGATGATAAATGATCATAAATATAGTTACACATCCACCAATTCACATGTCTGCTGTATGTAAAAAGGGGGAATGAGTGTGTTATACTTTAGCACATTGTTCGGAATAGTCTCAAAGGTGATTGGGGGAAGCCTAAGCCTAAGGTAATGCTTGGGGTGAATGGGGTGACTGAAAAATGACTAAATTTTGGTCAAAAAATATTTTTCCAAAAAATGTCGTCCGCGCCCTAAAAACATGTTTTTGTACTAATTAGGGCCTAATAAGTTCAAAAAAGTGGTCAGAACCACTTTTCGCGATATGTGGTATAACCCACTTTAGCCCTAAATGTTCGTCACGTTTCTTAACCCACTTCCCATTTACAAATCTCTTTATTCTTAACGTTTTTATGGGTAAACTGGGTCGTAGAGTTCAGAAAACTCATCAGAATCGACATGTGATGCTTAGAATTTGGGATTTTGCCAGAAAAGTGGGAAAAACCAGGTATGCTCAAGGGGGTCTTCAAACCTGAGACCCCAATTTTTTTTTTCATTTTTAAGTTTATTTTGGCGCCTGTTCGGCTTGTATTTAATAGCCGAACAGGCCAATATATTTAATATATATTTATATCTAATATATAGTATATATTTTGGAGTTAAAAAATAGAATCCCAGTGCTTTCATTATAATAAATAACATTTTATATAACAATTTCATACCATGGCTAAGAAGTAATCGCACCGACTCAATCTGACCAAAGACAGCAGCAACATGACTAAATCAATCTTGCTCTGGTTTCTAAACCAAATAATAAACAACTAACACTGCGGATCCTTCCTCTGTCACATAGTTGACATTAAAGCCAGAGTCACATAAAACGGACAAACACTCGGTATGACCATATCTGGCTGCTGAGTGCAGAGGGTATACTATTTTCGCTGAGATCGTCCTGTTGTCCGCAGTGGAACATTCTGCAGCACTCTGAGTTTTTTGTGGTTATTAAAAACCTTTTTTATTTGGACAAGTCCCGCCAATCGCTCACCTGCAAAACCAACTCTGGACAGTAGCAAATCAACAGCTTACAAATGTTTTCTTTTCCTGTCCTAAAGTATAAAATAGTAAAATGATGGGTCTTTTTGCCACTTCCCCAAAGTCAACATACCTCACAGCAATATCTAAGGCGGTTTCAAATCTAGCATTTCTCAGCTGGGCATTGCCACGGTTCTAAAATATATAATCGACCTTGTTGGTCAGCAAATTATATATAAATACCTTTAGAAGCAGGCTGACCACCCCTCCATAACCTAAAATTTTAGAGAATAATTATTAAATTAATTTATTCAGGATTAGTTTGACTAAACCGTGCAACAATTTTTTTATTCTTAATGACTGTGTGTGAGTTGCAGCACCAAATTTATGAAATCCAGTACCTAATTAACCTTTTTCAAATCTTAGTCTTTTTTTTAATCCAGCACCTAATTCCAATATGGATATTTATGCCTATCCTAGGCCATGAAAAATAATTCTTGTCGACTTTTTCATCAAAATGCATAGTAAGGTAAAAATGACGAAAAAGTCGACAAAGCAACTCAAATTTGTGATTTTACACACAAAATTGACCGAAGAAAATCAAAAATAGTAAAGAAGATGCTGGATTTCATAAATTAGGTGCTGCATTTTATCATTTTTGACTTAGATGTGAAAAAGTGCTGGAAACAATGAACTAAATGCAATTAAATTTGTTCTTTCCCTAATTTTCATTGAATTTAAAGCTACACGAGAAGTCATTATAAAAACAAGTGCTAGTGAACTTATCCAACGGTATGTTGTTAAAATTACCATGTTGAGCAGCCAAATGAAGAGGAGATTCTTTGGCATTGTTGACTGAATTAATAGTGCCAATATCTGCTCTCAGCAACTCCTAAAACTCAAAACTGAAAAACTAAAAGTAGACTTTAAATCATACCTCGACGACCTGGACATGTCCATTCCAAGATGCCAAATGAATGGGCAGGCAGCCCCTTCGGTCTTTGCTTGCTACTAATTCTTGGTCTTGTTCCACTAATAGTTTGACAATGTCGCAATGACCATGTAAAGAGGCTTGGTGGAGGGCTGTGTAAGAGGTCGATGGATCTCTTAGGGAAGTCAGCCATCCTGGACACGGAGTGGTGGGCCGCAGGAAACTGAATAGAAAGCGCATACTCTGAGATATATGAAAGATAATAGTAAACACACTTGAGTGGTGACTTGGAGCTTTTAGTTTTGAGCTGGATCCAATTGGTGACTGCCTCAGCATTCCCCTTCCGGCACAAATCAAAAAACTCCTAGATTTTAAAATTAAATTTAACTTATATGTTGTTAGACAATTACGGGAAACGGTGAAACATTGACATCAAAAAAAGGAAGGGGCGAGGGCCGAGGGGCGAGGGGCGAGCTACACGAGACAGCTCACCCTACAGATTAATCCGAGCATATGTGCTCAGGTTGTATCCATTCCCATGACTTTTTATATAAGCCAGCAGGTGGGCTGTTATGTGAGATGACGTTTGTTGTTTTTGCTCAAAAAAGCGTTTTAGACGACTAAAACTAGAGAAAAATGAAAGATAAACAGTATTCCTGACATGGGCGGTCGATTTTTTCGATTTTCGGAAAAGTGCCAAAAATGTCTTTCTCAATCTTAAAAACACGTTTTCTATCATTTTTACCGTCTAAAGCAGCGCTAGACGTCGATAAAGCCCGATTTTGGCCCACCTACATAAAAGTCATTCCTGCCAAAATGCGTTATGAAGCTCTTTGAAAGACATGGTAAAATAGTCAAATGGTCGAAAAATCAAAGTATCCAAAACTCCATCATTTAATCAGCAGAACTCAAAAATAATGCTTTTTTCGAGGTTCTGAGGTAATTTTGTGTGGTGTTCGGAACGATTAAAAAAAAGTGTAATGAAAACACGAAAAAAACCATAAGACAGAACGCCAAAGTGTCGATTAATTCACCTGATGAGGAATTCACCTAATGCCGACAAGTACTGGTTGCACGCAGCGGCATGTGCAAAATTTGAATTAGTGGGGGATAGTTTTGTTTAGTCACACACTTTACTCGTTTGAGTGATTTCAAACGACTCAAAAAATTACGCTTCTAGACGAAAGAAAACTGTCCTCCGCCATCTCAAATTTCGCGCATGCTGCTGCGCGCAAAAATCATGGTCTTTTAAACTTATTTTAGTTTTTTCTGAACATTATTTTTGGCTACAGTCAAATCCCTCATCAACATAAACCCCTCATTAACATAGCTTTGGTGGTATTTGGTTGGTTTTGACCCTTACATTTGACCCTCTCATTAACATAAATAAGTTGTCTTGAGACGAAAATCCCAAGTTTTCTACTTCTACTAAAAAAAATCATTCTGAATATTTTTAGAATAAAAAAAATTTTTTTTTCGCAAATTTGAGAATTCGAAATTACTATTTGCGTGCTTTTTTATAACCCCAATTCATTTAAAAAAATCACCTGTACATTATGGTTGAAATCCTTGACACCCATCAAGATAACTTTACGGGCAGCTTATTAACCTTCTTCCACCTCGTAGGATTGTCATCGAAAATAATAATCAATCCACTTCTAATACAAAATATTCTCTTTTTCTGCAAATAAAGTGTGTATGAGTGAGCAATCGAAAAAGATAATAATAACACATAACTAATTGAAAAAAATGTTGGCAGGAAGCACAAACAAAAAAATTCAACAAAAGAGCAATTTGATCCAGCAATGAAATTAATATGCTCACCACAAGCTTACTGTCACCTTATTGGACCCCTTTCAAACGGAAAAAAAGAAGAGAAGTATCAGTAGCCGAAATAATAAGCATAAGAAAGTGGTCAACTCTGAACAACTACTACAACAGAAATTATCTTCACCAACGTGAACAAAAAGAAAAAGTGGGAGTTTTAGAGCCTTTTCGGTGGTTGCTCTAACCGCCTTGCAAGGAAGGCAGCAGGCAAATCAGTAAAGGGAGCAGCAAAACACCAACTAATCGAATAAGCAAATAAAGAGAGTGTTCAACATTCTACAAGTCACGGCTTTTCAAATGATCCGAAAATGAGCATTTTGAGCTTTGAGCTGCTTAAATTTGGCTAGAAAAATGAGTTCCAGGCATAAATTGGCCTCTAGTTTTCAAAACTCGCTGTTTTGGGAATTATGTCTGGCTAGTTTGTAGAGGAGATCCATGACTACATTTTGATGCAAAAATAGTTAAAAAAAGTACAAAGTTTGGGGTTTTCAATACAAAACAGTTTTCGGTAACTTTTCGGCTTGTATTTGACGCAAAGTGCAATGTACTTTCGTGGGTCCTGAACTCGTAATCTCAAAGAAAATAGCCTTGTTGCTATGTAAAATCCCGTGATGCAAAGCTTTGCCACTGAGCCATGCGAACACGTCTAAAAATCCAGAATGCGAATTTTTGGATCATTTGAGAAGCCGTGCAAGTGCCGATACTGCAATTAGGGCTACAGTCGAGTCCCGATATAACGACACCCCTTCCAGTCTGATCCCAGCTGGGTCCGACACTTTTTATCCTGATTTTTGAAGTCTTTTGCCAGTCGTCTTTGCTTGATCTAATTGTTGGTCTAACATTTTCGCAAACCAACTCAGTATAAGCTCGGTACGTGTCAAAATGCCATAAGGGCCGAAACGCCCCAACAGGCCAAAACGCCCCAAATCGAAAAAAATGGACGAAATACCCCAAGTCGGTAATAAAGTGATGAATCGACCTGAATCAATTTAGTTTATTTTCACCTAAAAATCCATATTTACCTTGTTCATTATCTTTTTTGAGCTTTCACGAGCTGAAATAGTTTTTGTGGTCTCCCTTTCTAGCCTTGGTATTGTAGCCTACATACTGTTACTGTTTTGGAAGATTATGAACGCTAACAACATTCTGTTGAACGGTTGCTGCTCTAGGACAAGCGTTGGGGCTCGATCATCCAGCTTTTTGGAATTTGTTCAGAATGCGATCAGGCCGGTGGTGGTTCAAGAGCTACAGGTTGCTGCAGCCGAACAGGAGGAAGCCGAAGGTGGAATCGACGAAGAATTTGGAAATGAAGACACGGTTAGTAGCTTATTGTTGAATTGAAGTATATTTGTCCTGTTTAAGAATCTCATCATTTTCGTTAAATCACAAAAGGGCAAAGAAAAGGCCGTGCACAAAAGTCATCAATTTGTTGCACAGCGGAAGAACTCCGATGGCTCAATTCAAGACTGGAAGTGTGAAGTGTGATGACTGGAAGTGTAAGCGTGAGGCTTTGAATGGATCTTGCAAGGCTCGTCTACAAACAAAAGTACGGGGCAATGTCTTCATCAAATTCAAGAGCATAATCACTCCGAGGATCCGATGGCAGTGCCAATCAGTATCATCAAGTCAAATCTAAAGCGTCGTAGAAAGGTTAGTTATAATAGCTTAGTTTTAACGTTCGCGACTTTACTAACAATTTTTTCAGCATTCCAGAAACCAAAAGAGCTCCTTAATCATGAACTTCAAATGGGGTCGTTGGCAGTGGCACAGGGCTTGAGTGATAGTGCAGTCTGCAAAATGGTTCGTCGAAAGCTTATAGCAGTTGGAAGTCCTGTGGTCGAGAGCAATGATGTGCAAGAGATCGACATTCCTGAAGCTTGCAAGAAGTATACGGACGGAAGTGGCCACCAAGAGCTCTTTGTGTTGGGCGATACGGGCAAAGATGATCGAGAAAGGTTAGAAATTAATTTGTTTATCAAATCTGATTTTTTGCATTTAGAATCACAATATTTGGGCGAGAAAAGCACATAGCATGGTCCGGAGAAATGAAGACAGTGTACATGGATGGATCCTTTAAAATAACGCCTCAGCCTTACTATCAGGCTTCTTCGTTGTTTAATGGTGAAGACTTAATTATCTTATCGATTTTCAGGTCTATGCAATCTTGGCGGAGAGAATAGCTCGTGGGACGAATGGAGGCAAGTGGGTATTTCCAGTTCAAGAACAAAATTCCGGCTGCATACAAGAAACTTTTCGAGATGATCCATCAACTTTGGTCAAACTTCAAGCCGACGTCCATCAGTGTCGATTTTGAGATGGCCGCTATCCAAGCTTTGGTAAGTGGTAAGTATATCAGTGGTAAGTATATTTTCTGTGTTACCTTTATCTTCTTAATTTATTTTTGTACTACGACTTCAGAATCTCAAATTGCAGCTTGTCTATTTCTCCTCGTCAAGAACTTCAAAAAGAAGATTGCTGACTCTGGTCTCTCTTTTTGATTTGTTACAACAAGTAATTTGCTTGCCTACTCAGCAGATCTTGCTCCCGTTCTCACATGGCTTAAACGAAATGTGTTTTCAATGTATGTTTTCAAATTGTGTTTAGATTTGTGATGTGACTTAGGCACTGCGATGCGTCCAGCAATGTTTCCAGTCAAGTGGTGGTCATGCTACGAAAGAACGCAGTCGGTGAAGACCGCACAAATAATTTTGCCGAAGCAGCGCACCGAAGACTTCAAGATGCTCTTGGTGTGGACCATTCATCAGTCGGCCGCCTTCTGCAAGATCTCAAGAGAATCGACATGCACTACGAACAGTATTTGGCTGGCAAAACGGCTCCGAAGAATCGACGAGCCTACTTGGATACCGATGCTAAAATTCTCGTCAAGGTCCATCTTTACAATTCCAATTTTACAGATGTTGATCTTATGATATGATTATCTCCGAGGATTAGCTTACAATATCGTGATGGATCAATGAAAAAAATTCTGTTAACCGTTAGATGTTATAAGCTTGTTGTTTATGTTTGGTTTGTTGTTATGGAATGAAATTGGCTCGCGCTTGGTATCTTCAAATCAATCTAAGGCGGTTAGCCCCCTTTTATTTATTCGATCTGCTGTCCTTTACCTAGAGGCGTAGCTAGAAAAATCTGAAGGGTACTGAAGATCCCATCTTTCAGAAGTCATTTTACCTACACCGTTTTCGAGTTTTATAGTGTTTTTAATTAACATTTTTTTCAAATAAGGGCCATAGCCTTGCCTGCTCCCATGCCTGTACCTAATCGATTTAGAGCGGTTTGTCTTCTTATTTAGGGATTTTGGACGTTTCGTCCCTTTTTCTCGACTTGGGGCGTTTTGGCCTGTTGGGGCGTTTCGGCCCTTGTGGCGTTTTGTCCGTGTCCGACAATTAATAAAAATATAGAGGTGGCAAAAAAGACATATTTCATGACAAAGCCACCTCAACAAGAAATTCCAAGGTCATCACTATCTAAAATCAGGAAACAAGCTAAATTAATTGATGGAAAAGTTGTTTTTAAAACAGATAAATTGTCAAGTGGCGAATAAAAATTTCCCATTTCAACAGCTCCAAAAACAATTTGAACAAAAGAGAGGAAGGAGGGGCAACAATTAGGGCCATCCATTACAGTTGAGGCACATTTCCCTGGGCATTCTGAACTAAAACGAGGGATAGAAGAGTGAATTGAATGAGTCATTCAAACCAATGAATGATGACACAATTTTACTTTCTGCACCCAAATCCCTGCAAGATAGATCAGACTACAACTCCAAAATGTAAAAAATTTTCGAGCTGCTGGTCATCCAAGCAACAAAACATAACAAATCTCAGAATTACGTCGTTGTTTATGCTGTCCAATCAAAAGAGGATTGTTTTTTCAATCAAAAAGTAGGAGAAGACAATGGGAAATTATTTTATTGATTTTTTTGGCCACAACCAGTGGAAGAGAAGGAGAGAAGGATCATTCATTTCCCTAGTTGCAGCCTGTTAATCAGAGATTTATAGAAAAAATTAAAGAGGTGTATCCACATCGAAATCACCATATTTGAAAGCAAAAAAGCGTCAACCAGTACCAGAAAAAAGCAAGTTTTTACTGAAAAGTTACAAAAAATTTCGTATACCTTTAGCCTTGAATGTCTAACCCGATATAAAGCCACCCTGAGGTAAGTCGCAAGAAGTGGCGTACACTATAAACACAACTGTTTACAAGATCGGACAAGAAAAAAACTGAAAAAACAATGTTCTTCAGCTTTTATAATTGAATGAAAAGTATTTATCAGCCCACATCACTGATTTAGTACACCTTACAAAATAACCACGGAGTTTTACAATTTTGCCATGTAACTTTTCTGATGAAATGAACTTTCAACTAATTTTTTAAAGTAAAAAATTGAGGCATTACATTTATGTTTAGAACTAGTACATATACATGTATAGAAGAGTAAAACCCCAGGAAGTTACTGCTCCCCTCCCAAGGGATGGCTTAAATAAAATAGGCAGTGAGAAACTATCAATATTTTAGAACAAAGAGTGGCTGCTGGCCAATTAAATGCGTTCTTCATTCAAAGTGCAAAACGCTTTTTACTTAATTCGGTTGATCAAATGTAATAATTAATTAGATGATCGTAAATTTATGAGACCGTTTAAGGTTATTCACATGTTCCTTCCAAGTTTTAAAAACAGAATATGTTTTATTAAGCAGTGCCAACAAAAAATATGTCAACACATTTAAAACATGTCAGTGCCAACTCTACACCCTTTGTTTGCCCATAAGTCCAAAGAAATGAGATGAAGTCGAATTGATGGGGCACTGGACGGAGCGGAGAGCCATGTAATTCTCAGCGAATTCTGTGACTTGGTAGAAACCGTACAGCGATGTAATGAACGGCACATTGCCCTGGCATTTCTCCCTCAGACGCAACTAAAAGCAGAGTAATTTTTGCATTAATGTATGGATAATATTTAAATCTGCCCGCTAATCTCTGAAAAATACCCGCTAATTTCGGGAAAAATTCCCGCTAATTTTGGAAAAAAATGCTCGATAATTTTTTTTTTTCGAAAAATCAACAGGCATTTTTCCAAAAATCAGCAGGCATTTTTCAGAAATTAGCGGGCCTTTTCAGAGATTAGCGGGCAGTATTAAATGCCACCCTTAAGGTATTTACGAAAAATACCGTGCGTTCAACTCTGAAGTATTTCGTTGCATCCATCCTTGAAATTCTAGCTTTGTTGGCAACTAGCCCAGTAAAAAGAACATCCTCACTGAGAATGGCTTGGATTTGTTGAGTGTTTCTGAGGATTGCAGAGACAGCCTGAAAAAAAATACAAGAAAAAATTACAATAAAACAACAGGGGACTAAGACGAAAAATCAATACTCCTTGATGGATAGGGCCAAAATTATATAGAACTACCTGATTGGACAGCAGATAAGTCCCTCCATAGACAAAAGGTGGAAAGTAACTGGGGGGATAGGCTTCTGGCGAAAGATACCTGAAAATTTATTTTACACAAAAATAGATTTTTGCACAAATGGAGTTTACCATTTACTACTTTTAACACGGATTGGTTTGCCTTTTTCTTCCAGACGACCAAAGATAATAGCTGGATTCTTTTGCTGCAGAATGGACATGTCATGTTCAATCCAGTAGAGTAGGCGGTGGAGATCCACAATAGTGTCATCGTCAGTCTTCAAGATGTACTGTGCCTTGCCACAGTAAGCCTGCTGCCAATTGAATGCTGCATGCACCTAAATAACAAAAATTATCCGTCTAAATTCAGGATGTGTCAAGAAGTTATATACACTTAAAAAGGCTTAACTCAGAATACAAAAGAATTACTTTGGTATACAGCGTGACACATAGTTAATGCACCATTTGTTTAAATTTTATTTCAAATTTTTTAATTGAAATTTGTAGTCGCATTTCATTTTTGTTGGTTTTGTTAGTGAAAAGGGGTTTATTTTTAATAGAATCTTTTGTATTTCTCTTAGTGAGCTACCAGTTAGCTTAAATATCATTGATGGGGTAAGGATTATTGCAGAATTAAGCTAACCACGCAAATGTTTGAAAAATGGTGCAGCAATTTTGCGTCACCCTGTACAGGGTGCAGCATTATAATCTCCCTGGTTTGTTGTTGTCATAACTTTTTCAATTCACGATTTTCTAATGAGGTCTTTTTGTTTAAAAGAGAAGGGTCTGGCAATTTTTTTGACACTAATCGTTTACTTTTGTCTTTTTGTGTTGCTACAGAATTATCATTTTTCGACTCTGTGTAGGGAGGAGATATGGGAGCAAAATGAGACCCGTCCATTGCCGTGTGCAAGCGCTTACAAACGCAGATTGGAGTACTTCCCGGTTGTGAAAGGAAGAAGCACCGAGCAGAACTACCGCGATTAAAAATAAGGAAAATTCGGCGCTAGTATAGAATACCCCCCAAATCAGACCTTCTAAAAATCGTTGAAACTACCCTTTGGAACAACAAGTTTAGGCTTAGCCCTTAGGCTTAGAGGTAAGCCAGCGTATGGAAGTTGTGACTAATAAGTGTTTTACGCACTTTTTCTGGGGTCTGGAACATATATTCGGGTGCTCTTTACTTAGGCTTAGGGGTAGGCCAGCGTATGGAAGTTGTGACTAATAAGTGTTTTACGCACTTTTTCTGGGGTCTGGAACATATATTTGGGTGCTCTTTACTTAGGCTTAGGGTAGGCCAGCGTATGGAAGTTGTGACTAATAAGTGTTTTACGCACTTTTCTGGGGTCTGGAACATATATTCGGGTGCTCTTTACTTAGGCTTAGGGGTAGGCCAGCGTATGGAAGTTGTGACTAATAAGTGTTTTACGCACTTTTCTGGGGTCTGGAACATATATTCGGGTGCTCTTTACTTAGGCTTAGGGGTAGGCCAGCGTATGGAAGTTGTGACTAATAAGTGTTTTACGCACTTTTCTGGGGTCTGGAACATATATTCGGGTGCTCTTTACTTAGGCTTAGGGGTAGGCCAGCGTATGGAAGTTGTGACTAATAAGTGTTTTACGCACTTTTTCTGGGGTCTGGAACATATATTTGGGTGCTCTTTACTTAAGTTTCAGAAGGCATAAGTTTTTGGGGGTATTATATACTAGGGTCGAAAATTCTCTTAAATTTGTTGAAATTGTTATTATTTGTTTTGGTTATTTTGTGGAGTGTTCTTAACCCTCATCCTATGAACAGGAACAGAAGGCAGAATTTAAGGAGCTTACAAACAAAATACAGGTGTACTCGGGTTAGTGGTCGTAGAAAATGCAAAGAATTAGCATTTTTTTAAATTATGTAAAATAAAAAAATCAGTTCGTTCTTATTTCAAATAATTTTTAGAAAATGCTAATTCTTTGCATGTTCTACGACCACTAGCGCGATTACACATGTATTTTGTGTTTGTAAGCTCCTTAATTTCTGCACAAAATAAGTACTTCTGTACAAAAAAATACATGCAAATTAAAGTACAGGGTGCGCCGAAAGTCCTGACACGGACATAAAACATAGAAAATCTCTATTAAAACACAGCAATATCAAAAAAGCAAAAACACCATAAGAAAGCCCAGACAATTCTGCACAAGATACCTAAGTCGGATTTCAAAATAACGATCATTTGGTTTGACACAGGCATGCCTTCTTTTCTGCAAACTTTCGACCAGCGAGGCGAACAAATTCAAATTTAATTTAGTTGTTTTGCCACATTCTGTGTAACAGTTGTGGTCAGTTAGTGGTCATTCGAAATCCTGTGTTCTTGGCTTCAAAATAAGTGGTGAGCGAGATCGTTTCGTTGGGTTAAGAAAAAGATACAACTGTTTTGATGACTTCTATCTTAATTTTTCATAAAGTTTGCTATATTTTTTAGATTTTGTGCTAAAAAGTGACCTTCATTAAAATCGTCATATCTTCTTGTATAATCGAAGAAAAAATTGTAGTTCAGCACAAATTTTATACACATTTGTCAGGGCATTAGAATGCTTCTTTTTGAGTTGCAAGCAAGTGCAATTTACAGGGTGCGGCAAGCCAATTAAATTGGTGAATTTGTTGTTTGCAAAAAAGAAGGCATGCCTGTGTCAAACCAAATGATCGTTATTTTGAAATCCGAATTAGGTATCTTGTGCAGAATTGTCTGGGCTTTCTTATGGTGTTTTTGCTTTTTTGATATTGCTGTGTTTTAACAGAGATTTTTTATGTTTTATGTCCGTGTCAGGACTTTCGGCGCACCCTGTGTACGAACAAATAACTGAAACAACTCCAAATTGCAAGGTGTCCAACAATTAATACCATAAATGAATCGCTAAAAAACTTTTTCATAATTTTTTTCTCCTATCTTGTTCAGCATGAAATTCTGAACAAAACGCTAAAATAAGTAGAAAACGGCTTTTAATTATTAAGAGTAAACTATATTGTGGGGTGAAATTGACCCCTATTCGCATAGAGTCCTTAAATGTTATGTGTTCACAGGATGAGGGGTAATAAAGTTTAATGGGCATGTTTGGTTTAAAAAATTTTAAAAAAATTAACAAAGTTATGGCAAATACAAACTAGGGATATTGCACCCTGTGTACCCACGGGGGTAAACCCCTCCTCTTTCGTTATGTTTTTAGCCCACTTTTTGTGTGCTTCCCATGCAAGTTACCGTCCAAATTTTGGCCAGTCAGATAAGCTACAAAAAAGGTAGGAACTTTCTTGGTGCAGTCTACAAAGAGTTCGTCAAAAACACAATTCCCCAAACGCGTTTTTTTGAATAAGGGAGTGGCCAATTGAAAGAGGTTATACGGTAATGTCAAAGACACGATTATTGGCCTGCTCTGTAAACAGTTTTTGAATGAACAAGACCCAAACCACAGGCGACGTACGAAAATCGTGTTTTTGACATTAACACGAGAATGGCCGACTGTAAGACTGGTACTTTCTGGTGCAGAATTTCATGGAAAATCCGAATCTACAAACGGTTTCTCGATGAAGCTGGTTTGGTGTGAGATTTCGCACTTTTTCTGATTGGTGTCAAATGTGATCTGAGTCACTTCATTCAATTAGTCGGTACTCAAATATTTTGTATACACACATATAAGTGCCATATATCATTCGAAAGGGCGTGAAGGCAGCTTTCTGATGAGTACTTGTTTGTTGCTAAAAACTTTATTTTTTTGTTAGAAAAAGCTTGTAAATTTGAAAAATTGACAAAACCGGGTTTTGAAAGTTTTTATTTCCTTATTTCCGGATTTCGAGGATGAGGAAATTCGTGTTGTAGAAGCCCGCGTCCCGTGCTTGTAGAGGTCTTATAACGCTGTCCCGGCTTCCTGGCTATCGTTCACTACACCATATGATGCTCAGTTTGCAAGGTACAATGCTGCAGAAAAAGTTGCTGTGGATGACGAGGTGGAAGAGCATCTCTTCATTCTTGTCTCCAGGAGTTTTGGCTATGTAAGTGGATATATACGTGTATATTTGATAATCCTTGTAAATTTAGAATTATACAGCACACTAACACCGAGTTGCTCCAAGAGACGTTTAAGAGCTCGCCGATACCCACAGGCTTTGTTCAAACCAACCACTAAAACTGAAACAAAGGGGGTATATGATTTTTAGTTTACCTTGGTAGCACTTTAATCTCGTTCAGTTCATAGGACTGTTCCATTTTGTTTAATTACCCATTTTGTTTAATTATTTACTAGTATCTTGAGCAATGTGACAAAAAAGTTTGTCCAACACATATTGTTTCATCTATAATCTGCACAAGCTGTATCCGCCTCTCCAGAAAGGAAGAAAGCCAAAGAAACAGAAATGGCGCTATCCGGATCCACTACAAGAAGCCAAATTCAGCAGTTGAGGGAGCGCAGTGGACGATTCTATTTATGCCTAACTGGCAACAAGAAAACCGTTCACGACACATGTCGCAACTGTAAGAACAAAATGTGCGCTGCTCATCACGCAACAGCAGACAACAGTATATGTATAGAATGCTGTATTTTAATCAAAAGACGTCAAGTGAGATGTACAGTCAAACCTCGTTTATACGGCACCCCCAAAAGTTCGTTCCCGCCTTGGGTCCGACACTTTCTTTAGCTCAATTTTCAAAGTCTTTTGCTAAATGTGATTCGCCAGTCTAGTCTGAAATATCGCAAGGATTCTGTTTTTGCCGGTCGTTTTTCCAAAATTTTTAAATTTCGTCATAAAGACCTTGGTTATCCGGCACCCCTTTTTGAAAATCAGGTGCCGGATAACCGATGTCCGCGGGTCTTCATGGCGAAATTTAAAGATTTTGAAAAAACGAATGGCAAAATCAGAATCCTTGCAATATTTCAGACTAGACTGGCGAATCACATTTAGCAAAAGACTTCGAAAATTGAGCTGAAAAAAGTGTCGGACCCAAGGCGGGAATGAACTTTTGGGGGTGCCGGATAAACGAGGTTTGACTGTATGTCCTTTGTGATGCTGTTTTTGTCAGTATAAAATTTTTGAAGAATTTTTGCGGATCTGGTTTTTTTCCAATTTCTGGTACCGCCCATCCTTTGCAGGAATAGACGAGGAATCCGAATATTGGGTCTAAATTTGCCTAAGACGTACCTGTTGGCGAGAAAACACTTAAGGAAATAAAAACTTTCAAAACCTGGTTTTGTCAATTTACAAGCTTTTTCTAACAAAAAAAATTTTTAGCAACAAACAAGTACTCATCAGAAAGCTGCCTTCACGCCCTTTCGAATGAGATATGGCACTTATATGTGTGTATACAAAATATTTGAGTACCGACTAATTGAATGAAGTAACTCAGAAACCGTTTGCAGATTCGGATTTTCCATGAAATGCTGCACCAGAAACTGCCGGTCTTACAGTCGGCCATTCTCGTGTTAAAATGCTTTTCACTTCTAAATTGATCTGTAAAAACAAAATTTTTGATCGAAAACCTTGAGATAGAGATTTGCATAGTTGTCTTCGATGTCATAGAGGATCAAATCACCAAACATGTTCTGCTCATCCAAAAGCATTTCAAAAACTTCTGAGTCATCCGTCATTCCAATGATGAATTTGGCTACCACGTTAGACGGCTAAAGGCTAAAATTTTTTACTTCGAAAAAAAAACATAAACCATACCCGATCACCGACCCAAGAAGAGCGAATAGCCTCACGAATCTCAAACGAAGAAGGTCTTGTGGGGATGAAGACAAACAGGAAGGCATTCTCACAAAAATGCTTGTCACTAGGGAACACAGCCATTTTGTAGATGATGTGGATGTTAGCAAACTTGATTTCAAACTCGTCTGTTGCAATGCCCACTTCCTCAAACGATGGAAGCACACCTGGTTCTGCGGTTGGAGACATGCCCTGCTTGTTGGCAATAGCACTCTTCATCCACACACTGCACAAGGCTACAACAAGCCATTTTGCATTAGCTGAAGGCGACATCCTTCCTAAGTGAACAAAATTTGTGATACATTGATAAAAGGTCACGACTCATGTTCATAAACAAAAAAGAGTAAAGATCGCTTGACTAATATTTTGATCCGCTAAGGTTTTTTGCGAGTTTGCGTGTTAAGTTGGATGATATTACAAAATTTGCAAAAAATTGAAAGATTGAAAAAAGTTTCTGGAGGTGTTATTGAAATGTTGACGATACTATGATAACCAACCTCCCCACCCCAAAGAAGCTACTTTGATTTACCTCCCCCATAATCATAATTTTTTAGGAGTGTCTAAAAAAATTTTTTTGACCAAAATAGGAGGTTTTGCTTTGGGGGACCAAGGTAAACCACCTTATATAAAGGTATTCTACCCCGCTTTCCTTACCGGAGTTAGGCAAAAAAGAGCCTATATATGTGCATTTTATGATCAAGAGTCTTGCTCGGAATCATGTCTAAGATAATTGAGTGCGCGCATCTCTAAATCCCAATCCCCCCTTCGGTGGGGATCGCAGGAGGCTTGGGAGTTAGAGACGCGCGCGCTCACTTACCTTAGACATGATTCCAAGCAAGATTCTAGATCATAAAATGCATATAGAGGCTCTTTTTGCCTAACTCCGGTTAAGAAAACGAGGTAGAATAAGGTGGTTTACCTTGGTCCCCCAAAGCAAAACAAAAAAAAAATTTTGAAAAATCAATTTTTTATGTAGAAAAATGTCAGAAATTATCCTTTTTATCGTTTTAAGCATATAAAAATTACTTAGACGATGTTTAAACATGATTTTCAAAAAAGTAAAAAAGACCCCCCCCCCCCCAACCCAATAAGTGCCGCGTATTCAACGTTTCCTTTAAAGTTAAAAATAAAATTTACTAGGAAATATTAGCAAATGCTAAAATTCTACCTCCTACAGATATAATTGTCAGCACGAAATAAATTTGCAGTCTTAATGCAAACGCTTTAAAACCTTAGACTGAATTTTGCTCTATGCTCTCTACTTCTAATTTTCATGAATAGTCTGAGGCACTTTGTGTGAATCACAACTTATGAATAACGTCTTTGTGAACAGGGCCTACTAAACAGACTAAAAATTATTCCTGGTTTTCTGTTGATTGCTAGTAGTTAAACACATTTGATTCATTTTTCGAAATCTCTCATTTTTCAAATTTTTATGGCACACAGTCAAACCTTGATTCAATGTAATCCCAAAATAAATGGTTCCAGCCCAGTTTCCAACATTCATTAACCTTTATTTTTGAAGTCTTTTGTCAATTCTGTTTAAAACAGTTTAGTCTCAAAAAATTTCATTGATTCCAATTTTGCAAAATAGACTTGACGATTACGATTCCGAAAAAAGTAAATTTCTTTTTTACGCAATCTTTTTTGAAGTACATTTACTGAAATGTAGAACGATAACGTTAAAATCAAATTTTGTTTTTTTAACATGACATTTTTTCGGAAAGCAATCGGGAAGATTGAAATTCTTGCAATTTTCGAGACTAGACCAGTGTGAACAGTTAAAGCTTTTCAAAACATGCATTTAACGGTATGTAACACAATAGTCTCGGGCAACAACAGCCTCAGGCCACAATAGTCTCCGGCAAATTTGAATCGAATTAAAAATGTTGTCTTAACAGAAAGCTATAATTAAAATGCAATAAAATTTTGTGTTTTTACTAAAAAGAGATGGATGATTATTAGATGATTGGAGATGTGCGCTTGATTATTGCACAAGTAACCAGATGCGGATGTTGGGGTGTAATATTTGGGGATATTGCTGAAGTTTAATAAATTTAATAAAGGACCACTAACTGGGTACCACTATCTAAAGACCACCGCCTAGGTACCACTATATGGGTACCACCTCCTGAGCATCACCACCACTTTTGGTTTACCGCTACCTGTGTAGCACTACCTAGGTACCTCCACGTCGGTACTACTACCTGAGTTCCACTGTATGGATACCTGAAAAAACACCATCAATACATGTCCCTCACAGAGAAATATTTATTTACGAATCGTTCAGGGGTCAATTGTACAGGAGGGGAAGGGGAGGGGATTCAATCGGTGTGGATCAATTGTAGACGACCGCCTTTCACAAAAGCCTTTAACACTTTAACAAATCTAATAATGAAGAAAAAACAAAATTTATTGTATTTTAATTATAGCTTCCTGTTAAGACAACATTTTTAATTCGATTCAAATTTGTCGGAGACTATTGTGGCCGCGAGACTATTGTGTCCGTGTATTTAATGTCACAAAGCAGGAGTTTGTAAAAGCCGATCCTCTATTTACCCGAAACATCGGTAGAAAAGAACAGAAAGCACATAATTAGTGAAACAATCTTCCTAAACATTGGTGTTTCTCGAAACAAAAACATTTTTCGCCGAGCTATGGGTTAGGCTAAAAAATATTTTTTTCTAAATCAGACAGCAAAATTCTATTTTCTACTTTGACCTTTTTCTTCAAAATCTTTCGATTGCAGTAAATTTTTTAAAATTTTAGGTACTTTGAAAACCAAGTAACCATTTGAAAACCAAGAAAACCAAATCTCATTTGTTAGAGCGACTGTGTTAAGCTTGATTAATTAAGTTACTGTATTTACTCTAATAGCTCTACAGTCTGCAATAGTTCGACAGTCTCTAATAGCTCGACACCCCAGAGGGTGATTCGAAAATAACTTGACACGTAGAGTGAATACGGTATATCCTTATTTAAAACTGAAAAAATGTCCCAGACGTCCAAAAACTACTGCGTTTACAAAAGCTAAAAACATATTTTTGACCTTAAAAGTAATAAGGCTGCTGAGACAAATGTGCATATTGGACTAGATGTGCATATTGGACTAGACTGTTTAATCGAAATTGACAAATGGCATCAAAAATAGAGGTAAAAACAGTTAAAACCAGGATTCCGCTCCCTAAATTTTAAAACAAAGCACTTTCGTCAAAAAGGCCATTACATCCAGAGCCAGAAATAAAACATTTTAAGTAAAATGTTAAAAAAGTTATTTGGTCTTTTCTGTCCTAAATCAATGACAATGCTCTAAATA
Organism: Ditylenchus weischeri; assembly: GCA_029231635.1. NCBI lineage: Eukaryota > Metazoa > Nematoda > Chromadorea > Rhabditida > Anguinidae > Ditylenchus > Ditylenchus weischeri. The sequence goes on along the minus strand of JAMRYI010000034.1, from coordinate 171,536 downwards.
AAGCACAGATCGTAGCCCTAGTAAAAACCGAGGTTCTACTGTAACATTTATTTTGTGGTTTGTCTATAAATTTCACGTTACCTTAATCCAGCTGGCTTTCTTCTGAAAAGATGAAAACTTCTGCAAAATGGCTTGTTGTAGCCTTGTGCAGTGTGTGGATGAAGAGTGCTATTGCCAACAAGCAGGGCATGTCTCCAACCGCAGAACCAGGTGTGCTTCCATCGTTTGAGGAAGTGGGCATTGCAACAGACGAGTTTGAAATCAAGTTTGCTAACATCCACATCATCTACAAAATGGCTGTGTTCCCTAGTGACAAGCATTTTTGTGAGAATGCCTTCCTGTTTGTCTTCATCCCCACAAGACCTTCTTCGTTTGAGATTCGTGAGGCTATTCGCTCTTCTTGGGTCGGTGATCGGGTATGGTTTACACCACTACACTGCTAACAAGAAATCCTTTCGAGCTGTTTTTTCAGAAAATCCTTATTTTGATTAGTGAGCGAGAATCAGTTTTTTGCATCTTGTAAAGAACCTCAAAACTAGTGCGAATGCGCAAAATTAAGTGGCTGGATATGGGCGAAAAATTTCGTACACGGCATGCAGAGCTGTGAAGTGAACCAGCTTGCCTCTGGCGGACTTCAAATATTTTTGGGCTATATATTAGAATAAGTTTTTAGTGAAATTCTTTTTGTAGGGGACATTCAGGCTTACAAGATGAGTATGAACCTGTATAGTGAAAATCTTAGTAGTATTTAAAATATTTGCCGGAGGGAAAAAACTCCAAACACCCACTCAATTCAAAGCTTCGAAGAATTGGGATATTTGTGGGTTTTTTTCTCTGCGATCACTATTGTGCATTTTATCTGCTTTTCAAACAAGCTTTTTACTGCTCGGGTTAGTACTCATTTTATAGGGATCAATGTCCTCCACCAAATATTCTTTAAAAAAAGGTTTGCAAACACCTTTTTGTAACATAGAGCCCAAATACTGTTTGAAATCGGCCAGAGATAAGCCAGTTGAATTCACAGCTCTGCATGCCACATATGAGAAATTTGACCCCCACTCAGCTAATTTTTTTGCCCATTCGCACTGGTTCTGAGGTCCTGTACATCATGTTAAAAACGGCTTGTCGCTTACTAATCAAAATCATGCCTATCTGAAAAACACAGCTCAAGATTGTTCCTTGTAAGTTTTGACAATTTAGCCGATTGGTGTTGTCGTAAAATTTGTGATTGGACTTCCAAGGAGTCCTGAAATCTTTGATGCCATGTTGGAAGAGCAAAATGTGTTTGGTGATCTGATCCTGTACGACATTGAAGACACATATGAAAATCTTATTTTCAAAGTCAGAAATCATTTTAAATTTTAATTCTGTGAGCATTTGTAGGTGCATGCAGCATTCAATTGGCAGCAGGCTTACTGTGGCAAGGCACAGTACATCTTGAAGACTGACGATGACACTATTGTGGATCTCCACCGCCTACTCTACTGGATTGATCGGGACATTGCACATTATAAACTAAACCAGACGGCCATTATTTGTGGGGGAATTTGGAAAGGATCTGTTCCTCACAGAAACAAGAAACACAAGTGGTCAGTGGTTTTAATTCAGTAAAAATATATTTAAACGCCATATCCATCAGTGTCAATGGTTCATTAACACAAAAATTTTAATTGTGAGGCCGGCTCGGTCAAATGCAGAATTTTATGTTAAATCTTTCTGTCTTTTTTTTTTAGAATCGTCGGTTTTTAGCTGTTAAAAGGCAATTTAAAAAAGTTAGCTTCAAACTGGGAGTACATTTTGAAAAAGCTGTTTATCCATTAAAAGTGGTCATACTAAGGCAATCTTAGGCTTATTAGAAATCGGAGATTATTAGAAAGCGGATTTTTTTTTTCGAATTTTGTTATTTAAAAAACCACAAATTTAAAACCAGGAATAAACCAGAAATAATTGTCTGCTATTCCTGACACCTTTCAGTGTTTTGAAACCTTCTGATAGAGGTCCCTATAGCTCAAAACAGTGTACTATCATGAGCATTGGTTGAATGTAAAAAACAGGTTTCAGAGGCCAACGATATATTTGACTAACCTCTGAATGATTTGTGATCATTGTTTTCGAATATGCATGCCGTAGCTAGTCAGTATTTCATCTATGATTGAAAATTGAAAATACAAAAAAAATAAAACTTTGACTGAAAGTTTTAGTCTGAAACACAGACAAATCGAAGCAAACGAAAATAGGATAATAGAGAATCCTGTAGACTAATATAAAAAATATAAAAATTTTTTTAAATAAAAATAAATAAATAAATTTACAATAAAAAAATTTCGTGTCAAAAGAATGAAAATTATTTTTGGGGCTTCTTCGGGCGAGGGGGGCTTCTATTAGAGAGGGGGCTTCTATTGGAGAGGGGTCTTCTATTAGAGAAAATACGGTAATTTCATTTTTTTACAAATTTCGTTTTGATTGCTTTCGTTTTTGACAAGTCTTACTTAGCTATTGTAATCCATGCATAAGGTGAAGTTATATTGAAGGTATGGATTATTTGGTTTTGTATAAAGCATTACCTAATCTGCCACATTTCAGGCTCGTTATGGAGAGTTAAATACATTTTTGGTGAGTTTGCAAACTTCAGTTTGCAAACCTCAGATTCAGAAGAAGAGATATAAAATCAAAATGCTTGTAAAATATTATTTTTTTCAAGTGGCTTCGGAGCAATGAAACCATTTTGCCTAATAGGTGTAGCATTTTAGGTATGTTCCCTATGATGTGTTTCCTGGACGACACTTTCCAGACTATGCAAACGGGCCAACTTACTTGCTGTCTAATGAAGCCGTTTCTGCCATTCTCACGCATGCTCCATCTGTAGGTGCTTTCACGATAGAAGATGCTCTTTATACTGGAGTGGTGTCCGCTGTAGCTGGTGTTCACAGGCGAGATATATGGAAGTACTTTAGATTTGGGGACAAGGTTTTTATATATTTTTTGTGACTTGCAAAAGTTCTGTTTTTTAGATTGGAACACAGGAGAAATGCGATGTAAATGATAGGGTGCCACACATTACAGCTGTGTATGGTCATTATAGTGTGGGAGAATATGCTGAAAAATACCAATCTTTGAAAAATGTTCGCTGCAGTGATCTGAAAGAAATTTGACATACTTTCAAAGTTGTGCAATAAATTTCCGTAAATAGTATATTGCAAATAAAATTTAAGGTTCAGTATCAAAATACCATACATTCTCTAATAAGCCACATGTCGGCTTTTTTTTAATCTATCCTCAGGTTGGTGGCTCATTGCAAGGTGCCGTCTTATATTTCAACCATGCGGTCTAGTTCGGCTTTAGCTGTTTTTTCAATGACTTCGGCTCGCGCATCCTGAATCATCGTCTAGTACGGGGATTGGACATTTTTCTGCCGGACATTTTTCCGCTGGACATTTTTCCGCCCGATATTATTTAATTGGTAATTTTTCCGTCTGACATTTGTCGGTAGATATTTTCAGTCATGTAGCATTCCCTTGTAACCATCAGACTTTCTTTTTTCTCTCGCTCTCTTTTATACATCTTTTTTTTCTGTAGATGGATGCCTTGATAAAAAAGCCACCTCAAGCCAGCCATTCAAATCACGGAAACAAAAAGTATGCGCATCAAGGCAAGATGTACTATTCGAATCGAAATCTAAGAGGTGCAAATGAAGGAAAAGTCTCAGCGAAATGCGACCAGCGAATAGTCGGTGGATGCAAGGGAAGATTTTGGGCTGCAAGTGGAGACTTTATCAATCTAGTTTTTATTTTTGTATTATTAATGCAGGAAAAAATAACTTCTTCATAGACTGATTGCTGAACATGGATGTGAAGCTGATCCATCGCACATTTTCGCTACAGCTATTTGAAATGAGGAAAAGCATTTGGCTAAAACTAAAACCATGGTTTATATTTTCTTAATCATTTGTGATTTCATGTTCTTTGAGTTTTAGAGAACTGGAGAAAATCATTTGCCAAGTGAGAAATCAAGAACGCGTGTCGGAAATACGGGACAATCTTCCGTGAGAAGATGCTAGAAAAAGGGGAATAATAAGGGCTCGAACAGACTCCGATGATTGCAAGCCACCACCCATTCCATCCTCACTTGAGGTAACTTCTTCGGTCTCTTTCGGTCTCTCTAACTTCTTCAGTCTTATACCTACTATGTACATGCCGATTATACTGGTTATCTAGAACTTCATGCATAACGTCTACCTAGCTCGTAAGAATATCGGAAAAGTAAGAATATTCTCTTTATAATTATCGCCATCCAAATCTGACGTATGTTATAGATTTTTATATCTGACATATGTTCAGTAATTTGCCGAGCTAATTAACATGTTTAAAATTTTGCTGGACATCAGGGGACACAAGTATATATCAAATGGACAACTATGAGACTCTTACAGATCAGTAATGACTAAAATAGTTCAAGCAAATTTATTAATCCTGATATACCTAAATAACGACTATTTATGTGGTATTGATGATGAAAAAAAAATTGACCATGAGACACCTCATTGATCCAATTTGACTTCTACATAAACCATACGGACAACCAAGTTAAAAATTACCATGCCCCATGTTGAAATTAGTCAGAAACAAGCACTTAAATATATCAGGCGGAAAAATGACCTGCGGAAAATTGACCGTCGGAAAAATGGTCATGCGGAAAAATGTCCGGCGGAAAAATATTCTAAACCGTCTAGTACACATCCATTGAGACTGGTCTGAGATTTATGTTTTCTCTCTATGCCGTCTGTGCACCTTTTAGCATTCACATTTTGTACGTCAAAGAAAGTTCTCAAAGATTGAAACGGGCAGGAGTACACAATTTGGGATAGCCCTAAATTGCGTTTTCAAGGTCTAAGCATGTTTTAGACCCTGAAAACGTCAGGAAAGGCAAAAAAGAGTGTGCGAAGGACACTTTTCAAAAAAATTTTAGTCCCTTTGGTTCTTGGTCCCTGTGGTTTTTCGTCGTTTTTGCTTTGGTCTCCCTTACGGTTTTTGGTCATTTTTTGATATTTTACTCCGTTTTGGTCACTGGAGCTTTGCAAAACGAGCTTCTTTAAGCATTTTTGATCATTAGTCTTGCTCGGAATCATGTCTAAGGTGAGTGAGTGCACGCATCTCTAACCCATCAGCTTGGAGTTGAGATGCGCACACCCACATACCTTAGACACAAATCCCTCGAAAGTGACTCTGAATGCATGAAAACATATGCATACCACAACTTCTTTATGCGGTAGGGCCCGGTCAACAAAATTGTGTTCAAATTCCATCTTTTTAGGTTCAGCAGAAGTGACCAACGCAAAAAATGACCAAAAACCACAGGGAGCCAAAGCAAACGAAAAAAAATTCGAAAAATGTCCTTCCCACACTCTTTTTCGCCTTTTCTATCGTTTTCAGGGCCTAAAATATCGAAGACTTAGAAGACGAGATATAGATTTCCTTTGGAGAGAAGACAGGCAAACATGCGAGAAGGTTTTTGAATTTTTTTATTTTGCAAAGACTGAAAAAATGGCATTTAGTTGCCTTCTTATTAGAGGAAATACAACAACCGAAAATATTCTACTTTTGTGAAAAAAAATGGTATGGAGAAGATTGTTTGTATGTCGTATTGCAATCCAATCTCAACACCAAATACCTTAAAAATATGTTCCCCAGCTGGGTCCCACATTTTTAGTCTAATTTTCATAGTCGTTTCATGAGTCTGGTTCCAAAAATCGCAAAGATCGCGTGACCATGTTGTAGCACAGGTCAATAGCTACAAAACCCATGTCACAGATTTTTTTGAAAATCATTGAGATATGGCTTTTGGAAAAAATTAGTTTTTCTAAAAATGACTAAAATACAAGTTTTTCCAATTTTTGGATTTTGGTCATTTTTAGAGAAATTAATTTTTTCAAAAAGCCATATCTCAACACTTAGATTTTCAAAAAAAATATGTAACATGAAGTTTGTAGCTCTTGAGCTGCGCTACAACATAGTGAAAAGATACTGTCTTGACGCTTAAAATTCAATAAGACATTTGACCACTGAAAGTGATGAAAACGCTGGTCAAATTTTCAAAATGTCCTCACAAATGATTGGAGCCAAATGGTGACTAGCTTTTTACTTTTCTAAATAATCTAATAGCTAGTGTATTATAATTGCCTAGACACTTATTAATTCTCTACAGTAACACTGTGAAATCTCATAAACCACTTTAAAATCTGAGAAACTTCTCAAAGTTACCGCCTGCCTAGTGTTTTTGACAGTGGGTGTGAAAGTAACACTTCCAGGATAGAGTGGGAAAATCGAGTGCTGACAGCAATACATCGAAAATATCTTTGTTCTGATTTGGATTATCTTTTATGTAGGGAAAAAGAATGTGAAAAAGAAGGTGGGACTCTTTGATTGGTATTACCTGTCTTAGTATTTGCAGTATTCTTGCCTATAAATAGGCCAAAGCAGAGACTAAACTGTATTTTGCTGGTATATCAACCACTACTCTCGCTTAATTTGTATTCAACAGCTAATTTATATTATATTTATTGTAAAAGCATGTATTCGTGACGTAGGTCTGATTTTTGGCAAAGTTTAAAAGCATTTGCACGAAATATAGACCTGCTTCAAGAATGGCTGTTAATATCACTTGCACTACTTGCTATCAACCGATCAAAAATTTTAACAGAATAACAGAGTCTCAATGTAGTGACACCTCCTTAAGTTCGACCCCTGCTTGGCCTGACACTTTTTTTTGGCTAGGAAAGATTCGTCAAAAACTAGATTCGGCAAAGGGATGTTTTGTCAAAACGAGATTTGCCAAAAACGAGATTTGGATCGCCTTGGTCTCCAAAATTGAAAATGTTGCCTTAGTCCCTCTAGCTGATTTTTCTACATGGACTTCCTTGTTGTGTTCTTAGGTTTAGGCAAGGATAGGCCAGCGTAAGTTAGGACAGACTCAAACATTTTTTGTAACTTTTTTAAGTAACATGCGCTGGCCTACCCTGGCATAAGCCTAAAAACACAACAGGGAGATCCATGTAAAAACAATTAGCTTAGGGGACCAAGATTTTTTTTTGACTTTTTTTATACTAAAAATTTTTTTTGCTACAAAAAGTGTAAATAAATGGTTTTTTGAGACTAAAAAAAATTTTGCAAAAAAACAACAGGGTGGGACTAAGGCATTTTTTGGGCGTACCCTTGAACACATATAGAGCCAAAAATGCCAACAAAGGGCAAAAACGTAACAGAAATGGACAATATTGAGGAATAAAGACAACATTTTATTCAGACAATGATCACCATAAAACGGTGAGAGAAAGCGAAGACGAATTTAAATTATTTTAGCTAGGTGTTGGCTTGTAACTTAGCTCTAGCTGTTGTGAAACCATGCGCTGATGATCTTGTTTTGTAGTCATAGGCTTGATGATCACTTTGATACCAAACTGAAAAACTAAGCTGTGCTCCGGAGGGGGGTCCAGGGATCAGCAACTTAGACGATGCGCACACAAAGTTACATCATTTTAATAAGAAAAACACGAGAAACGCGGGTAAAATCATATGCGTCCACGTGATTTGAAAATCGACGCTAATTTAGCTTACTTCTTTCTTTAGTCAAATGCTCATGAAAATGTTCAAAGTTTCACGGGAACATGCAAACTAGACTAAAAATTAAAAAATAAATAGAGCGTTTAATATCGAGTCCGCGACGTTTCGTCCCCCGGACGTTTCGTCCCCCGGACGTTTCGTCCCCATGGCCGTTTCGTCTCCCGGACGTTTCGTCCCCGGCCGTTTCGTCCCCGGCCGTTGTTGCATCTTCGACGCAAGTGATGTCTACAAAATTCTTCACTTTCCCAGCCTGGGGTTTGGTGGCCTATTGGTTAAGGCGATTCCCTGCGGATCCAAAGGGAGTGGGATCAAATATCCCCTCCATTCCCCTTTTTCCAATTCACGAGCTGGTGGCCGTGGCCGCTCGCGACACCGTTTCGTCCCCCAAACAAAAAACGCGTTTTTGGGGTCATAGTTATATCATATTTCAGTCTGTGTTCCAGTGAACTAGTGTGATTTTGCTTTCTCTTTCCTTGCGTACTGATATTATACTACAGTTATTATATTTTAGTTTGCTAATGGATGTCGATAGAGAACTCGTGCAACGAATTATGGATGAGCATGCAATCGTTCTTGAGGATGTGCATCCAGAACTTATTATGGTAATTATACAATTCTATTCTTTTCTATGTTTATTCAGGTAACTTCGAAGCGAAATGAAAGAAAGCTAACTCATGGAGGATTTATATTTTGGAGAACCAAAAATAGCAAAGACGGATCAAAAACTTTTTGGAATTGCATCAAGAAGGCAAATGGAAAATGAGTCTATTATATTTGTGTAATTTTGATTTTAGCTAATAGCTGATGTTGATTATGAGTTTCCTACCCAAGTTCAATGAGCAGTGATGCTGAAGCTGAATATGAGATGATGCTCAACTATGGAATATACTTTATTGTATACTTATAAATAAGCCTATCTTTTAGAATGCGATATAACCGAAGCAGGAACCTGGACAGCCGATCTGAACTCATCCTGTGCCTGAAGAGTTTAAAGAACTTCTTCCGAGTAAGTCTCTTCCTGTTTTATGTCTAGATTATCAAAATGTGAGTCTAAAGTTTGCAGTAAAAATTATAAACAATTCTTTAGATTGTGAAGCACTGCCATGAGTCGCTTTGACGTTCTAAGAAAGAAGTCAGAGCGCGACAGGTTCAGGCAAACGCTCCACTTCATCTTACAAATGAAAAAGAGATGAAAGCAGTATGTTATGATGCCCTTCTCTTAGCTTTTTTCAAATTTTCATTGTAAAGCTTCTTGGATTGTGGCTAAACCTTGGTATAAGCGGTTTCCAAGAAGTTTCTGTCGACTCAATATTTGCTACTGAGTCTGGATCACTTCAAGCTCACCTAACTTTCTCCCGAAATCGGTACAAAATTCTCATCTGCGCAATTCGATTTGACAGCAAGCTTGAGCGGAAAAAGAGGTATAAATTGACAACAATTAGAGAGGTTAATTTTTGCACACTGTAAATAGCAGGAATATATTTTTAGGTGTTTGAGAATTTCATGGCCAACTGCAATGAGAACTACAAGCTGTCCAAGTAGAGCAGTTGTCCAAGTAGAGTAGAATATGTCTATCTTCCTTTTTCATTTTCTTGTCCAACGCCTGTAGTCACGTCTCAAACATGCTTCCTAATACATGTATCTAAAAATTAAAAGGGTAGTTTTATGAACAAATCGACTACGCTGAACACGAATCTGGTTTCAGAATTGAAGGTTTTACCAGCAATAAAAAAGTTTTACGTCAAATCTTTAAAAAAAAGAATTCATATACGTAAAGTCAATTTTTCATCTGATTATGCTATACGTTGACAAGGTTATTTTTTAGCAAAATATTCCAGAGAATTAGCTCTTTTTTACAAGCGTAAAAATTGTAAAAATAAAGCACAGGTAAGACCTGATCAAGATTAATATGAAGAAAATCAGGATCAGGAATTACATAGCTGTAGGTACTTTCGGCTTGTTTATTTGACTCTTTGATATATTGACAGGAACATTTATGGCTGGAGTACACAATTGTGAAGTGCTCTAAAATTGCAAATTAACATGTTTTTATTACGTTTTAAGGTCTAAAACATTTTTTTGTACTAATATGTTAAAACAATGCATAGATTATCATGCGTCAATTGGAGATTGTGTCAAAGAGTACTATTGTGAGTAGGGTTGGCGGGTACCCGAAATTTTCGGGTACCCGAACCGAGGAACCGAACCGGATCCGAAATTTTCGGGTACCCGAACCGAACCGATACCCGAAACCCGAAATTTTCGGGTATCCGAACCGAACCGATACCCGAAACCCGAAATTTTCGGGTACCCGAACCGAACCGATACCCGAAACCCGAAATTTTCGGGTATCCGAACCGAACCGATACCCGAAACCCGAAATTTTCGGGTATCCGAACCGAACCGATACCCGAAAACCGAAATTTTCGGGTATCCGAACCGAACCGACACTCGAAAACCAGGGAAGGAAGCTAAAAAAGGAAAAACCATAAAAAATTAACGTATAAAAAGTAAAAATTAAATACCTTTGCTTGACCATATTCGTTCTTGATCAGACGACGTAGGAAAGGAGACTCGGCAATTGAGAAAGGCAAATTGCTGTCAACGATGAAGTCGGTTACCTCACTTGTCAACTCCTGGCTCTGTTGTTTTTAATATCCTGGACTGAACAGAGTAAAATTGATTCCATCTTGGGCTTCTTCGGAGCGCTTGAACCCACATCTTTCATCTCAATCGCTGACTTGTGCCTTGCAGAACTGAGATGCTTGGAGAGCGTTGACGTTCAACCGTCTTTGGGTAATTTGAGTTCATCGCCGCAATCGCAAACTGCCCTGTCGCCGACTTTTTTGAATAGCTTCCACACTTGACTAGGCATGTCTTAAAGAGAACACAATTTTCGGGTACTCGAACCGAACTGGATCCGAAATTTTCGGGTACCCGAACCGAACCGATACCCGAAACCCGAAATTTTCGGGTACCCGAACCGAACCGATACCCGAAACCCGAAATTTTCGGGTACCCGAACCGAACCGATACCCGAAACCCGAAATTTTCGGGTACCCGAACCGATACCCGATACCCGAAACCCGAAATTTTCGGGTAACCGAACCGATACCCGAAACCCGAAATTTTCGGGTATCCGAACCGAACCGATACCCGAAAACCGAAAAAAAACCGGGTTTCGGTTCCAATTACCCGAAAACGGGTACCCGAACCGCCAACCCTAATTGTGAGGTTGGCCCTTGATTGCCGAGAGCTCTTGTTTGATGCCTACGTAAAACAATCTTCCAACGACTTGGACAAACTGAGCGGCAAAGGTGTGACAGTCCAATTTGATGAAAGCAAATTTGGAAAGCGCAAATACCACAGAGGGCATCGAGTGGAAGTTCTCTTCGATTTAAAAGTTCTCTTCGATTTTTTCCTTCGATTTAAAAGCACAATGTTTGGTGTTGTGCGACTTGGTCCAGGTCATTCGCTTTGCATACTTGATGTGCGAGTCGCTGATCTCTGGCCACACATTGTTGATCGACTTTTTGCAAACTTTCATTTCACAAGCTCATATGCGCTTTGACCAACCGATCATGGGTTTTCGGGGGATTTGAGGAAGGTAATGGAAAGGTGTTCATGGTAGTCGTACCAGACCGGTATTATGTTTACGAGACAAACACTTTTTAAATATCAAAATTATAGCGGCCAAGAAACTCTGTTGGAAGTAATCAAGCAATGCATCAAGCCCGAAACTACAATTGTTTCCGACTATTGGCCTGCTTATGACTGTCTAAATCACGAAGGGTATGTTCAACAAGGTTTGCGCCACAAAGAAAGTCGATCGGACCCAGGAGTTTTTCCGCCTCGCCGGACTCTACTTCAATCCAGCAGAAAATATTCCAGAAGTTGCTGAGGACGAAGACTTGAACGAAGATATGCAGGAGATATACGACAAAATGAATGATGAAGAAATTGATTGATTTTCTTATTGTACAAATCTATAAATTTGGATTTTTTGGACTACAGGGGGGGACCAAGGCAGAAAGTGAATTTTTCGGCAAAAAAATTTTTTTTTTTGAAAAGTGTCGACCGCGCCCTAAAACACGTTTTTAAGCACGTTTCAGATGCTATAGCCTTGAAATAACACCATTTTGGGACATTTTGGGACACTTCACAATTGTGTACTTTAGCCACATTTATACTCATTAGAAAGAGCAATAAATTCTCTATCTGACAAACTTTTAAAATAAACTAAAAGTGTTCGAAAAAAAAGATACGGAGAAAAAAACCAAACCGAGTCTTAAATTAGCTACATCGGACTTACGGAGCAGAAATTTCACACAGAAAAGCACTTTTTCAAAAACTCATCGGCACAGAACTACTCAGCATGAAGTTCTGAGTAAAAAGCGACGCTGGTCACGGTAGGCCTTAACCGTGTTAAGTTGAGATCGAGACCGGCCTTCAATTGCGAATTATCGAAGCTATCCACGGCGTGTCAAATCGGTAAAAATCACGAATAGGTTGTGACATTCTGTTTTCCAAAAAAAATTTTGAAAAATTCAAAAATTTTCGATAAAAATTGAATAATTTTTAATTTTTTTTTAGAATTCATTTTGAATTCTTTCAAACTTATGGATGTAAAAATAGCCACGGCGTGTCAAATCGTTCAACCAGACAAAGCAACTATTTTGTCGCGCGACAAATGTTTTTTTTTTAATATTTTGTCGCGCGACAAAATAGTTTCGTTGTTGCTTTGTCTGGTTGCCGTCAAATCGATAGAAATGGTAAAACGACACTTGGAGCCGGTTTTATAAAGGACAGTTGGAGCCGGACAGTTGGAGCCGGCTTCTTGAAATTTAGTTAAGTTTTTGAAAACAATTGGTAGTTAACTAGATTTTTACTGCCCACACACGAAAACTTCATTCTGATACAGCCGTACCACTAAGCGTTGCATGATAAAATTTGGGTGCATAGATGTTTTGCGAAAATACCAGTTTTGGTATTTTCGCGAAACGTCTATGCACCCAAATTTGTCAAACAAATCTGGTCAGCTTTATGCAGCAACCTTGGTTGGTTGTTAACATAGGTACAATGTTAACGGTTTTTCAACATCGTTTTTGAAGAGACCAGGTAGACTAAATGATAAATTCAACACACTTTTAGCCGCCCATTGATCGAATTTTTGCTATATGCCCACTTGTAATTCTTCTGATCAGCTTTATTCATAACATTAAAAAATGAACTAGAGGAAAGAACATAAAGGAGTAGAACACAAACGCTGTTTAAGACAATTGTTTTCAAAAATTAAACTAAATTTAAAAAAACCGTCTCCAACTGTTTTTTATAAAACCGGCTCCAACTGTCCGGCTCCAAGTGTCCCCGACTCCAAGTGTCCTAGCCCCGATAGAAATCGAGAACAAGGAGTTTCGTGCCAAGACCAAAAAGTCTAAATTCTTTTCATATTTTGGAAATTTTCAATAACTGCTTCCGGCTATCCAGAACCTTTGGGGCCCCACTCGCCAGAACCAAAGGGGTCCCACTCGCCAGAAATAAAGGGGTCCCACTCGCCAGAACCGAAGGGGTCCCACTCGCCAGAACCAAAGGGGTCCCTGCTATCTTTTGCCATTGTTTTTTTAAATTGTTTTCATTCTGAATTTCCGCGTTGTTTCTTATGCGAAAAATATCCTCATTTTCAATTTTTATTTTCAATTACCCCTCATTTTCAATTACCCCTGGTTCTGGCGAGTGGGACACCCCTGGTTCTGCCGAGTGGGACCCCTTTGGTTCTGGCGAGTGGGGCCCCAAAGGTTCTATTGCTCCCTGCTTCCATATTTTTCTCCTCCACATGATTGGAAAAATGAAAATTCCTTGCGCGGCGAAGTTTATCATATGTGTACAACCTGCAAGTTTTTTGTCTAAACTTCATTTAGCTCTGAAACCACTCGCCGAGAACGCTCTAAGTGCGGATAGCCATGATAATCACTTCAGTATGAGACGGAGCTCTGCGACTTCAACCCCCAAATAGCCATTTCCAGCAAGTTCCTTCGTCAGAAAGTTGTTCAGCTCGGCTTTGAAGATTTCATCTTGGACAGCCTTTCTCCTTTTCGTAATCGGTTGCGCCAAATTTCACTGAAAATATAAGATAAAGGCTACGAAGAAACCAGACTAAAGAGTCAACTTTGACTTTATCAAGACGAAAAAGATTCGACACATAAATTGACGGCAGAAAATATTTGAAAAATACCAACAAGAGAGAAAACTCAATCTAATTGACCCTGGTTTAAAATGATCCTGACATTAAATGAGGCGCTTGAGTCAAGACGTTAAAACCTTAAACTAACACTTAAGTTAAGTGACTTAACTACAGTTAGTTTAAGGTTTAATTTTGGGTTTTATTTATTTTTAGACGTTTTTGGAAAACCCGTGATGTGCATCTGATTTCGTGCCAAAAGTTGGTATAAAGTCATAAATATCAAACTCCGCAGTTTTCCTGACGAAAAACGAGAAAAATCAGGCGTTAGTTTGCTAAACTAACACCAGTGTTAATTGTTGGCATGAGTTATGAAAACACTACGCTTGACGTCACTCATGGTTCTCAAAATATACAAAATTTTGGCATTAGTTATCTATACAAAACCTATATAAAATTTGAAAGAAATTTTGTATAGATTTGAGTCAGGCCGCCTGATACGACATGCTGTATGCAGAAAAATTTGGCTATGTTCTTGATTGTAGCGTAAGATAGACCCTAGCTTAGACTGGTAATCTACGACGGATAGATTCCCGGAATTTTTCGGGGGATAATGCTCTTTCCAACTATACTATTTGTTTTTCGGCGAAATGATCAAGACAGCTAAGAAGAGTCTTTTCCTCGATGTGCGTAAACGAGCTTTGATTTATCTTGCCACCGTGCTTGTGCTTTCGGTGTTGTCTAAGTTCATGCCTCACTCTGAGTATTATATTACAAAGGTAAGTTTTGAACAATTTCTCATTTCTTCACTCTGCTTTATGTTACAGAAAGAAAATGTTTTCAACCAATTCGGAACTAAACTTGGCTGGCTTTGGACGTGTGCTGCAGTTGCTCCTTTCATTTTGACAACATCGTTTTCGCATCATGGGTCTTATCTGAAAGCGGCTAGAGAATCAACGAGGCTCGTCATCGCAACGTTTTTCTGGAATTTCTGCACTCATGCGTAAGCCACTTGTCAGAAACTGCTTAATTTTTTTTTAAAGTTTCATGCGAATTGACCACCACACTGGGACGTGTCTTGGAGCTGCAAACGCGACTTCTTACAGCTGTGCAGATGAGGGTGGTAATTGGATTCCCGGCTTTGATATCAGTGGTCATACTTTCTTACTCATCTACTCCTCATTGATTATTAGTGAGGAGGTTGGTCTCTAAAATATTTTAGAAAAACTCCTTGTATAGATTTTAAACGTCTCTTTCAGGCAAAAGTATTCTACAACTGGCCGGCCGCTCCGAGAACAACGACCAAGCACATTCCTTCAGTCACTGAGTATGAAAACTTCAAGAAGCTATCGAAATGGATCCGATATTGGTTTGTTGGGCTTTTCTTGCTTCAGCTCTTCTGGGTAATTTTTTTCTTGTGCTTGCATGTTTACGATTAAGATATAGGACAGGAATATTACCGATAAAATGTTATATTCTGACGAAAGTGGTCAAGATTCTTTCTTAGCTCATACTTAATCCTAAAGTATGTATCGTTTATTTAAAAAAATCTAAATTGGAAAAGTCATTAATTGGTTCGTTCAGTAGTTGTACGTTTTACTAAGTTTCTTTTGCGGTATTTTTCCGTTTTAGTTCCTAATAAAAGATAACAAGAGAGGAGACTAAGGCAGAAATACTGACAAGAAATGGACTGAAAAACATCGGAAATATTCCTAAGAAATGTTCGGACTGGTATTTTTCATAACTCTATGCAAGACCTACAAATTATATTTTAGGATTTCCAATTGATTGTGACTGTGTTGTACTATCACACCTTGCTTTCGAAGTTCATGGGGGCCGTAATTGCTGTGATGTGCTGGTACTCCACTTATCATCTCTGGTTTCCGTTGGCCTTTCCGTTCAAACCTATTAGACGTCATATCAAGAGCTTCTGAATCTCGTTGATTGAATTCAGTCAATAATTGTTTAAAGAATTCCATCGTTTTGCTTTGTGTGCCAATATTCTCCAATAAAGTTCTTCCTGTTAGGGTGCATGCTCGTCGCCAATGGAAATATTTTGGAAGGCGGGCAACAGTGAAATTCAAACAAGAATTATAATGTCGCATTTTGGTAAAAGTCAAGGAAAAACGTTGCTCCCAACCGTAATCGAACCGATGACCAACTTTTACAATCAGCCGCTGCTTTGCCACTGGGCCACCGATGCTATTAAACAGTGGAAGTGGTTCTAATTACTTATCACAAAGGGTACTCAACAAATTTGAATTTCAAAATAATTCTTCTTTGAATTGACCTGGTACCCGCCTTTCAAAATATTCCCATCGGCGGTGCCCCTTTAATGGTAGTCCTCAGGGACAACTGTAGGATTTTACAGGTTACTTTTTTGATTAGTTGAATTTCTTGACCCTGAGCTTATTCTGCTTCTATTTTCATCACCCAACCCCTCCCCACAAAACATTTGATCGGATTTATGCATTGATAGAGTAGGTGGACAACAGATTTAATAAATTCTTTCTATCTAAATGGACCACTTCCCAACGCAATCAGGTTGTCTTTGAGATTCGAGTACGGCCGTCAATTGTCTGGCGCTCTATTAGCTATCCAGCTATCTTTGAGTAAGCAAGCTTATACTATTTTTCCTCAACTAAAGAGCAGAGAGAGTTTCTGGAGTGTAAAAAACCATAAAGCCACATTACCAGGCATTTTCACAACCACCGATGCAGTTAGACATGCACCAAGATGTTGATCAGGCCAGACAACAATGCAGTTCTAGATGCTCAATCGACATGGTTTTGCTGGATGAGAGAAAAGATGCAAAGGAAGCCTAAGCCAAAAAGGCCAGAGAAAAAATGAAAAAGGAGATCTGTGTTTTTACCCACCAACCAGACTAATCTACTCTTGTTTCTTTTATTCGAAGCGATGTCTGCCTGGCCTGGTGTGTCTGCCATGTTTATCTGTTCTCAAAGAGCCGCTGCTTAAGTTTTCCATTAAATTTCATTGTTGTTGTTCCAAGTTGGTTGCTGAAGCAGGGAGAAATAAGGCTGGTGAAGCAAACGCTCCTCTTATACCCCATCTCTCGTTCAAGAGCGACAACAGGCGTGTGGGACAACAAATTTTTGCTAGTAAATTGTTTGTTTCACTTAGAGATAAAACATTTCTGGAAGAGGCAGCTGCTTCTCCTAGGTGGTGGCAAGGCGTGGGTGTGGGGAAGCTGTAGAGAAGAGATTATATCGCAGCTGCATTACACCTGTGTTTTTAGGGTTTAGAAATGTCCGGTTGCAGCAGAATTTTCCTCTTGCACACCTATCCCAATATCTTTGTTGTTTATAGATAGGCAAATGATTAGGCGATTGGGCTGTTGAAATATTATTTCTGGGGAAAGGACGACAATTTTAGTTGTGGAGCTGATAATGGTGTGGTGTAGACATGTTGCCCTTTGCTCGTTTTCTCCCACACAAAGCAAGCCTTCAAAGCTAAGAATTAGTTAAAGAGGAGGAGGTGCTTGTTTTGGCCGAGAAAGTTGGGATTTTTACACACCACCACGAGAGGTAGAACTATGCTTGGTTTAGTGCAACTATTTTTGAGTTAAAAAGTATAGCGGGAAAGCTCAACAAATCCTAGTTTTGATTTTACCTTTTTTGACTATTCAATTATATCTGATATAATTATTGTACCGGGTGGACCAATTTTTTCGCACCTTTTCTTTCGGCCGTAACTTTTTGTTCTGACACGATTTCGAAATTCTGTAAACGCAGATCGACTCATAATTTCATAACAATTTTTTTGGTATATGATGTCAAAAACACGATTTTTGCGTGCTCCCCCTGTGGTCTGGGCCTAGCCTGTCCAGAGACCATCCATAAACCAGGACCCAAACCACAGGGGACCAAGCAAAAATAGTGTTTTTGACATTATATACCAAAAAATTCTTATGAAATTCTGAGTCGATCTGCGCTTACAGAATTTCGAAATCGCGTCAGAACAAAAAGTTACGGCCAAAAGAAAAGGTGCAAAAAAATTGGCCCACCCGGTATTTGTCGTTGTTCATCCGTCATTTGACTGCATGGTTTTGAAAAATGCCTACTTTTTTGATAAAAAAAAATCTACCGGGGTATTCCTCATCCCCACCCCCAACACATTTTTTAATCATGTTTTAGCCTAAAGGTAATAACTCAAATCAAAAAGTGACATTTAAAAGCACACTAAAATTGACTATAGTTATTTTTTTCAAAAAATTTTTCTTTTGCCTCAAATTAATCTTTTTTGAACAAAAAAGATTATTTTCAAATGGATAATTTGACCCTAGTATAAGAGGTGTCCATACGTTAAAGTAGTGTTTGAAACTTTCTTTTCAAACATCACATATTTTGGCGCCAATTCAAATATTTTTGCTTGTTTTTGCATTTTTTGCATTTCATCGTATGCATTTCTTGTGGCATTTATTCTTATTCCTTTCTGCTCTTTTAAATTTTCAAACAAAGCCGAACAATAAAATTTTATTGACAACAAAGAAAAAATAACAACCTTTCCGGTTTTTCATTGATATGCGCCCAAATAGTATCCTTATAGACTGCTGGTGGCTTGTAGTCATCCTTGACGGTTGTTGCTCCTCTTGTCCTGCATCGATAAAACTGGTTGCTGAAGGGAGGCCAAAACGGACACGTATTTAGCACTGATTTCTTGTCATTCTTCAATTCCCCGAGTTCCTTCGACTTGAGTGCTGCTCGCATTTGCATTTTCTCGTATACCTCTTGCGGCTTCACCGTTAGATCCGTCATGACTTCTTTCCTAGATTTTCGATCATTATCCTTATTAAAGACCTGGTTATAGCTGTAGAGTCGGCATTTCGTTCCGTGAGCACCCTTGTTCAGCCAAAATCGTCCATTTTCCTCGTTCGCAGTCGGCACAACGAATTCCATTTCCTTGTCTCTAGAATAAAAAGATTAAGTTATAAATAAAAACATTTTCACATACTTCGAACAGTCCCTACAAACAAATCTTCTCTGATGCTTCCTGAATTGACGCTAGAGCAAGCCATCATTGATCGCCAGCATTGAATCCTTGCTTAGCATCAAACTTACTAAATAATAAAATAATTTTTTAAATATCTTCTTCGGCGATGAACTTGCTCTCGGATTTGTTCTTCGGAAGGTGCTTGCAAACTGCTTGAGGAGTGAACCTCCTGTTGTATGCTGCTAGGTGATATTCGTTGAAGTCGGCCACTGATAGATCACCATCGCGAATCTCTTGAAGCTTGCTGACGATCGATTCTTCGACCCTACTATAGAAAACCACCCCCTCAACTCGAAGCCCCCTGCGCCCCCTTCGAGGCTTGGGGGCTTCGAGTTGAGATGCGCACACACACGTACCTTAGACACAAATCACTCGAGAAATATTGTTGAAAATGAAATATACGCAAAAAACTTTTTTATGCGGTAGGTCCTGCTAACAAAACTATGTTTAAATTTCACTTTTTTGGAGGTGTGGTATTGTGTTGGAGTTGCACGAGACTCCGGTGGCTTGTGTTTTGCTGTTGAATGCTGTTTATGTTTAATGTGGCCCTCTTTTATTCCCTTCCCCTCCCGATTAAAAATGCTTTGGCGCCAATTTAAAAAAGCATTTTTTCGAAATTTACCTTAGATTTACCCAATTTTTTTTTTCAAAAACTGACTTTTTAGGCCAGAAAATGTCAGAAAACACCGTTTTATCGTTTTTAGCGCATAAAAATTACTTAAAAATGGTTAAAACATGATTTTGAAAAAAAATGTGGGGCCGGGGGGGGGGATGGTGTGTATTCTATAGTAGCGCCGATTCTTCTTTCCAAGTTTTCGTATTGAATGTTAGCATCTAAAATATCTCAAATGAAAAACAGTCAAGCTATAAATTGTTTTAACAGAATATATTAAACAACAATACAATACAATCTTACAGAAAGAATGAACAAAGGATTCATCAAAATGCAAAAACAAGCAAAAATATTTGAATTGGCGCCAAAATATATGATGTTTGAAAGGAAAGTTTCAAACACTACTCTAACGTTAGAGTCGGACTACTCTAACGTTACGATGCCGTATAAAATACCCCCCTCATCTAATGATTTTCCTTTTTTTAACTTAAGTAAATGTGCACAAATATATGTTCCAGACCCCAGAAAAAGTGCGTAAAACATTAGTCACAACTTCCATACGCTAAGCCTAAACTTGTTGTTCCAAAGGGTAGTTACAGCGGTTTTGGGAAGGTCAGATTCTTGGGGGGGGGGAGGTGAGGTATTCTACAATAGCGCCGATAATTTTAACGTGCAAATTTTTTTAACTGGCCGCAAACGCCGATTCGGCATTAAATGTTGCTTGTAGATCTCATTATTGGTAAACAATGTCAACTCCTGATTTAATGGTCACCATCGCACTACTCGCCAAATTTCGTCCGCGCCCAGGGTCCGGCACTTTTTTAACCCAATAAAAAACAAACAAAATATATATATACAAGGGACCACAGACGCCTATCGGCGCCTCTATAGTATTTCGAAATTTCAATGAGGGGCTATGACTTCATTCATAAAAATAGGTATATCCCTATTAGAACTCATTTTTTTCACCTGTTCTCTTTTTAAAACGAAAGCTGACATTCTGGGGAACACGATGGTATTAGCGACAAAAGTGATTTCGCTATCTACGACCCGTTCTGGCCTTCGAAGTAAAAAAGCGTTACCCACCCACCCACACATGCCAAATACTATATAAGATACCAATAAATGACATCTTCAAAGGCTTTTGCTAATTCTATTTTGACAGCCCGGTCCGATCGTTGCACCGATCATTTTTCAGAAACCACAAAAGATTTCCTCTAAAAAGCCTACATGAATGGCGGATGATTGGCTGTCAATAAACTGGCATTTAATTAATTTTATACCAATAAATTGTTTTTTCAATTTTGATTTTGTGACGCAGAGATACTTGGCTGTATAATGACTGGAAAATTTGTTACTCGAAAAGTGTATAATTTGAAAAATGTGGATTTCGAATAACGTAAAATTAGCGAAACGCAGGATTGGCGCAACGTTAACTCGAAAAACGAAGAACTCGCAGAATTTTTTTTGCCTGTTTCTCTTAAACTTTTGATCTTTTTTCAAAGTTATAAAAGCATCAGGTAGCCTGCGATTCTAGTTTCTGATGAATTATCATTTATTGCATATCTCACAAAAATGTAAAACAATAAGGTCAAAGTATGAAGGAAATCAGGAAAATAATTTAGTTCATATTTTGACCTCATTGTTTTACATTTTTGTGAGATAATGTTACCTAAAAACTCAGTTGTGGTTAAGCGATCGAGTCTTTTTATAATATCTACCATATATTCCTATTTTCCATACAGTCGAGTCTCGATTTGACGCCATATCCAGGGACCGGCCAAGTATAATAAAGGGCGACACTAAATAGAGGGTTTAATGTGGCTAAATTTTAGTCAAAGCTAACTTAATTGGTCTATTTGCGGGTGACTTTAAACCAAGGGTTACGTTAAATTTTTTTTTGACTGTATATCGTAGCAGCAAAAAATTTTGCATCGCTGTTTTTTGCATTTTTTGACTCCACCAATATACAATTCATTCCCTTAAAATCTTTAATTGACTCTACCACTCACGAACTCTACCAGTTTCGCGTTTTCAATTTAGGACAATTTAGGGCGACTAGAAATTTTCTTGATGCAT
The DNA here is from genome assembly GCA_029231635.1 of Ditylenchus weischeri. Classification (NCBI taxonomy): domain Eukaryota; kingdom Metazoa; phylum Nematoda; class Chromadorea; order Rhabditida; family Anguinidae; genus Ditylenchus; species Ditylenchus weischeri. Next base: position 150,040 of record JAMRYI010000034.1, on the reverse strand, counting down.
GCGCAGTGGATAAGCGTTAGTGTTTGTTGTCCCAAAATGGTGCGTAGCTTCGATCCCACGTGGTGGCACGCTAGTTATTTTGGCTTGTTTAACCAATTTATCGATGTAATTCGACTTTGTTGACGCCAGATTCGAAATCAGCGACCCAAATTCCTCCTAAAAATTAGTCAAGCAAGCCAAAAAATATTAGGAGAAAGACGTTAGGTACCTTTTTTGGTTGATTCACCTTGGCGTGACTAAGCTAAAATTTAGATTTTGGGGTCATATTTTCTTCGTTATTTACTGATGTGGATAAGTGCTCATAACAAAATTTTATTGTTCTATACAGGGTGGGCCAATTTTTTGTCCCCCTTAACTTTGGCCATAACTTAAAAAAAAAAGTCATATTATTTCGATTTTTTTTTAAATGTTCATCAGAGCATAGGAAACAATTCTGTAAAAAACGTTTTGAAAAAATCATTTTTTGTCGCCTATTAAGTCACAATTTAAAAAAAAACAGCGTTTTTTGACAGAGAAAACAAAGGGTGGAGTAAGGCAATATTTCCAAATTCTCGATTTTTTGTTTTTCTTATTATGGTTTACAAGTTTCATACTGCGCTTTGCGTAGATGAGAACCTAAAAAGTTGTAAGTTTTCAAGTGACTTATATTTGCTTTATATATGCCATCTTATAAATTTCTATTCCAATTATCTAGCCTACCTACCTACTCCCCGGACCTTATTTTCTGCGGCTTTTCAAACAGGGCTACATCAACGATGTGGTCTAGTAAAAAAGAATGCGATTTTCAGAGTGTTTCATGTAAAAATTTTGTTAGTAATTTAAAAGATTTTTTTTTTGAATTTGGAAATATTGCCTTACTCCCCCATTTGTTTTTCTGTCAAAAAACACTGTTTTTTAAAATTGTGACTTATTGGGCGACAAAAAACGATTTTTTCAAAACGTTTTTCACATAATTGTTTTCTATGCTCGGATGAACAATCTGATAAAAGACCGAGAGAATATGACTATTTTTTTTTAAAGTTATGGCCAAAGTTAAGGGGGACAAAAAATTGGCCCACCCTGTATTCACTAAAGAGCCATTTTCTGTCGTCGTCGTCGGGACGCAGATTTTTTTTTAAATTTTAAACCCCACTTTGAGCGGTTTTTTGATAGAAAGTTAGTGTTGATTTTTTATAATGGTGTAAACTGGATAACTTCGGCTACAAAATGAGCTATCGAACAGTGGGTTTAGAGAAGTGTAAGATGTCGAACTGGCCCAGACAAGCTCGGAACTCAGTGGTTTTTAGGGTAAATTTTTGCATAAAAGTTTGACTTCAAACCCAATTTTGATGTACGTTTTTATAAAAAGTTAGTGTTAATTTTTTTTTAAGAAATACCCTCTTTTTAAAACGAACATAACTTTTTTTGTCTCTACATGAGTTGGGCGTCCCCGCGAAAAAAATATACCTTGGTCCCCCTGTTGATTTTTTGGTATTTTTTCAACATTTTGCCTTGGTCACCCTGTTGGTTTAAAACTTTATTTATTTTTTCAAAAATTTTCATTCACCTAATTTTTTGTATTCATCCAGCGATCAAAAAAAGATTTCTGGTGTGAGAAATTTTATGAAACACGATTTATTTATTCATTGTATACATAATAGAAATTGTTTGTTTTCAAGAAGTCGATCACCTTGCAAGCATAAAATTGCCTTTTACTATCATTGTCAGTGAATTAAATCGTAAAACTTTTAAAATGTAATAAAACACAGAAAAAAACTTGACCTGGAAAAAAGTTATGGCCATTTCAAAAAGGTGGAATTTCTTGCTACACGCTGTATTTCTGCAAAAAAATTTGTTTTTCTCGGATTTGATTTATATTTCAAAAATGTCACCAGTCAAAATTAGATAATATTATTAGACACATTTTTTGTCAAGCTTTTACCATATTACTGTCAACATATTACTATGCGTCTGATCACAAACTAACGGCCGTTTTTTATTATTATTTTATTTGTCATTGCATTTGTCATGAAGGGGTGCTTTTTACAGTGTGATTGTTTTTATTAGATGTCTCGGTAGCCAAGTAGATAAGCGTTAGCATTTACCGCATAACCTTAAATAAAAGTCCACAGACTTATATTTTCAGAAAATCAGAAAAATTCGAAGACTCTCAACATTTTAGGCGCTCTACCAAAATCTATTAGGTGCAATCGGTATATGTCGCTGTAGTTAATAAAACAGCGGCAAATATTTTCGCTGCCCTGAGATATACGTTCGTAGGTGGCCGTTTAAATGAGGATGGGATTTTATAAGAGCTTTTACGGTAAGCTTTATTTTTCAGACTACGGGATATACACTTACTTCCGCTATATTTTTCATATACAAGGAATACTTTTAAGTACTGTGCACGAAATTTGAATTAGAAAAAATGTGATTGGTTTCTTGGGTTAAAAAGTGTTTTTCGGACTAGCCTCTTCACAAGACACAGTGAAGAGTAATATCCACTCGGCCACCCAGAGGTTTCAGGGCAAGCTATACCTCCCTATAAAAAATCAAAAAGAAGTTACCAAAACCCAAGAAAATAGTCTATACAAGTGATGAAACATTGAAAAATGGTCTCATAAGCAACAAAAAAGGTTTTTTTACATATGAGCTCACACAAACCCCAAGGAAAAGGTTTTCGGTGGCAAGCTTTTGGTAATGAAACTCTCACACACCTGAAAGCTCTTACTCCCTAGACTTTTCTAAATTTGCTTTTAATGCGAGTGAGAGCCTTGAGTGAGAGAAGCGATATGAGTTTCAAAAATACTGCTCGAGACTCATTTTCGAACTCCAAAGGCTTTTTCCCAGACTTTCCACAGATTTGTGCTTATCCACTTAGAAAAGACTCCAGAAAATGCTCGCAAGACACAACTGTCACCCTCTCGAACTTTATCGATTTTTCAACAGAAAACGAATCTGAAATTTTTGCACTATTCTTTAAACTCAACTTTTAATGCTGAGTAAAAAGTGACATTTACAGGCATTGTTGGGGCTAAAGGTTGAAGTTGAGTTTTGAAAACATGAGTCTAAACTCCATTTGCAATATAATTTCCGAAGAATAAGCGGAGTTAAATTTTACATAGTCTCGAGCAGATAATTCTATTCTGCTTCTATTTTTCAAGTCGATTTTATGGTTCACTATTGTTCACTTGTTTTATTTTTTCCTCCGTTTTTGCCAACTATTATTTGTGTCTGCGCAAACAAAATTTGAGTGTCTATTTTAACCAGTTATTTTAAGTTCTGACTTGTGGTAGACATATTTGAAGCGACTTAACTATGCCAGACGGCAAAGCTCCCCATTTCCCACAGGTAAAAATAAATTTTTACTGAATTTATTTTTTAATATTTTTATTTCATTTTAGCAACCTGTTGCCAGGCAAAACGATGATGGATCTCTTGAGTTGGAGTGTTTCTTGGAAGCACAGCCTGTTCCTGACATAAAATGGTTTTATGACACAACGGAACTGAAGCAAAATGATCGCTTTTCCTTCCGACTGGACAACAGAGGCACTGATTCCTTCTCAGCCATCCTTCAAATTAAAGATTTGGCGGACAGTGATGCCGGAGCCTACCGTTGCGCCATTGTAAACCCTTTTGGAAAAGGAAACGCCAATTTTAACCTTAAACTGACAGGTGAATTTGTTTCACTCTCAATAAAACCAAGTTTTTGAATCATTTGGTTTGATTTAGGCTTCAGCTCTCCAACCTTTATTGAAAAACCCCAAATCTCTTCTCGAGACGATGGCCGAGTGATGATCATGGAATTCAAAGCCAAGTCAATCTTAAAGCCTACATTTGTATGGCAGAAGGGTGATGAAATTGTTGCTGAGTCGGATCGCTACAAGATTATTGTGAGTGTTCTGCATGGTGTTTCAAAAATTCAGCCCACTTTTAAATCGTCATAACTTTTTTCTGTGATCAAGATTTCATCGAGAATCTTTAAAAACAGATTGACTCGAGATCGAAAAGCAATTTTCGGGTATATTATGGGAAGAATACGTTTTTTTCTTATTCCCTCCTGTGGTTGAGCCTTGCCATCCAGAGGCCATCCACAGTCCAGGACCCAAACCACAGGGAGGACTAAGCAAAAACGTGTTTTTGACATTAAATACCAAAAAATTGCTTTGGATTTTGAGTCGATCTATGTTCACAGATTTTCAAGATGTGGCCTACAAAAAAGTTATGAAAGTTGCAAATTTCTTGAAATACCCTTTTCTTTGTTTCCATGTGAATTATTAGGTTGTGTCATAAGTTCGTTCGTTTTCGCCTTGGTCTCCCTTGTTGTCTTTTTGGCGCAATTTTAAAATTTTGTGTTAGTCATCAACAGGGTTGCTTAATTGTGTGGACAGAAAAGATTTGGAAAGTAAGCCGGAAAGTTTTCCGGAAAACTTTCCGGTTGGCGGTGAGAAAGCGGACAGAAATAACAAAATATTGCACACACTATTTCTTTCAAATAATCACAAGATTTTAATCAAAATTATGAATAAACAAATCATATTCATTGCCGAGTGGGTTCCTAGTTCCTAGGTGTCACCCAGCTGGTGACACCTAGTAAGTGGTACCCGGATCGCAATCCTGTAGCAATAGTACCCAGGTAGCAGCCAAGTGGTGGTACTCAGGTGTGGTACTGAGGTAGCAGTAAGCGGGTGGCAGTAATCAGGTAGTCAAGGATGTATCTAGGAGAGAAGCTAAATTTCTCTGTAGGTAGTGTTACTTAAATACCCAGATGCAAGTTAGTTTCTTTCCTGACCTAGCGATGCGATCTAGCGACACTATACCGAGGTTTAACTGTAGTTAAGTTAACTGTAGAGTTAACTGATGTTAACTGTGCAGTTAACATTTAAATGGAGTTAATTTTGCAGTTAACTTACTTATTGTTGGTAAGTTATACGGCTGTGGTAAGTTACCAATACTCATAACCTTAGTAAAAACGCATAAAAGGAGGTGTAAAACGGGTTCGGGCCACAAGGAGATTCCGTACTGCTGTTTTTATTTCTTTCCACTTTTTCGGAAAACTTTTCGCGTTTTTTCTGTACGGAAAGTTTTCCGAAAAACTTTGCGGAAAGCTTTCCACTCAGCAACCCTAGTCATTGCATAATTCAGTCGTTCATTTTTACAGCCTCTGTATTATTTGCTGTACTATTCATTATTTTTAGATGGACATCAATCATATTCGCCGTGTAATGCTGTTTCTGTTTGATGCTGGCCTGAAAGGAACTGAAGCTGCAATCAAAATGTGTGAAGTCTATGGAATCAGAAACATCATTACACGGCGAATATGATTGATGTTCATCAAAAAATAATGAACAGTTAGCAAATAATACAATAGCTGTAAAAAAATAATGACTGAATCATGTAAAGAATAACACGAAACTTTAAAATTGCGCAAAAAGACAAGAGGGGTGACCAATCCAAAAACGAACCTAATACATTGCTCACTTCATCTTGTAGTTGAAAGAGACTGGAAACCACGAGTACTACGCTGCCTTGGAGATTGTCGAGCCAAAGAAGGAGAAGGACGCCGGACAGTTTGGTAACACTATTTTTATTTCCAAGTATTGCTTATAAGTATGATTTTGCAGTGTGCACTGCTAAAAATGAATCTGGAAAACTAACTGCCACTTTCTCCGTAAAATTTGAGGGTAGGGATTGCTGCATGAGCTGAACTTTGGCTGAGCTTCACCAATTTTTTTTAATTTCAGTTCCTCAAGGAGCACCAACATTCACCCGCAAGCCCCAGATCCTTCAGAAAACTTCAGTGAGTTATTATTATTTTTTGGAAAAAAGTAGTGTCGATGACTGAGGGTGCGTGTGAGATTGCAAGGCGAGATTTCAAAAATTTGTGAGATCCCGCAAATGCGAGATTTGCTGAAAGAATTGCGTGTGATTGCGATTGGAGATTTTGAAAATTTGCGAGGTAAGATTGCGAGATAAATTGCGACTTTTGTTGCACGCACATCAATACTAGAGAAAGGTTCTTTTGTTTCATCTAACTAATTAAGGATTCCGGTGACCCAGCTATTGTTTTCGATATTGGTTTCCAAGCAGATCAGTAAGTAATTTTCGTTTCACCTCTAAAAAATGTCCATTTTACCGAAAAGAATTCTAGGAACCCTGAAGTTATTTGGCTGAACCCCAAGGGAAAGAAGATGAAGGTAATTTATTAAATAAATAAGAAGTATGACTATTAAATTTTTCCAGGAATCCAGCAGAATCAAGTTTGCCCTCACACCCGATGGTGGAGCTAACAGTCTGTTTCATATCACATATGCCTGAAATCTGAGTATTTAACTACTGATTTTTAGCCTTTACCGCCCAACTGGAGCTGAAAGTTTGTTAAAATATTATTTTTTTACAAAACTATGAGCTAATTTATATTTTGTCTCAGAACTACAAAGCCAAAGACTCCGGTACCTACACCTGCAACATCAAGAATGAGGCTGGGGAAGCGAATGTGGAGCTCACCCTTAACATTGAAGGTGCAATTTTACACTACTTAACCAATAGTTTTCTTCGGGTGTTTTGCTCATTTTTATTGTGGAGAATTGAAATGTCCGTCCTATACAAAAAAATTAATTTTAGGTGATGACGAGTGATGTTTGGCAGTGTGTTGATTCATATTGTTGTGATAATTCAATGTATAGCCTACTACTAACATGCCTCCTCCATACTTCACCGAAACATCACTGTTTCAGTGAAGCATGGGGCAGGCAACAAGGAAACCTAATAAACTGTAAAATTTTGTTGTGTGTGTTGATGTATGTCCTATGCTGCTAAAATCAACATTCATTTGTTTCTGAACAAATAGCCGAATTTTTTTTACCAAGACGAATGAAAATGATAAAAAGAGAATTTTTTTAGTTTCGTGCAAACGTTTACTTATTTCATGTCTTTTGCCTAATTTTGTTGTTTGCGTATTGCTGCCGAAAATTTTTTTTTGTATAAAAATACCAGAGTAACACAAACTGGATTTTTAGTGAAGTGAAGTGAATAGTGATTTCTTAACACTTAATTTGCAAAAATATATGTAGTGTTGCAGCTGGCTAAACCATATGCATATTAAAAGCATTATTAAAACATTGTGCTACTTAACTTTGCGTGTTTGTCAGAAAGTGATTTTGTAAGAAAAATGTTGAACTCTTTTATATCACTACTTTCTAATAATCAAAAAAGGCTCCGTCGCCCAAAAAAATATTTTAGCTCCCTTTTCTAATTTTAGATGTGCAAAGCTGTTTTTACCGAAAAAATCAGTCTTTTTGATGCAAAAAAGTACTTTGTATGCAAAAACCTTCGCCCATTTAAAATATATATTCAAGCCTTAAAAATAGCTTAAACAGGTCGATAACAAAGCGCAAGGAAGTTTTTGAAAAATTAACAACTAAAAATATTTTTACAGCCATAAATGACGAACAAAGTTTACAATTGGAAACAGTGTTCGAGCTAAAATGAACATCCTTTTGCAAAAGACCCGGGGCTCTATGGGAGGAAATACGGTACTTGAAAGTTGCAAGTTCTACGCTTAAAGGGGCATAATCAGCTGTTACAAAATTTGTCCCCGCCAGTTCAAAAAAAGTTTCAGAATCATTGAACTTCTGTACGGACTTTTCAACTTGGTAGAATTTAATTATAGGCGTTGTTTTGTTAGAAACCAAGTTGAAAAGTCCGTACAGAAGTTCAATGATTCTGAAACTTTTTTTGAACTAGCGGGGACAAATTTTGTAACAGGTGAGCATGCCCCTTTAAATTGCAAATTACAAGTCAAATTTTCTTGCAGTTCGTGAGTATATGTTTATCTTCAATTAAAAAATAAATAAAACAAATCTACTAGGGATCTTGTGGAAATAAACCATTGCCGTTGCCACATATTTTACACGTTTGAATGCGCGCGGAACACCTTTTTCCAAAAATATTCTATTTACACCAATTAAAAGAGTTTAACTTACAAAAACTGATCTAACTTATTTTTACTGACTTTTTGTGACTACAGGCTCTCCCACAATCCTCAATCTTGGAGAAGTGTTTTTAGCCTTTTTGAACAAGATATTATTGATTTTTATTAGCAACTTTGGTGTCAATTTAAAGCTGAGATCCATGGATATCGTTTGAAACCAAACGATATCCCACGGAAAAAAAGTTGGTAGTCTTCAACATAATCCTCAACATGATCCTCAATCGTCAATATAGAGGATCATGTTGAGGATAAACACACTTTTATCCATAATTTTTATTTTCGCTCTCTTCAATCTTGGTGTCAAAGGATATCCCTGGATCTCAGCTTCAATATTAAATTAAACTTGCAAAAAAATCTCAAAGCTATTCCGATAAAAAAATTCAAAAAGCATTTCGCCAAGGTTGAACATTGGGGATGCATTGTGAAACAGGCCTAACGAACTATACACGCTCAGCAAAAACCAAAATTTTATTGCAGGTCCGTTGGATGATGCTGGAGACGATGCTAGTGAGGCCTAAACTACAACAAACTTTTTTCCAATCTCTTACACACTGCTGCCCCTACTCTATTGTTTCTTCTACTTTTTCTCCTGCCCTACCCCTAATATTCTTTTTTAAATATGTGTGTGCCTAGACACCACAGTTGAGACAAAACATAGCTGCTAATTTTCTAGTCAAGCAATATGTGCATCACCCAATTTTGTGTTTTTTACAAAGGCATTTCTACTGCATGAGAGTGCCTTCTTCTTTGCTCCTCATACTCCACTATTATTCAAACTACACATTTTTGATGGCAAGACTGATTGGAATTTACTGCTATTGCTGTTTGACTATTCCTTCTCCTCTATAATAAATTTGTTTATTTTGTGGATGACTGGATTTTAACACAAAACATTAGCACAAAACCGGACAATTGATAAATCCAATTTTTTGTTATAAATAAGTCAACATGGGGTTGTTTACGATTGGGTGGGAAGACTGTCTCAGTTTGCCAAAAAGCGGGTTTTCGGGCAAAATAAACCGAACTGGAAACCAAGACACTAAACCGTGAAAAACTTGACACTAACATGCTAATATTTGTATAATCAATGAGCAACTAAGAAGACGAGTTAGACTGTTGTTCATTGTCTTTGAGCCTGTTTCTAGCAAACGACCGGAGTTCGTGTTGGATGTTTGCAGGCAGTTCTTGAGCTAAAAAATCTGAGTATCTTTAATATCTAACCAGCCTACCAACCTTGGTGCCTTTGTTCAGGAGACCCTCCATCTGCCAATGCTAGTCTTTTAAGTGCATTGCGAGCACGTCTAGACAGGTGGTGCAGTTGTTGTTCTCTAGCTTTTATCCTTTTACGCCGTTCTGTGCTCCTACAAATTGTTTTAAAATATTTGCACACAAGGCATGAACACAAGCATGTACCATGTGTTAAAAGCTGTTAATTGACGGGAATTCAAAAAACTGACTGCTAGCAAGTGAACCTTGAATGAAAAAATGTAGGCCTGAAATTGTAACCCTGTCCATATATGTTTACCTCTTCTTGGCGTCGTCTTTCAGACGGGATGTCTACAACTTATTTTTAAGCAAAGGCTACAAATTTATAACTAAAAAAGCAAACCTGGGTCATCCAAGACTTGCTGAAATTGTATAATTTTAATTTTTTTGTAAAATCGATCGAGCGCTTAACTCAGGTTAGTCCAGTAATTGATATCACTCGATTAAAAATGCTTTTTGTTGATCGGTGAAAATTTTTAAACCCTAATTGTAGCGCAAGTAATACCGAAATTGACAGACCTCAGTGGTACTTATCCCTTCCAACTACTACCTTTCAAAATGATATATCGTATACAAAATATGAACCACTCTAAGTAAAATCTGAGATTTCCGGGGTTATATTCTCAATGGACCGTATCCGTGTTCGCACCCGTGACACCGACAGTGTTTTTGCCAATAATGGGCCGTATTCCGGATCGTGAACATTTAAATATAGGATCATAAACACGGACGGTCTGTGTTATAGTACGTTTTACGGACACGGAAATGGTCTACTGTGAATAGCCCATGAAGGACCGCAAATTAATTCTGCTACGTTGGGTCACGTTGTTCAAACTTTTATGAGCATTTAGCTTTTTTGAAACGTGAAAAACCATTAAAACCGACTGATAAATTTTTTTATTAAAAAAAGAATAAGGAAAATGAATTCGAAAATTCTTTATTTTATAGGGTATGCGTTAGTGAAAATTATACCTGGAAAGCAGCCACCTAAAGCGAACTTTATCAAATTAACTCTCAAAAATTCAGATATTTCAGTAATACCACATCGGGCTCTGCGCCTTTCAGAAAAGGTAGGCGTTCACTCTGCTCATAGAACTGGGCTTGCTGCCAAGGTTTCTGAAAAAAATTAAGTTAATTAAATAATTCAAGAAAACACTAACCTTTGTAGGCTGACTAGTGGTTGCTGACTGTGAATCTCTGTGGGCATCATATTCTTCATAGTCATTTGTGACTCTGGGGGAGCCGCTATTACCTTTTTGTGTAACTGCATCTTAACAGTTTTGATTTAATCCTATTTCGCCCGCGTTTCGTAAATGCCTATTTTTTAATAGATTTTTGCATTTTTATAAAACAAGGGTGGCTGCGGACTCGGATCCCGAAAACTGAGAACACGGACAACTCAGCTGTTTGACAACTGATTTCGAAAGATATTCGGATATAAAACAACTCAGGTTCGGACAGCTGGTACAAATACGACTGAGATCATACAAAATTGGGCCAAAAACAATTTTAATAAAAAAAATGGGTCTTAATACGATCCGTTTTTAGATAGAGTTGTGGAATGGATAATTATCCGGACAATTATCCGGCTAATTATTTGTAATTAGCCGATGATATAAAATACGGCTAATTATAATTCGCTTTTATCATCAATTACTTTAGCAATCGCGATGATGAAAGGTCAAACCTGGAGCTGGAGTTATTTCAAGTGTTTGCAAGAAACGGATGTGAACTGAAAACTGATCATCGTGGGCTACTGCAACTTCTGCAATGCTCGTTATGCAAACAACGATGGACGCATGGAGAAGCATTTGGAGTTTATTCGTTTTTATTTTGTGTTTCAGGATTGCAATAAGGTTGGAGCAGAATCTAGAGCGCAGTTCGTCGCAGGCGAAGCTTGTCGCCAACTTCCAAGAAACCAAAGCTTTCTGAAGCCGGGCGACTGAGCACACCGGGCATTAAAAGCTGTAAAAGCATTAAAAGAGGATAAAGATGGGGCCGACATTCTTCTCACAAGGGTTTGTCTTTGAGATATTCTGAGGCTTTGAACAGCATAATGTGATTGTTGCACTTTACAGGCTTTTACGACCGGCAACAACAACATTCCTTCTTCCAGCAATTTGTCAATACAAGCTTCCGTCGCGAGATTACAAGTTTTCGAAGGTTCTGGTGTGCGCAGAATACGACCGAGTCCAGAAGAATTTGGAGGAGGCGACAAACAAGGTGTGAATTTTGTTCTTGATTGTTATCGCTATTTATCTGCTCTAAGGCTGATTTCCTGGCGATCTCATTGGATGGGTGGACAGATGTTCGAAGCAATTCTCTTATCAACGTAGTTGTACATACTCCAAAGCCGTTCGTTTTCGACACCATCGATGCAACGTCTTCTGAGGTGGATGGAGACATCCAAAGAACCGAGCATACAGGTATATTTTGCGGAATGGTTAAAGACTTTTCAGTGTTTGCTCTAGAAAATTTCATCGCTAAACTACTGGCCGAGCAGATCACAAAGTTGGGGAAGCATAAACTTGTCGCCATCGTTACCGATCACGGCGCAAACATAAGGAGTGCATGGAAGAAACTGGCGGGGAGCGATGCGGAAGCAAATGATCCAGCCAAGAAGTACAGAGGTGAAATCTTTCCGTGGATTTTTTTTGAGGGCTGCAAAGCGCATATGGTCAACTTGGGTGCAAAAGATATTTGTGAGAAGACTTTCGCCGCCGATCTTCTGAAACAGTGCGCTGATATTGCGAAGTTCTTTGGGTATTATCTTTGCTTCCCATGAATAAAATGACAAATGATCTATTTGATCCGTTTTAGGAAAAAGACTCCACAGCTAATCTTTTCGAAAATTCAACTTGAGCAGCGTGGTTCTTCGTCTCGCTGGGGAACTTGGGCTAGGCTCGTCTCATCCATCTCCACCAATGAACAGGCGATCAAATCAGCATTATGGGCTCCTAGTATTCAGAACGATGTCACTTTGAAAAACGAGGCTGGGCGACTGCGAAGGAAGCTGTGCGACAGTGAAGATTTTTAGCTCGATTTCAAGGATGTGGAAAAGATGCTTACCCCACTTCACTAGAATTGATGGAAATGAAGTAAATTCACTGAGGTAAAATTAATTGTCGTGTGAAGCATTATTCGAGTCTGAGTATTTAGGTGTTACAAGAAGATCCGAGAAGCCATCTTCTTATCCAAAGCTGCGATCGAGGAGAGCAGATTCATGCAATTTGTCAAGGAAGAACTCACTGAGGTACACATTTTCGCTTCAACGGTTGCGGCAATAGCAGCCCTCCTTTTTAGACTTTTGAATGCCAGGGAGGTACCTTCTTGCTAGACCTGCTGGAGCCGTCGGACAACGGACAAGCACTGAGCAATGCAGAGAAGCAGAAAGGAATCGAACTCCGTGCCATGTCTCAAAAATCTATTAATTGCAGGAAGGGAAGCAGAGGTAGTATTTTCAAAGGTAAATAGTTGCATGAAGAACTTTTTATTTCAGTTTATGATAGAATGGGCTCTTTGGTTGGCCGGAACAGGAGTTTTAGACAAAGATAAGCGCATCTACGCCTGGGATGCAGTGGAAACAATGAACACACTCACTTGATGGAAGGCATGGTTCTCAGATATGTTGCTATGCCAGGTCGTTCAAATGCTCAATAATGTGCCGATCTCCGCTGTTCCAACTGAACGAAACTGGTCTCTCCGTGGTGGAATCCACACGAAGCTTCGAAATTGGTTGGTAGCTTTAAATCTTTTGCAAATAATGCTTTTCATGGCCATGCAAATTATTTAGAATGAAGGTTGACACGACCAGCCAAGTCGTCTTCATTAAGCACAATCTCTAGTTAGAATATGCCGGTCTATCCAAGAAGGAGCGCACGTCAAACGCCGAAGAGGAAGAAGACGGAAGTATAACAGAAATGGAAGATGAACAAAATTTTGCAGATAATGATTTATTCCTCGATGATTATGATTGAACCGCCATGATATGTGTTGATATGTATTGTAGTTGTCAATAAAGTTGGTTTGTGTATAAATTCAAGCATTTATGCAATTTTTGATCAATTACCGATATAAAATCATAATTAGCCGGTTTTTGGCTAATTATGGATAATTATCCGATTTTTAATTACCCGGCTAATTAAGCAACTCTATTTTTAAAACTCGGGTTTTTGATAATTGGGCGGAAGATTATTAGACTGTTTGAAAATTTGATTTTCGTACTTCCGAGCTAGTTTTGGTTAGACCCACCTGTTTTATATTCAATTTTTTGTTCATTCGATGAATATTTGCCTGTGCTTGTCGGTGATAGGTGTAATATTATTCTTTATCGTTATTTTATTTCAATGTATATGCCCCCGGTCCAGGTGGATGCCTACCTACTACGAATACCTAACTGCCCTGAAAAATCAAAAACAAACCACGTATTTTGACCTACAATCGCATTGCAAAACCGGTTTGTTAGTACGAAAAGTGCGATTTTACCCACCTAAACCCCAAACTTAGGGTAGGTATCACCTGGTCAGGAGGATCCGAATATCCAACTTAATGTCCTGAAAACAGAAAGAAAGACAATTTTTAAAATAAACCATGCTGTCAAATGTAAAATCGTGTAAGGAATTAGGTTTGATAAGACTACAATTGCAATCAATCAAATCCGAAAAGCTGAGGTGGGTACCGTGGGATAGGATGATATACACCTGGATGACCTGGAAAATAATTTGTTTTTAAATAAACAAATAATCCATGCTATCATATCAAGCAATTCATTTTGATAGGACTAAAAATGGGGTTTTCTACTCCCAATACCCAAAACCCGGAGTGTGTACTCTTGCGTACCAGTCAAAATTAAAAATTAAACACTTTTTCTTACCTAAAATTCCACGAGAAGTCCGGTATGATACGGACATGCAAACTTCAAACCTGAGTTAAATACCTTTAAATCAGGTTTATACTTATTCCAGAAGATTTGTGAATATCCATCTGACTGTAGGATACCTTACCTAAGATTTGGGTTTCAGGTGCGTAAATCACCAATTTCGTCTTGTCAATCCCGAGTCCCTGCAGGATTTTACATATGCTAGTAGAATTTGCTTTTTGTTTAAAAATTTTTTTATTTTTAGACCATCCAGGTGGATATCGACTTTCCCAGAGGTACCCACCCCTCGTGTTAGGGTCCGAGTGGCTTGAATCGCAGTTTTGGTTTTGTTAAACCCCGTTCCCCCACGATTTTAGGTTAGGAAAAGTGGTTTGTTTAGAATTTTAGCTAATTTTTTAATTTTTTAGGGCATTCAGGTTTATATCCACCTACCCGATTGGTACATACCTCTGGTTCGGGGTCTCGGGTAGATAAAATCGTAGTTTTGGTCTTACTAAACAGGATTTTTCAGACGATTTTACGTACGATAGTGTAGTTAAATTTTAAAATTGGCAAAAAATTTTAATTTTGTATGAAAGTGCACAGTGAAAAGGCACGAAAAGGCTATGTAAAAGTTGAACAGACCATGAAACGAACATAAATGACTTGAAAATACAGAAAGCCTAAAAGTTCCAAGTTGAAATACAGAAGGGTCAAGCTGCCAGAAAATCCAACCTTATTTGAAGTCAATTGCCCTATAATGCGAAATTTCCCCGCCCAATTGTCAAAAAGCCGAGTTTTATTTGGGTTCAGTAGTCCTAAAAACGAATTCAAAAAAGATCAGTATAATTGTGATGAGTTGTCCTATATCCGAATATCTTTCGAGATCAGTTGTCAAAAAGCTGAGTTGTCCGTGTTCTCAGTGTTCGGGATCCGAGTCCGCAGCCACCCATAAAACAACCAAGGAAAAAATAAGATATAAAAATAATAAAAATAAAAAATAAGGTCACGACGTGATAAATAGAATAAAAACTAAATAAAAATAGTAAGGAAAAAGGGATAAATGGATGAATCTTATATAGTATTTGGCATGTGTGGGTGGGTGGGTGGTTAACGCTTTTTTTACTTCGAAGGCCAGAACGGGTCGTAGATAGCGAAATCACTTTTGTCGCTAATACCATCGTGTTCCCCAGAATGTCAGCTTTCGTTTAAAAAAAAGAACAGGCGAAAAAAATGAGTTCTAATAGGGGATATACCTATTTTTATGAATGAAGTCATAGCCCCTCATTGAAATTTCGAAATACTATAGAGGCGCTGATATGTGGTCCCTTGTGTGTGGTCCCTTGTGAATATGTGGTCCCTTGTGAATAATAGTTTAACCAAGTTATTTAAAAATTATCGTGTTGAGCCGGTTGTCCAAAATATGGCCACGATTATTATTGTTTCAAAAAATACGACTTTTATATTTCTACACTTGCGAATAGTGCTTTTAAATAACATAAGTAAAAGGCATGGTGTAAATGATTTTCTTGATTTTTTTAACCAAATAAAGTTATAAAATCGTGTAATGGAAAACCGCCAAAAATACAAATTTCGCTTAAATTTTTAGCTATTTTCGTTTGTCTTTTGTTCAGTCTTTTTATTAATAAAATGTTTGCCAACTATTTTTCTATCTTTTTCTAAAAAAATTATGTCTGAATGTGAGCAATTAGTCAAATTTTGGATAAATTTTCGGACTAGCTAAAATATGTCCAACCAGCAAAAGAGGGATAATAATTAATTTCGAAAAATGTCTTTCAATCGCAAGAATTCCGATTTTAATGATCGTTTTTTTTAAATTCTCATCTTTTCCAGATAAAAAAATTACTGACATAAAAATAGAAAAGATAGTAGTATTTCCGAATTTTATTTTATCTTATTTTTTAGTAAAAAAATCGCACCTGTAACTAAAATCTCACCTGTATTATAATCATAATCACGAACATTTTTGGTAAAATTTATTCTTGCTGGCCGATCATAGGGTAGACGTGGTTGAGAAGAAGTATATAATTCATCTGTGCTGCTCAACACAGAGCTGTATTTTGGGCCAGATCTGGGAATAGACAAAGCAGAAGAATAAGTTTTAGGAGCAGGATCAGTTGAACCAGGTCTCCGAGTAATAAGTGGAGGTGCATCTGGACTCTGGTGCTGCTGCACTGCTAAGGAAGGATTACTGCTACTGCTTTGCGGATGGGCGAAAAGCTTAAAAATAAGTTTTTATCAAACTAGTTAGAAGGCATGGTGCTAAGAACTTGTTAGATCTACTAGTCAGTTTTTAGATTTACTTTAGTAAAAATTAAGTTAACACGGAAACGGTTGGTTGTGATTTCTGTCGATTCTGACTTAGAATCTTACGCTGAACACGATGGTGCAATTAATTTTTGCATTTATAATAAAAAAAAGAGATCCAAGCAAATTGAAATTTGCAAAAACGAGACCTTCCAGATCATTGAAATTTCAACTTCTTTTAGGTGATTCTCTCGTATATTTGTAGTCCATCAAAGCAAAAGACATCTCAAAATGGTGAGCCGGATCAGAGCTATCTATTGCGCTCAAACTTGCAGCAGAGTGATCATAGTTTAATAGAGAATTCATGATTTGATATTGATTGGATACGCCGATTGGATACAATGACGATTTTCTTTTTTGCTACTTTTTCTGTCTTGTCTCTGTTTTTATACACTACGATTCCAATCTGTCCTATATTTTAATATTTGTCTTTCATGTTGGACACTAGATCTTTACAATTCTTGCTCATTTACGTCTAAATCCTTATTTTCGGTTCTCAAAACTAAATAAGCACTGTAGAAAATCCCATTTTTTGTACAAAAAATTGCCTGATAATTGCTCTATATAGTGCGATTCAAGGAACCGGCAAAAACAGCGCACTATATGGAGTCCGCACTATAGAGAAATATATTTCGATCTAAGTTACTGTTTGCGCACTATATAGAGAGGCAGTCTATAACATAACTTTTATTCAATCATAACAACAACAAAGACAATCATCTAACGGTTAACATCAAAGAAGCTGGTAATGTGTTTCTGTTTCAAGTTTTTCAGGCGTTCTTTGGCCAGAATGTCATCCACATTGTCGCATAGAAGTTGAACCACGGGATTAGCGTTTGAGTCGGCATAGCGCTGGAGAATCCTCAATGCTGCATCCACTTCTTGGGTTGAACTGGCGGTTCCAAGTCATCATCGACCTCCATCACTTCCGTGTCACTGAGAAGAAAAGTCCATAAAATCATTCAAATCATAATATTCACCTGTGCATTCCCGGTTCTTCCACATATGCTACGACATCCGCCGCAATTTCCTCCAGAGTGCGTGCTCCACTGGCTGCTGGTTGATCATCCACCTCCAAGTAGTCGTCGAGCTTGCCTTCCACCAGTTTCAACGCTTCCAACTCCGCCCAGAGTGTCCTCAATTCATTGTTTGGGTCGGAGGAACTGTAGCGCTTTGAAGAGATCCATCTTGAAGTCTGTCTTCAAATCTAAAGCAGCGATGCGTTCACGGAGCAGAAAGCGGCAATAGTGCACTTTAAGATTCTGGATGATCCCTTGGTTCATTGGCTAAAAAAAGATGTATGAACCACCATAAGCAATTAAAAACAAACCTGAGAAGCGGGAGTTGTATTAGGTGGCAGGAACTTGACCGTGATCTTCTCCAGATTGACGTTCGAAAGGCCTGAGAAATTGTCCAAGACGAGCAGCACTTTGCGCACGTCACGTTTAAGCGTCTGATCCCAGTTCTTTAGCCATTCTTCGAACAGGTCCGCTGAAAATTATCCAATCAACTAAAGCCAAAAACCACAAAAAAAATCTAACCAGTCATCCATGCACTCTCGTTGCTCTTGTATGTGAGAGGCAGCTCCTTGTTTTTGAACGCACGTGGGTTGGCCGACTTGCTGATCACCGGTAGAGGAAGCTTCTCAGTCCCGCTCATATTAGATCCGACCAACACAGTTATTCGCTCCTTGAACTTCTTCCCCGACGTGAAAAAGTAAATCCATCAGGAAATCCACAAAGTATTCAGACACGAATCTTTGAATGCCAAAGTCTTATTAGGCAGGAGTTGCCAGAAGAGGCCGGTTTCATCGGCGTTAAAAACGTCGTCCACCGAGAATTGAGAGATTGCTTCGCGCAGGACCTGTTGCTGCCGGTCTCCGAGTGCCTCCACGTCGATCTCTGCCGCTTCTCCATGATTCCCTTTGAAGACAATGGGATGACGCTGCTTGAATTTGCTGAGCCAACCTTGACTTGCTTTGAATCCTTCCACGCCGAGAATCTCCGCAAAATCCGTTGCTTTTGTCTGAAACAATAATAATGGGATTAGAGCGAAGAGACAAGAGCAAACCTTCAATGTCTCGCCCGATATTGGCTGGTTTTTGCTTCTAGCGTCTTCGAACCACCGAAGCACCGGCTCCTCTAGATTTTCGCTCTTGACCGGCCTGAAACGAGCTCGCTTTGCTGAACACGAATTCGGTGTCAGAATCAAAGGTTTTTGTAGCGGAAACGAAGTAATAGAAAAGTTGCGTTACAACTTATATACTGATTTTGCATGATCTGTCACAATTTTATAATAAACTCCAGTCCACTCTCGCTAACCCACCACCCCGCTAACCCGACACTTTCGATAACTTCCCACCTTGAGCTCGATTTGGTTGGCCGACTGAGAAAACAAAGAAACTTTATGCCCGCTAACCGGCCACCCTGCTAACCCGCCACATTTAAGTGAGTCCACACAAATAAAATGTCTTAGCTTTACAAACACCTTAGTGAGTTCCCAAGGTTTTGTGAAATTTAGCATTGCACTATTTTTTTACAAGAATTTGGGGGTAAAAATTAGCTGACTCCCAGATCATTGTAGTCCGCATCAACACCCACAGCAGAAGGAGCAACTAGTGCTGGGGATGGACTTTGGTTGAAGGAGTGGTGCAAAGTGGCCTGCAGCTGGTCTCCCCCCCCACAACTCTTCTATCAGTAGCAGTGGTCTGCTTGTCAAACTCTTTGTCAAACATTTCCAGCACCGTGAGTATGTCTTCTGTGATTAGCAACTCCTTTTCACATTTGTTACCTGGTTTGTAGTCTTTCCTACAATTGGCTTAGTTAGATGTGATGAAAATAAAAATTAAACATACTTACTTAAATAAATGTATGATTTTTTAGAAATATAAGATATTTCTCTCTAATAAACAAAAACTCAATTTGTCGATCACCCATTTTAAAAATAGGTAATTTTTAGATCGAGTTTTTGATTTGTTAGACGAAAAAATCTTAGATCTCAGAAAAATGATCGGCGAAATCGTAACCATGTGATATGAAGACTGGCTACGAACTTTAAAGATCGTGGTAAAAAAAAGTCTCGGACCCTAGGGGATAGGTGATATTGTGCAAAAACGACATTTCACAAATCGAAACTTGGCAATAAAAGCAACAAGGGGGATTAAGCCATATTTTTTGAATTTTTTTTCCAAAAATTTTTTCCGAAAAATATCCTAAATACCCCAAACCACCAACGATTATCCAAAACACCTCAAACTACCGCAGACCACTTAAGCTACCACAACAAAGTGTTTTTGTAATTATGGGGTGCTTTAAGACCTTTGTAGAGTCTTAGGGTGTTTTTGGGTGGCTTAAAATACTTTGGGATGCTTTGGGGTAGTTTCAATAGTTTGGAATGGTTTGTGATATTAAGATATTTTGGAGTGGTTCGGAGTAACTCGGTGTGTTTTGAATAGTTTTTAGTGTTTTGGGTGGTTTTGTGTGGTTTGTGGTGTTTAGGATGGTTTTTCGGAAAAAAAAATTTGGAAAAAATTCCAAAAATATGCTTAGGTCCTTCCTGTTCTTTTTATGGTCAGGTGTCGATTTGTGAAACGTCGGTTTGCCAAGTCTCGCATTTGACAAATGTCGTTTTTGCGAAATATCACCTATCCCCATAGGTGATGACGAACTTTTCAGGGGATTGTTATATCGAGCATCGACTGTGCAAATCTAACTGTGAAACAAGAATTCTATTGAAAAAATTTTGTCTTTTTTTCGCTTAGTTTTATTTTTTTTATTAATATGTCCTGATCAAAAAGCTAAATTTTTCCTGACTTTTTTAAACCAAAAAAGCAATCTAAAAAGAGCCAAGTTTTTTACCTCAACTTTTGAAGTCTTTTGCTAGTCTTGTTTTGATAGTTTAGTTGCGAAAATTGCAAGGATTCCAATTTTTACAATTTTACCGGTTGTTTTTTCAACAACTTAAGATTTTTTCGTAAAAAAGCAAAAAACTTTATTTAGCGACATTGTTTTTCAAAAGTATTTTTGGAATGCTATACATAGAAAACCAACCAAACTGCACGGATCTCATCTTGTGCAAAATCAGGAAGCACCAGAATGTCGGATGGAAGTCCACACTTCTTGGTTGTCTGTAAATCAAATTTATTTATGTAAATATACAAAGTAGCGCACCAAACAAAAAATTGTGATGCATCGTGTAACCTTTAAAAATTTTCCTGGGGAATTATTTTTTATAGTTCATCAGTCCAAGATTATTCCCTTCTAGGGTTGTTACACATCTAACTCGAATTTTCGAAAAATTTTGACCTATTTTGTTGTTTTCATGTTTTTACAAAATTTTGAGCATGTGACCCCGCAACGGAAAGCCTAGGATAGTGGCTACACAGTGGTATAAAAATTTCCTAATTCAGTTCACAAAAATAGATGTATCTAAATAAAAACAATTTCGAGTCAGACAACTCGATTTCGAGTTAGCCATTATCCTAGGCTTTCCGTTGCGGAGTCACATGCTTATGAAAACAACAAAATAGGTCAAAATTTTTCGAAAATTCGAGTTGACTGTTTAGCAACCCTATTCCCTTCTGAGTTACTATTTTGAGTAACTAATTTTTAATTGTTTCTAGATGGTTTTGAGCACTAAGATACTTGTATAAATCAGTAGCGTCAAACGAATCTTTTTATCATTTTTTTTATTTTATTCTTTTATTAAAAGAAGGTCAAGGAGACTTGATTACATATTGTACAGTAAACAGCATTTCTAAAGATTTTTTAAAGTTTTAAATACTTGCCTTTTGTGATTGACAAATGATGTGACTAGAAAACAAGAAAATTAATATCCAATACGACTGACAATTCATTTGTTTTGTGTGCCTAAAAATTAAGTGATCAGAGGCAATGGCCAAAACAGGAATTTCTTCAAAAAAAGCTATTGACAAAATAGTTTGCAAAGTTCTTGTTTAACACGGGAAAGGCTGTGTGTACCAAACTATGCGATTTGTGCAGAATTTTACGCTGAACACGATGGCTGAAAAAATTTGGGAAACAGGAGGGATTCGAACGGGTAAAACAGCATTTGAAAATAGTTAATTTTCGTCTATTCCCAACCACCTTTAAATGTGTGATGCTTGCTCGATTTTATGTACCACCTGGGCGTGTAATATCTCAAAAGGCAGGGCGTCATCTGAGCTATATATTGCACGTAAATTTGTAGCAGAGTGATCATTATTTGGTTGCGGTTTCGAATCCCACCACGCAGAGCGTTCGGATGGAGGAGATAACATTATTTTCGTGTTTTTCGACCCCGATTTCATGAGAAAGCCGGGTGTTTTTTGAATTCTGAGCAAAATATGTTTTTCGAACCACAGGGTAAGTATCAGGTCATACGGAAAGTATTGACACAAAATTTCAAATCCTTGTATCTCGCTCATTTGTTAACATTTTGTGGCAATCTTTTTTTTGTTTTGTAGC
Organism: Ditylenchus weischeri; assembly: GCA_029231635.1. NCBI lineage: Eukaryota > Metazoa > Nematoda > Chromadorea > Rhabditida > Anguinidae > Ditylenchus > Ditylenchus weischeri. The sequence continues at coordinate 128,151 of JAMRYI010000034.1, read as the reverse complement.
CCTGAGTCTACTCTATGGGAAATAACTGAACTTTATTCAACAATAAACAAATCATTCAACAAAATAGGATCCTTCCGCATCAATAACTTTTTCCCATCTTTCTGGCAATTTTGCAATTCCTCTAGCAAAGAAATTCGCTGGCTTTGACTCAAAGAACGCTTGCAAATCCGCTTTCACTTGTTCAACGTTGTTTCTCTCTGTGATAGTTTTGCATTGACAAGAACAGGTGAAAATCCGAAGGAGCCAAATCTGGAGAATAAGGCGGGTGCGGCAGAATCTCCCATCCAAGATCAGCGATCTTGTCCTTGGTCAGTCGAATTTACAGTTGTTGAAAGACAGTTGTTGAATAAAGTTCAGTTATTTCCCATAGAGTAGACTCAGGGCTACAAAACAAAAAAAAAAAGATTGCCACAAAATGTTAACAAATGAGCGAGATACAAGGATTTGAAATTTTGTGTCAATACTTTCCGTATGACCTGATATCATGGTTTTTTAGTCAAAACTTCATAATTTGAATTGGCGCCTTTTGAATTTTTAAAGAGAATGAGGGCTGTATAGGGAAGGGAATAAAAGAGGCCACTAATCACAGACAGCTTACTGTGATTTGTGTCTGAGCTATGTGGGTGTGCGCATCTCAACTCCAAGCCCCCCTGCGCCCCTGAAGGGGGCTTGAGAGCTAGAGATGCGCGCACTCACTTACCTTAGACATAATTCCAAGTAATTCCTCTTGATCATAAAATGCACATAGACTCGCTTTTTGGCAACATGGTAAGACAGTCAAAGTATACCAACATTTAGTTTTTTTAATGCTTTTGCAAAAAAGTTGCCCTTTTATTCCCTTCCCCTCTCAATACAGCCTCGATTCCCTTTAAATTTAAATTACGAAGTTTTGACTAAAAAGGCATGATACCCCCCCTGTGGTTCGAAAATTTTTTTTGCTCAGAATTAAAAAAACACGCGGCTTTCTCATGAAATCGGTGCCGAGAAACACGAATATGATGTTATCTTCTCCATCCGAGCGCTTTACGTGGAGGAGGGGGATTCTGAACACAAGCGCATTATTTCACAGAAAATTTTCGATTTTTTTTCTGTAAGCCAGTTTGCAAAAATCCTTCCACTCGAGACAACAAAAATTTAAAAAAAAAAATTCTAGGTGGTTGGGAATAGACGAAAATTAACTATTTTCAAATGCTGTTTTACCCGTTCGAATCCCTCCTGTTTCCCAAATTTTTTCAGCCATCGTGTTCAGCGTAAAATTCTGCACAAATCGCATAGTTTGGTACACACAGCCTTTCCCGTGTTAAGCTTCAAATTCACCAATCACTTTTCAAACTCTTAATGACTTACAACGAAAAGTATGACCTAAAATCCAATCCCCTCTTTTTTCGCTCGGTTAACACAAATTCCTAAGTTCCGACTGTGGCCGTTACAAAAAGTATCGATCCAAGTGTTGTAAAATGTTGCGCCCACTTTTGAGCTCTTGTAAGGTCCAGTAAAAAAAAATTATGTTTTCAATATTCAAATAAGTAAAAGAACAAAATATTGGTCAAATTTTCATAAAAAGAAGCAAGTATTGTTGTCGTGATGTCTCAAACAAGTTTGTTAAAGACGAAAACAATGAAATAGCCCTTGTTACGTGACGGATATTTATTAGCTCTTTTTGCAGTCATCAGGAAAACTATGCAAGTCACTCTCTGCTCCTCCTCTACCTGCATCCTCATGACATTGACATGCACACTCAACCAGCTTCAATAACAAAAACTTTTATAATTGTAATAGAGAGAATAAACTTGAAAATAATGCACAAAAGAGCAATAGGAAAACCAGATAACTTTATCTGGTTTTTGAAAGTAGATGATAAATTTTCATAATTTGAAGGGTAATTGACGTTGGCAACAGTGGGCATTTCGCCTTTTTGAATCGTAGGGGGCAGTAATCTTTCATTTGACACCACACTCTTTTGTGTATTTTCCGAAAGTCATCAAACCAGTCAAAACACTCCACGGCAAATTTAAAAATAAGAAGTTTAGAGGTTTTAAAATTTTCAGCTTTTTAAGGCGATCTTAACATTTTTTCCGATTGTATATGAAATTTTTCCATTCAAAGATTTGATTGGAAAAACAATTATTGGATGGAAAAAAGACTAAAATGACAACAATGATTATAGTAGGGTTGGATCATGACCACATGGCCATGCAAATCGGAATATTGCCGACCCATTTCAAAATGGCCGGCCATTTATTCAACCCAATTTACCGTATTTATTCTAATAGAGCACCACCCCCTAATTCAAAATCGTGTTTTGGCCTTGTGTTTTTCACCCATTTTTTGAAGAGTGCTCATAGGCAAGTTACCATCCATTTTGTACCACATCCCACTGGCTACAAAATGACGGATGATTTGCCTGATAGCAGTCTCCAAAAAAGGAATCAAAAACACAATGCCAAGAACACGATTTTGAACGAGGGGTGGTGCTCCATTAGAAGGTATAGTTTTTTTAGTAAATGACCGCCAAACTTGCACCCTCGTGACACCAATTACAATTTGTGTGTGACCATTCTGCTTTATTGAAAATTAAGCAATAAAGCCGAAAAAGATTGTGTCACAATTACAGTACAGTTGATTTCTGTTATGAAGGTACACCAAAAAGTTCGACATACAGCTGGTTTTGACACTTTTCAACCTCGATTTTGAGTACAAGCTGTTCGCTCAATTTCCGCCGTTTCATTTTTGATATTTTGATTACTTTTTTCCATACTTTTAAGAAACCTATATATCATTCAAAAGTCTAGTTTCGAAAAGCAGACAAAAGCGTAGTTAAAAAAATGCAAAATCAGACATTTTCTAGAAAAAACAACACATAGAAAACAGAAGGCTGGAATTTCAATAAAGTAAATAGAAAAAATTATTAAAATCCAATCATACATTGTTTGCTGCTGGCTGAATTGTTTATTTTCTTCCTATTTGTTTGTCTTTCCCTTGATCTGAGGGATACTTTTCCACAAAAACAATTCTTGTGACCATGAAAAAATGTGAGGATTTCTGGTAAATTCAAGTACCGAAATTTTTCTTTCACACGTTTCCAATATTTGCCCAAAGCATTACAGTCCACTTCTCAACAACACTCATTCAGACTGGTCTTCTTATTTTTCTTCACTTATTTCTACCCTTGAAATGACCATTTTTAAAATAAATTCACCAAAAACATATACAGGCGAAAATTCTCAATGTTAAATTTTTTATATGAAATAAACTGTTCTAGTATAGTGCACAAATAAGTAAGACTTTTATGTGTAATCAAAGTATTAAAATAGTTTGTAGCATTAAGAAAATGACTTTCAAAAAGTTATGAATTGTTCGCAGGGTTCTCAAATTTGTAAAAAAGTAAAAAATTAATGTTAAAACAACCATATTTTCTATAATAGATTCTCTTCTAGAAGTTTGACCACAACTCCAGTTTGAATTTACTAAATTTTTGGTCAAAATTCTGTAAAATTTTATTGGAGTTTTTTTACATATAACACGCCTCCATTTAAATTTTTCTATTTCTGACTTTAGGGGGGTCAGGCACTATTTTGCAAAGTCAAGCGAAAATCGCAAAATTGCCTGGATGGTGCATGATCATCCTGAATCAGGATGGGGCACTTTTCAACTGAGCATGGTGCAGATCCAGGCGTTTTTGGGGCTACTCATTTTAAGATGGTGCAAAATGGTGCCTAACCCCCCTAAAGTCAGAAATAAAAAAATTTAAATGGAGGCGTGTTATATGTTGAAATTTTACCTTTGCAAACTTATTTTGACATGTTTTGAGAAGGCGGCAACCAGACATTTTCTTTTTTTTGCAGTACTTGTCGCGCGACATTTTCTTTAATAAGGGAAAATGTCGTCCGGAAATTGTCGCACTTAATTTCTGGAATAAAGGAAAATGTCGCACGATTATTTGACTTTTTCTCAACATTCAGACTACAAGTCATTGCCATGTTTTTCTCAGAACAGCTTTCATTATGCTATTCAAGCCGACCCCGAAAAAATCAGACCCTTCTGTGTTCAAAAAAAAAAGATTAAAATACAGTGGCTAGAAAGCCCATATTTCCTAAAATAAAAGAATTTGTCACGCGACAATTTCTTTTATTTTTTAGAAGTTATCGCACGACAAATAATGCAAAAAAGGAAGGACCGACAAGGCTGCTTATTTGTTAAAAAATTTAACATAACAATTTTTAAATTTCAGACATTCAAATAACAAAACTTTGCGTGATTTTTCCCAACAAGTGTTTTTTTATGAAGTTATAGGGCTAATTGAAATGGCTGTAACTAAATTTCGCCCTCAAAAGTCTGAATTTCACCAGTAAAAGCGAGGACCAACTGAGTGATTTAGGCGCAAACATATAGGCAACAACATAAGGTAGCTAAGTATACAAAAAGAGCCAAAATCACTGAGTTGGTCTTCGCTTTTTCGCATGTTTGATATGAGATTGATATTAAAAGTAAAAAAAAACGTAACTTCAGAAGCAAAAAAGTAGCAAACAAATTATTTGCTAGCGAAAATCAAAAAATTTACTGGTCAAATTCAGACTTTTGAGGGCGAAATTCAATTAGAGCCAATTAAAATTACATTGAAATTTTTTAATTTTTTTGCTTTAAATTGTGGTTCCGACCTATACTTGACCAAAACACTATCTTTACATTTGAGCAATTTCTATTGTCCTTAATTGAGTTGCTTAATTAATCAGTAAATTAACCGAAAATCGGTTAATTAGTAGGTAATTTCAAACCACAAGCGAGACTAAGGCAAACTTGAAAAAATTAGGCCCTGTACTAGAAGAAGACACTCCTTTTGCCTTCGTAATGTTTTTAATAGAATTAAAAATCTCAAATATTTGACTGCACTAGTCATGAAAAATTATAGTTATTTCACAACAATCTTTAAGGGATTTTGAACTTTGAAATTTTTGAGCTCTGATTTTCTTGCTTAAAAGTGGTGATGGCCTTGTATGCTATCTGATGCATATGTGTGTTTATATCACTACTAATAGTGATCATAGTGTCAAAATATGGAAGCATTGTTTTATTTCCTTGAAAATAAAAACCAATAATAATCTACATAACATCACCAAGGATGGAGGCCTAAAGTTGCCATACAATTTGCATGCAAAAACAATAAGGAAAAGGAGCAGAAAAACAATTTATTGAACACAGAAGTACCCTTGCAAACCCAAATATGTAAAGAGGACTCAGTTCAAGCAACAAACATATTCTAGCAGAACATTGAGTGAATTCTGAATGAAGAATTCTTGTCCTATAGCAGCAACAGCAATTTATACACTGAAAGAGTAGAAAGCTTGGATCTTGTACACTTATTTGGCACATCAATTCAAGTTTGGAAAAAATGGTTTCTGTGATTTCGTCCACAAACCAATTAAAAAGAACTAAAACTGCATATGTTTTGCCTGGTCTTTAATGCAGAAATACCTACATTAAACACGAAAGATTCTTTGTGAGAATTATCGCAAAGAAACATGGCACACCATTCTTATTCTTGCAAAAAACTATTCCTACATTCGACTCTCGATTTTGCGCCACTCGTTTTTTTAAAAATAGAGTAACGTTGGGAGGAGCAAATAATTGTGTGTACAGTCGAGTCTTGATACAAGAGCACTCCCTCATGTTCGTTCCCGAGTCTGACACTTTTTTGAAGTATTTTTTCAGTTCTCTTTAAAATTTAAAAATTTTGATTTCTCTAGTCGTATCTGAAAATAACACCAGTATTTTGCAGAAAAGACCCGCGCGTCTTGAAATAACGCAACCAGATTTTCAAAAATGGATGCTTTTATATCGAGAACCGCGGGTCTTAATGGCTCAATGGAAATCTTAGTCTTTTCGGAAATGACCGGCAAAATCGATTTTTTCGAACTAGACTAGCCAAGCACATTCGTCGCTGTTCGAACGAGTTCATGGGAACGAAGTTTTCTACTTGAGCGGGTGCTTTTATATCGAGACTCGACTTTATTATATAAGTTTTGTATAAAGCTTGTAAATTATATTACATAGTGACCCAATAAATGATATATACATTTGCAAAAATCAGTTCTCGAAACTTTTCTTGATTCGCCTGATAAAATTTAGGAACAAAAAACAACACCGGAGAGAATCAAAACAAATTGTGGTTGTTGGTCCAATCTACTAACAGGTCTGGGCATAGCATTTGCTGCAGTTGTTGTTGGCACTCATGAGACTAGTGGTTGTAATGTTGACAGCAACTCCAGCCGAATGTCCTCCCCAACTACCACTTTTCATGGCTGCTGGAGGCATAGCTCTGATTACCTGCTGCTGTTGCGTAGACCATCTGTGGGGAGAGCAGGGAAAAGTAGGGGGCACCACCACTCCCCCACCATCACTGTCGGTGTTCAGCCGTTTAGTGGGCCTGGATTGGATGCTGGGCGTAGATTGACTAGGGGTTGATAGTGCAGTTGGCCTGATGGCTTGCATTGTGTTGGTGATCAGGGCAAGTTCTTTTGTGTCCAATAACCCGTAGATTTTCGCCATCCTTAAAGGGGGGAAACTTTATATACGCATCGCCTAGGGTCGAAAGTTCAAATACACTTAGGTGCACACCTTATTTTATTAAGTTCACGGACTTCTAGGGACAAAAACTATCGAGGAATCGATTGCCATCTTTTCCAGCATTGCTTTACTGTCAGCAAATAACCTCATTTTGGGATTTCAAGCAAATACCATCAAAATGAAAGGAAACCAGCCAAAATGATGCATAATTAGTTTTATATCGCCTTAACCTCTACACATTTTAATTACCTCCACATCAACCATCAACCGATGACTCACCGTCGAACCAACCGGTTGATTGGCCAAGACTGATCATGTAAATTAAAATTGCAAAAAAATGTAAGTTCCAAGAATAATACTGAAAAGTTCTGGGACAGCCCCGGGTAGGATGGCAAGTAACCAGGCATTGTTAAATATTTTTCGAACTTTTGATCTTGACTTAAGTTTTTTTTTCTCTGTATGATAGCTCAAATGAAAGCCCAGAATCTTGGCTACATTTTAGTATATGAAACGTGTGACTTGTAGAAAAAAGTCAGAAAATTTCAATGAAACCAGTCAAAAAAAACCCCAAACGATCAATTTTCGGAAATTTAGCCTGGATAGAATCTTCAGTAGGTGTGAAAGTATGCGCTGAGGATCTTTTTGGATAGCTAGGAGTGTGTGGATCATTTTGACACCAAACTTGTAAATTAAAGGAGACAAAAAATAAGGGGTGCACCCAGTGGTAGTCGAACCAGTGCCGTGGGCGATGCGTATATAAAGTTTACCCCCCCCCCTTTAAAATGGTGGTAATTAATTCTAGTGTACAAATCGATAAATTTAAAAACTCAAATTATTTTCTCTCCAATTTAAATTAGCTATACCGTATTTTCTCTAATATACCGACCCTCTCTAATAAAGCGACCCCCTAGAGGGAGGTTGACCGGTCGGTATATTAGAGAAAATACGGTATTTCTTATTTTCACACCAGCTTGTAGCTTTGGATCTAAGCTGTCTAACTAGCTATCGATGCCACTAAGCAGGAGGCTTTGATAGTTGAGAAGTTGAAGCTATGATACCCTATTTAGGGGGAGGGGGCTTCAGCAACCCCTTCTTAAGCAACCACACCCCATTTTTTTTGGCTAAGCCTCTGACTGCAACCCTAATTATACCTATATTTTTAAATCAAAGCATGAATCTAAGCATGAAGATCAACGAAAATTGTATGTTTTTAATTTTTGCAGTAGGAATCAGCTTTGCGGCCGAGTTAAAAATTCCATAAGCCAACCTTGTCATATGTGCCACGACCAGTCCAAATTGTGGACGAAGATTCAAAGTGGCTAGTTGGTCCCAGTGCTTGGCATACAGATGACCACAGCAATGCCTGGAAAAAAACAATTGACTGCTGATCAGCTCTGAATAAAGACGACTTACCAGAGCAACCGAGTCATCCTTCTGCAGTGAGCCTCGAAATCAGCCGAGAACCTAGCTCCTGAATGGAAAGCGTAAATTGAAGCATTTTGCATTTAAAATAAAAATACAAGGTGGGGCATCCTTGTCCGCTATTTGTTTAGAATTGGCACCATATTTTTCGTATTTTATAGAAGAAAGACGGATAATTTAAATGATACCAAGGTTGCGATTTGTAAATTTGCTTTATGTTTCTGCTCAAAATGGGCGATAATTCCACTTACCGAAAAGTGTGGACAGTCACTTGGTTCGGAAGGCAAGGCTCGTTGAAGACCAGCAGAATACGAAAAAAAAAGTTAGGAAGAAGAGCAAGAACGCCAAATGAAGCAACAATTCGTGAATGGTTGCTAAGGTACTCGAGACACACAGTGAATCGAACAATCGGCTATAGTTAGCTCAAATAAAATCAAAATCACTGCCATTTTTGGATTAGACTGACGAATTATTACCGAAAAGTGGCTTGGGGTCGAACTTGAGGAGGTAGAAAGGTGGCTGCAGGAACAAATGGAATAAAATTAGTGTCATTCTAATTCTCCGCTTTTTTCTATAGTTTTTATTTTTATAATAAAATACAGAAAATACCTTGCCGATTTTCTAAAAATTAAAAAAACATACGACCTAAAACAAGTTGCGGACAACGATGCTTTATCCTGTAAAATAAAATTGACTAACCGAATTTAGTAGGAAACAAAGACTGGTTTTTCCGAGATGCCTCACAAAATGACATTACACTGTCTATGTAACGCATGGCGGAATAATGGTGGCGTTTACCCTTCTCATCCACCCAGCTTGCTTTGGACACACCAGGATAGCTCATCTGCAAATGCAAATAATCAATTTGAAAATGAAATAGATGAAAACTCACAATGGCACAGGTGACAGGTGTACAAGTGTCCGATACAGTGCCGCACAACGCATTCACATGATCGAACATGGCCAACGCTGCAAATTATGAAATAATTAATGTATTTATTTCTAATTGTAGACGTGCCCCACAATTTTATCGTGTTCTCAGGTCAAAAATCTTAGTATTGTGTTTCAGAGACATTTTCTGCAAAAGAATTTTGAGCAAGACTCAAGAGAAAACTCTTATTCATGCCCAAATCACAAAAAAGATGGATATTCAAATTTTAAAAAATATCTCGCAAATCTCAAAACCCGCTTCCCAGCCCTATCTACCCGAATTTCAGAGGTTTCAATCCTAATTGTGCGTTTACTACAAATATTCAATACCTTTTCGGGTAGGTATTGGGTTTCAAGTTGTAAAACTACTCACTCTGTGTAGCCAGCCACTCGTTACTGTCCATGCCAGTGGGAATTGCACACATTTTGTCCAGCATTGCATCGTCCAAAGAGTCGGCCACACAAGTATCCACGGACTGAGTAGCCTTGCGAGCCAACTTAGCAGACCCTGCTTTCGAGAAGCTGACCACACCCGTTTTCTTACAAGCAGAAGAAGAGGTCGGACATGTAGCTGCCAGTTGTTCACCAGCAAGAAGTCCACCCGAATTGTTGGAAATGACACCACCTGTCACGTTATTTACACCACCACCAGCCTTATTTAGATCTGCGGCTTTCCGACGTGACCGCCTAAAAAAATTAATAAATTATGCATCTAAAGAATTTTGCCTGAGTTTATTTTTGCATTTGACACAAAAATTTGCAATTTTTGTGTCAAATGCAAAAATATGAACTTTCACGGCTTTATTCATTATCTTAGGTGTATTAGACCAGAAAACTCTTTTTAAGATTCAGGGCTGAAAAACTCGCAGCATTTCACAGAGTTCTTTTCTTTTTACTTCATAAAATTTTTTTATCGAATTGTAAGGAAATTTGAAAAGTTAACAAGTTTCACAGGGTTTTGTCGCTTTTTAGTCAAAAACTTAGGAATTTTTTTTTCATGTTAACTCAAAAAATTATACGGTCAACAGTCGGATTAATTACACTCTAAGGGACCAAGCCTGAGGTGACGAAATCCGAGCTAACGTTTTCTGGAATGTCTTTAATCCGAGCGTCGACTGTAATTTAAAAATTGTTGCGAAAAATTCTCATTTTTTATTTCCGAGTTTTTTCCAGTATTTTAAAAATGCTATTTTTAAACTTTTTTTACAAAAGCAGCAATGCTTTTTTGTCAAATCTGTGGTAGAGCTACAAACAACCTGAATAATTTATAATGCCACCTCAGAAACATTCTCCCACAACAGGAAAGCATTGGTAGTAATATCAATCTTTGCTGTCTCCCACATATATTTTGCTGCTGCTGCTACTGCCTACCAGAATAAAGAACACTTTTAGAAGGAATTGGAATACAACACAACTACAAGGAGGAAACCCACATTATTGTTGTTGCTCAAACCATGTTTGTGAACACCTCCACAACAACAAAAGTATTTATTTTTTCTTCTTGTTTCTGTGAATGATCGATGTGTTTCAACAGAAAAGGCCAAAATAATATTTTTTGCGAAAAAAAGAATCAGCACACTAATTTTCCTCAAACAGAATGTTGTTGCTCTCCACGCATATACACCACGGCCAACATTTTTGGTGGTTGGTAAAAAAAACCATGCTCATAATTCCCCCTTGGAGTCACTTGCGCCGGAAATAGAAGAATTTTTTGTGCCAACTTTTTGTAAGTCAGTGATTTTGAATTGCTGGAATACAGTTGTTGATGGCGGGTTAAGAAAGCGTATAACACTTATTTTATCGATCCACTTCCATGAGGCGGCAATTAAAGTGTAAGTGTAAATAAAAAATTATTTGTTTTGTATGCAGGGAAGTGCATTTGGTGCTAGAATAGCACTATTTTAGCACCAAAAAGTGCTAAAAATTCTTATTTAGCATCAAGTTAAACTAGTATTTAATGTCTTATTTGCACTTAGTGCTAATTTTAGCACTAACTTTTTTTATCTCATTTTCGATGATTTTTTAGTAATTTTTATGTAAACCTGTAAATCTAGCTACGAATTCGTACTCAGCATGGTTGTTTTTCCTGTGAAAATACACTTTCAATTAGAACTCACTGTATAATTTCAAATTCCACTCGAGACAAAAAAACATTCAAATAAAAAGTATCGATTTTTTGAAAATTTGAAATTTAACAGTGATTTTTTTAATGTAAAGACAGGGGAGGCCATGACACTTCGCTACATGGACAGTTCGCTACATTTTTCGATTTTTTTCGGTAAACTTTTACCGAAAAAAATCGAAAAATGTAGCGAACTGTTCATATCGAAGTGTCCATGTAGCGAAGTGTCGTTTTACCAAGACAGGGCTCCCAAATCAAAATTTTGAAAATAAATATTTAGGGTATTTTGGGGAAAATGGCATTTTACCCAGTGCTTATTGCTCTTTTGACCACCGAAAATAAGATTTTAACGTAAAATTTTGAAAAAAAATAAGATTTGGAGTCCCAAAATAAGGACAAATCTTATTAATAAGGACATTTGGGAGCCCTGTGTAAAGAGCATTTTTATAAGCAAATCGACTATGCTGAGCACGAATCCGTTAAAAAAAGACGTCTACAGATGCAGGAAAATCAACCATGCTGAGTACAAATCCGTAGCTAGATTTATAGGTTTGCACATAAATTTTTGAAAAATCATCAAAAAATGAAAAAAAAAGTTAGTGCTAAATTAGTACTAAGTGCAAATAAGACATTAAATACTAGTTTAACTTGGTGCTAAATAAGAATTTTTAGCACTTTTATTGCTAAAATAGTGCTGAAATCACCCCTTTTGAATTAGGGGGATTATTAGAGGCTATACGGCAGTCAATTGTTTCTACACTATACTCTTTTTTATAATTAACCATTTACTTGGTAGGCACTCAACCTTCAACTATTTGTATAGGTAGATGTGACTAGGAATTATAAAAAGAGGCATATTAAATTTCTAATATTCCCTCAGTATTTTTTCCATCCTCAAAAAGCAGTAAAACAAACGCATTCTTGTGGCCTAGAAACATGGCTGTGCAACCGCCGATCCAGCCTCCACCCACTGCACCATACAGAGAGTCTTTGAGTCGCTGGCACTTGCTCTCCGCTCTCATCTTCTTCTTCTCAGTAGTGCAATAATCGTAGTAGTCAGGGCTGGTTAAAGGCATTAGTCCAGTAATAATAGTAATTTTCTAATAATTATTATAACTACTGTATTTTCTCTGATATATCGACCAAAAATTCGCTAAATTTTGAAATTTTAAAGTGTAAAAAACAAGCAGCATTTCAAAAAAATGATTTTTGTGGATTTTATGGATATTTAGGGGTCGCTTTATTAGAGAGGGTCGGTATATTAGAGAAAATACGGTATGATTATAATTAACACATCACAAGGACGACCGAAAAGTGTCCAGCATTTCTGACTTCAAATACAAAACGCTGAAAATGGATGGATAATCATAGTTGACCACGATATTCACGCAAGAGTCAGGGCCCGAAAGAATATCAAAGATCAATTACACTTGTGAAAACGGAATAATTTTTAACAAACAACGGAGTAATTTTTAAGCAGAAGAAGCAAGGTAAATGTTCGCCATCTACAATTTCTTCCTCCACTCCTCTTACACAAACACACAGAAGCAGAATGAAATAAAAGTAGGGGTAAAGTTGATTGTTGGTGTTGTGGGATGTGAGCAGGGGGTTGGTTGGCAAAACAAAAGGGGAGGAAAGATTGAATTGAACAAGCTGCCTGTTTGCAAAGGTATGTTGTTGTGGGCTTACGGCACACAACACCACTGCTGGAGTTTTGTGTTTCTGGAGTGGAAGTAGGCTTATTTATAAAGAAATTCGAAAATAAATGTTTTTCTATCTAAATTTGTAAATAGCCAAGGAAACAGAGTTCCCTATATTTTACTGACCAGTTTTTTTTTTAAAACACCAATATGCCCATCCATTTTGGGATTTTTAAATAGCCGTTCTCTCAGACTTATAGCTGGCACGAACAACAACATCACAACAATCAAATAACAGCAGGAGCAACGACAGAAAGTAGAGAAATATAATAGCAGGGAGCATGGGTGTTAGTTGGACTAGTCCTTCATTCTCCTGCTCCTACCAGCCTATTAATTTGTGGAGAAGGAAGACAAAGAAGAAAAAAGGACATCACCACCTATCACTTCTCTCTTCTTTATCAGCACCAGCAGTCATTTATTGTTTTTGTTGTTGTCGTTCACACGCGTTCCACACAAAATAGCCCCTCCCCTCCAATGGGGTATGGATAGACTGGGAGCATCAACTTGACTAGTTCGAAAAAATTTAAATGAGGTGTTTTTTGCCCTTTTTGTTTTTGCAGTGCTACTCCACCTGGTACAAACAGTGAACCCGTCATTTATGCTGCTCCGCGCCATTGTACTCATCACCACAAGAACAACCACTGCTGCTCCTCTAAAAAAATAGTGACGAGGCAAAAAGACGGGAATAGGCAAATGATTAAGCAGGAGAAGGGTGTGGCTACAATCTAATTTACATACAAACAACACTGGTATAGAAACTATATGGGGCTCACAGTCGACTTAGGGTAGAATCGTTGGTTAACAGCTCACCATTTTGATTTAGGGAAAAATGTTTTTACCTAAGATTGGCTTAAGATCTGCAGTCAACTATTTCGGCATACTCCGAACTCTTATAGTTGATATATTTAGCTCATAATTAACTCTTAGAGCTATGGATTAAAACCAGAGCTGTCAACGAGCGGCCAACCTCGGAGCGGACAAAAAAACCCCGGACAAAAAACTTCCGAAGGGGGCGCAGGGGACTTGAGAGTTAGAGATGCGCGCACTCACTTACCTTAGACATAATTCCGAGCAAGACTCAAAAATGCATATAGGAGCTCTTTTTTGCTCAGCTCCAGTGACCAAAACGTAGTAGAATACCTTCAATTAAGGTGCATTGCTATGGTCACAGTTGGAATGCTGCAGTTTCGGCGCCGATCGCCGCAGGGAATTTTCTTTATGATTTTAAAAATTAATGGGTTGCAAGTGGCACATCATATAGTCAATTCGGTTTGCTCTACAAGATAGGTCTGGACCGCCGGCAGTTTTATTTGGCAGAATTTTTGACTGCCGAGTCGGCGGCGAAAAACCAACTATGGCTGTTGTCCTTCAAGGCAAAAGTCAATGTTTAGCACACACATACCTTGAAGACCAAAAAAAAACACCGAAAAACTCTCATGCCCCCCTTCTAAAACACCGAAAAAACATCATTTAGGGTGTTTTTGGAGGACTCCGAATAACCCAGTCCGGCCTAAAATTTGTCCACTGACAACTCTGATTAAATCTCGTAATTAACAATTGGAGTTCACACTGACCAGCAATTTGAATTCAGCAAACAGAAAAAGCGAATTCCTTCTTTCGCCGCAGCAGCATCCCCGAAAGGACAAGGTCAGGAGCATGGTCAAAACAGCGACAATTTTCAGTCGTTGCTGTAGAGTAACAGATTTGAAAAATGAGAATGAATAGGAGGAGGTTGGAAAGGAAAAAAATAGAAAGCTTTAAGGAGGAGGACACCTGCAGGTGGCTGGCTGGCGGGAAGTCACTACTTTTAGAAAAAACAAATTTGAAAATTCTGTTTAGTCAACTACTAAGTGGTTCTTTATTTGCCGGCTTTTGCAATAAAAAATAAGAAAATGCTAAAAGTGGGGTTGAATTACACACACACACCTTTTTGAGGCCACCACCAAAATCGTGCATTAAACATATGTTGATTACTCCAGTCCCCTTCCCCCAATTTGTTGTCCACTCATATCCGATTACCCCTCTATTGGCCAGCCCTTACAAGGTGCAAAGGAAGCAGTGGGTCAACACACACCCAGCCATCCACCCACTCACCTACCATCAACTATTATTTGGCCTAGTTGTTGTAAAGCCAGGTAAACAGCAACAAAGACAACTGCAAATAAGGTGAGGGGTTGGTTTGTGATCATATAAACTTTACAGCTGTTGGAATTTACAGTTTTGGGAGCCAATATGTGTAAAATGAAAAAAGTTAGGATGCACACAGACCAGAAGTTTGTAATGGACTTATAAATGGGTAGTCAAAATTTTAAAGAAAAAATCGCAGAAATATATGGAAAAATCTTAGAAGGTTTTTCACAACAATTTTTTGACCGAACTAATAATTCTGGATGTTATGTCTATTGTCTTTACTAATCTCTACAGTCTTTACTGGATTATTGGGTGGTTAAGCAGTAAAAAATGTTTTTCTATCGACTATTTTGACGGTATGCGTTTAGAATAAATATGATTAATACTTTTGAAACAGTAAAATGGCTGATGTTAGCCCGAACTATAGTCAACTATTTGAGCTCGTAGTTTACATTGTTGTTTCTACCTACAGAAAAACTGATTTTTAAGCCGTGAAAGGGGAAGAGGGCTATTAAAGTTGAAGTAGGAGGGTGGAAGATGAGTAATACATGAAAAAGATGCATGCAAACAATGCTGTGTTGCTTATTCTCTTGTTGATGAAGGTATGTGTGCGTGTGTATGTTGACTGCGTGCAAGTAGTGACGCAGATGGGTTGTTGCAGGCAGTCTCTACCAAAGTCTGCAACACATTTACGCAAACACATTTGTGTGTTTAATGTACTGCTACTGGTCACTTCCCAAAGTTTATAGTTAACTGTCACAGTTAACCATCATACTTCACATTGCACATATTTCACAATTGACCGTGAAACAAAAATGAAATAAAAGTGGTATTAAAAATTTTATTGCGAAATTGTTTTCCACACCTACTTATTTTTCTAGTATATTTCTAACTTACACTTCCCCGTAAAAATAGCTTACGTGGCAAAATTGAGGAGATTTGAGATTAGTGCCTTTATAAGACAACATCCATCTGTGGGACTTGGCTCTGCTCCCCTTTGCTGTTGCTGCAACAATAGTCTGCTGGCGACCGCTGGATGGACTGAATCTGTGGCACTCAAGCTGTGGTGCGGACGATGGCTGCTACTGCTGCTAACCGTCATCACACAAGGCACCAGCAGCAGTAGGAATACAGTTAATAATTAATAAGGCTGCTCCACAGTCAGTAATCAACACTTGTGCACAGTAGAATGTCTTCAAAATATAACAAAAATTAGACAAGAAACTGAACGCGACAAAAATCGATGATGCTGATGATCAAGGGTGGTGGAACAAGAGGCAAACACCAGGGAGATAATCCCTTTTGCAGTTGAGAAAAAAGGGAGGAAGGGGAGAGCCAGTAGACAAACCAGCAGCGACCCTCCCAAGAATCAGGTCGGGCTGAAGTTAGTCACCATCCTGGATGACGTAGAGGGGTGGGAGAGGCATGCATTGATCTGCCTCCAGAGGGACACTTTATTTACTAAGGGATGGGTTGCGGCAAGCGACCTTGAAAGAACGCTCACCGACGCCCCCACCACCTCCTAATTTCAAAAATTGCGATTGAGACATTTTGGGTTGAGCGGAGGTGTGGAGTGTTCGGTGGTTCGTTTGGATTAGCTGAGTTGATTGGGTGGAGAAGGAGGAAGGAGAAAATTGGTTTGCTTGCTTGATGCAAGATTGATATGAAGTTTGATTGGAAAATGGAGAAGTTGAAGAAGAAGAAAGTGATGTTTGTTGACTGGTGCTATCAGTAGCTTAGAGAGAATAAAGGGAAAATTGTGGTTTCTTGATGAATTGATTGGTAGGAAAAGCAACAAGCATACAATTTTGTAAAAGGAAATTGACAACAGAAAAAGTACATAAATATCACATGAATATTTAACTCGCTGTATCTTTTCCAAATTATCGTTTAGTTAGAAAAAATTTGTCTACTGCACAAAATAATTTTGTAAAAAGCTGCCTTGATATCAAGCTTTGGTATTTTAGGGGCGGAAATACAGTCGACGCTCGATTTAACGACACCCAAAAAGTTTGTTCCAGCCTGGGGTCCGACTCTCTTTTACCTCGATTTTCGATAAATAAACCGAGTAGGGTTGTCTACTCGAATATTCGATTTCGAATATTATTTGAAAATATTCGACTTTTTTCGAATATCGTCTCGACATTTTACTTCGGTGATTATCCTCCCTAAATTACACAAAAATGTTTTTGAAGTCAATAAGAAGGTGTACACTTTTTTTAATAGTTCGAATTTGATATGAAGAATTCCTTTATAAAAAAATATAGGTTCAATATGGATAATATAATTACAACGAATATTTAATATTTTTAATAACTATAGCACTCCTTATTATCGGCTTCAAAATAAGGTTTGATAATCACAGAAATAAAAAAAAGAACCGAAAGTCATATCCGCAACATCACTGATTTACTAGAGAACGCATGATCTTTCCTCTAAATTTGACTCAAAGTAGAAAAGAGATTTTCAACAAATGGCCTATCATGCGTGTATATATGAAAGGCAACTACATAAAAATATACACAAATAGTCACGTGGCGGTCCTATTTTGTTCTAACCAGTCAGCCATCCCACCAATAAAAAAAGCCGTCATAGTTGCCCGCAAGAGTTGTGTGTGTAATGAACAGTGGTGTCTGGCCATTCTGGATGGCTTTTGAAATAAAAAGAGAACAAGGGAAGGGGGATTGGTCGATGGTGCACTACTACAGCCGCACCAGCAGCATCAACT
Organism: Ditylenchus weischeri; assembly: GCA_029231635.1. Taxonomy (NCBI): domain Eukaryota; kingdom Metazoa; phylum Nematoda; class Chromadorea; order Rhabditida; family Anguinidae; genus Ditylenchus; species Ditylenchus weischeri. The sequence continues at coordinate 110,555 of JAMRYI010000034.1, read as the reverse complement.
AGTAGTCTTGCAACCAACCTGCTCTCATGGCAAACAAAGAGACAAATAAATCAGGCATTTCATTGGATAATGCAAAAGGAGGAGGGGGAGGTACTGAAACTCTGCAATTCCTTTTTCTCCCTCGATGCCAATCAGCTGATGGCTATAGACAACCCAGCTGGTGGTCTGTCACAATGTTGTAATGGAGAAGACAAGGCGCATGTCCTCAAAATTTCCTTCTTTCTTTTTTAAAATATAAGTAGAATAAAAGTAATGTAGCACTAATAGACACAGGTACACGTGACATACACAACTTGAGTGAGTGGAACAAAGAAAAAACCTTTAAGTAACCAGATTTTCCACTTTTTATTATAAACTTTCTTCAAAAAGTTAGATGAAGTGGAGTTGAAAAATTGTAGTCTTGAATTGTAGACACCTGCCCACTTCAAGGCCAATAAAGTGCGTAGATGCAATTGAACTTGAGGTGGAATTTACAAATTCTATTTTAGGTTAAGCCTAAGCCTATGAATGGCCTATGAACCCGTCCAGGCGTGTGTGACTGTCTTGTTCAGCCGCTCATTGTGAACACCCCCCTACAGCGCCAGCTAAACGGTCAAAATGTCGATAAGCACTGGATAAAATGACCGAATAGTCAAATATACTTTTTTGTCGAAGATAATTTTGGAAAAACTCTGAGAAAACTGTTTCATAACCACCAAGATCTTCAAAAAATTATTTGATATTCAGCAGCAAAACTGCTAAGCATGTTTTAATAGGAAAAAATAGTTTTCAACCAAACATATTTCACTTCTAATAGCTCTTTCACAAACGTTGGAGTTGGCGTTGGAGTTGGAGTATTTTTTTTATGAATGCTTTTTAACTCCAACTCCGACTCCAACTCCAACCCTTTCATAAAAAAACTCCAACTTTAACGCCAACTCCAACTCCAACGCCAACTCTGACTTTAATTATTATTATTCATATTTTTATTATTCATTCATTTTGATTTATAAATGCACAACATTAAATAATGTTTTCCTGGAAGTCAACCCTTCCTTCAGAGTTAAAAAAAAGACAAGTTTATCATGAATTTTTTTTTAGCATTATTGTTTTCCACCTCAGGTTCTTCATCAGCTAAACTTCTCCATCACCTATAAGCAGCAAGAGCTCGATCTCGCTCTATCTCAGTCTCTAAAGACGATGGCGACGATGAGAATGAGTACGACCATGAGAGAGATGTTGAGAGCCCTTTGTTCGATAGCCCTAGAGATTCTCCTGCATTTAATAGCTCAAGAGCTTCACCTGCCATTCACAGCGATCGTGCTTCACCAGCCTTGTCTCGAAAGAGAAAAAATAGATCCGGTGATGTTGATGAAGCAATTCACCAAGCGCTCCGAACGATTAATACTTCGGCTTCTGATCTGTCTCCTTTGGCTCAGTCTGTGGAGGATATCTTTAAAAGAATCTCCGCAACAGGTGTTAAAAAAATCTGCTGGCCTTCAAGAAGGATATCCAAAAGCTCTTGGATGAATATGAGGAGTGGTTGGTGGATAACGAGTGAACAATATTTGTGTTAACATGCTTTTAAAATACTGTTTTATTCAATAAATTTTTCAAACTAATTCAAAAAAAATTAGTAATTAGTTGGAGTCGGCGTTGGAGTTTTTTGTGAAAGGGTCGGAGTTGGCGTTGGAGTAAAAAGGCGTTCATAAAAAAAATTACTCCAACTCCAACGCCAACTCCAACGTTTGTGAAAGAGCTATAAACAACATTATAGTGAACTGAACAGCTCTTTGGGTGATCAAAAAACACATTTTCTCACAACAACATTTGGTTCTGAAATCCACTAAAATGTATAACCAAACAACCAATTTTTCAGCACCCAAAATGTGTATTTTTCCAACAAAAAATGGTGAAATTAAAATACATTTGCAACCAACATTTGGCATATTAATCAATTCTCGCACCTGTTTATTCTGCCCTCTGTTCAACCAAAAGATCATGAAAACGAAGTAAATAAATAAAGCAAAGAAGAAGTCAAGACGGAAAAGAAAACGATGAAAATTTCTAGAAATCGCACTAAGAGCTCTGAATGTTCTCTCTAAAACACTTTTCTTGTTTGGTGTTTGTGGTGCTGGTACTAGCAACCATCCCTGCCCCCCCCCCTCGACCATCAGCACACTAATTAATCAAAAAGGTGTTTGAAGGGGAGGGGAACCAGTTTATCCAACTTTTTAAAATAAATTTCAATTCTCAACACCTTAATGAATCACCCTGGAGGTAGACAATACACACAGTTAATCTGGGAAAACATGCAGGAGGGAATATAGGGAAAGTGTGTCTCCCTAATGCGATTTCATCCATCCATTGTGCCGAACAATAACAACCAGGAAAACGACTGAACTAAAATTCAGGAAGATATATTTTGTTGTGTAAAGCAGCTGTAAAACAGATTAGTTCTGCGAGAAAAAGAAAAATAGACATTAAGCCTTCTTGTCCACAAATACATGCGCACAAAAATGTGCAGAAGGATAGTTATTTTTGGTCGACCAGTGATTTGTAATGTGAATAATCTTTGAAAATGTAGGTACAACTCTTCTCAATCAAAAGTGCTGCTCTACACAAAGTTTGCCTTTTTATTTTTTTTCCAATTGTTTTGCTGTGAAATTTTGTTGATGTTTTGTTTGATGGTCATTCTTCACTTCACTTAGCGCGACGATTTGTTATTGGTCAAAAAGTGATCTCTTTACAAATGATTTCTTTCTTCTAAATGATACAACAACGTAGTCTTTAAAAATGTAGTCGCTAGTAAAATAAGTATCCTCCAACAGAAAACACGAAGAAATAGCATTCAGTAAAATATAGTTGTAAAAACAGCATCATGCATCCAGCTATTGAAATTTTATAAGGCTGTAGACGGAATCACACGTCAGAATTTTGTATTGAAACTGCTTATAAAGGGTGAATGAAAGCAGATTGGCATGTGAAAGATGTGAATTCTAGTTTTCGAAAATAGCTCAAACTGAAAACACTCCTCAAATATGTGAATCTCTCCCTAAATTTTTAAAACTTGTTGTTTTCGCCGTTTTCTTGACCATTTTATTATTTTGTTTAGACCAGCATGTGGCTTCGTTATTATAGTTTTTAATGGGGTATCAACTGATGCAATCTGATTGCCACAAATTGGAAAACATGGATTTTGATATGACAAGTTGTTTTTTTCCTAAAAAAATCTAACTTTCTCAATGGTTTTAAAATCACGATGGATCAGTTGATACTTTATTAGAAATTAGAAGAGTAGAAAAAATTAAAATTAAGAAATGTTTAAGAGCTAGTATAGTTAAGAGTTGAAAAAACAATTTAAATAGAGATTTACATACTTGAGCAGTATTTTCACCCAGAGCCTTTTGAAAATAAAAAATAGCTTAAATTTGTTTAGAGAAAAATGTCATGACTTCGAACCTGACTAAGATCATGCACACTTTTTGCATTTTTAGTGAAGCGAACAAACAAGAAGGCGACGTGTAACTAACTACTGCAATCAATACCAGCAGCTCTTTTTATTGCAAAAAGAAGACTAGGAGAATACAGATGATGATGAGAGGGGGGATGGGCACTTGAAGCACAGATCTGCCCCTTGCCCCACCTTCGCAAGTGTATACCGACAACAGCAAAATTTCTGGTAAATAATGATGGGGCGCTATTTGTTGAGGAAGAGGGCGGCTTTTGCTCTCAGGGAGAATAACTGCAAAAAGAGGGAAATTTTTTGTAGAATGCAGCACTGAATTCCACGCACTACAGCCAAAACAACCATTTTTTGTTGTTTTTGTTGTGGGCTGGAGATAGCTTGACAGCAGGCAGACAGACAAAGTGAACAACAGCAAATGGTTAGAAAGGTAACAATTACGAGTGATGAAAAATTGGTTGTTGTAGTTGGAATAGCTGCTGCTTTGCTGAATGGAGAGATAGTAATAAAAAAAGTTGGTTGGATTTGTATGGGAATGAATGAAATGTATGGGAATGACTCTCTGAGCAATTGCGGCAAATGTATTCGCAGATTTAATTTAAAATTTATTAGTATTTTAAATTAAATAAAAAACTTAAAACTACGTAACATTGTTTAGAAACATGACAAGGCATTTCAGGCAAACTTCGAAAGTGCCCTTGTCAAGAAAGAAATAAATCGTATTTTTACGTCAAAAACACGCCCTCGAGTCCGTTCCTGCCTACGGTCCAACACTTTTTTATTTTGATTTTTAAAGCCCATTGCTAGTTGTCTTCGGCCACACTAGTCCAAAAAATGGGAAGCATTCCGATTTTACGGGTCTTTTTCTGCAAATGACCACAGTTTTGCTAACAAGACCCGCGATTCCCGATACAACGACACCGCTTTAGAAAAGAGAGTAAAAAACTACCGAAGATTCTTAAAAAAAAGTGAAAAATACCGAAAACCATTTTTAATTGACAATTCTAAGATTTTTAGGGGTTGAAATATATAAGCCCGTGAGCTTCAAGCAGGGAAATACGCTAAACTAGGAAAAATAAACAAAAATGGTTACAATTTATAAGTTTCTAAAGGCCAATTCACAATGGAGTTTTTGGATATCCACGGAGCAGGGATATCCGAGGGGTGAGTGTCACAAATTTACAATATAAAATTCGAAAATCGAACACTCTCACATGAAACTCATTATGAGCGAGCCTTAACTCACGGTCTGCATGCAATAATGAACGAATATAAGGTTAATATAAGGTTAATAAAGCATATAAGGTTAATTTCCAATTAGTAAACATCCCCCATACCCCTAAGCCAACAAATGTAAAAAACACAAGAAAAAGTTCATTTTGAAGCATGAAGCAATATTGTCCAACAGTCTAATTGCGAAGTAGCGATTCTGGACCAATTCTATTTGTCTCCTCTCTACAATTCTCATTTTCACAAAGCAACAATGGATAAAAGGCAAAATATGAAAAGAGTAGAGGAATAAAAAGCCTAAAAAGTCAAGCAGCTTGCCAGCCATCAAGCAGCCACCTCAAAAGCCAGCACTACTAATAAAACTGTAGAGTGAGAGAGAAGGAAGGGTAGACATACAGAGCCACACACCTACCACTACCAATCAGGGTATCTTGGAGTAGAGGCTGGTGTGCCCCTACCCCAATCCAGCTGTAGCAGTGGATAATCCAAATGCAGGCGCAATTGAGTTAGAGAGTCTGGAACAAGGGTGGTGATGATTTAATAGGTGGATAAATGGATTAAGGGGGGGGGCTGACCATGAACAACACTTTGAATATTATTATTATTATTCAACAGTCAGTGAGCATTAAGTCAACTTCTTTTTGTTCATCCTTTTATTTCCACACACGCATAAAAGAGGACAACGGGGGGGGGGCAGATGCTCGGAACTTTTATTCTATTTATTCTACTGTCCAATACTACACCACCCAAAATTATGGTGAACAGGTGGAGGAGATCGAATATGTTTTGTTCGATATATATTTTTTATATATATCTCTATGCACTACACACAAAAGGCAAAATGCATAAATTTAGGGCTGGAAAACGATAGAAAATGGTTTTGCCAAAACAATAAGGTATCTTTACATTTGAAAAATGTTACTTTTCATTTAAAATATTAAACTGGGAGTACAAAAATTTAAAAAAAAACTCCATAACAGTAGTCTTAAATCCAATTTGGTTAGCCCTAAACTAATACGGATCAACTCTAGTTAGTAATTATGAACCCTGCCAGGGTAATTACCGCGAGTAGCAACAAACCTCTCAAATGCCAAATCTGATTTTATTGAAATCGTATTAGTCCGTGCCTCGACGTATTTTTTGGGCTTTTACACTTTTTGTATAATAGGAGGAAGACAGAGATAGGGTTAGAAAATAATCGGCAAATTAATCTGATCTTGTATAGGCTACACCATAATCCACGGAAACACGTGTATTGGGTTGGTCCATAAGTTCGTGGGTGGTTATACTTTGATGAACATTCGAATTTCCTCCACTGTTTTGAACTACTTTCCCCTCAAAGAGTTTTGCAGTGATCGAAAGAGTTTCAATAGTCGTCGATATAGAATACTGCTACTGCTAAGCCACGTTAATTGATTTCAAACGCTTTGAGGGAGAAGGAGTTCAAAACAGTGGAGGAAATTCGAATGTTCATCAAAGATTTCTTCGCATCAAAGCCATCAGGTTTCTTTGTCCATGCTTTCACTGAATTAGGCCATCGATGGGAAGAAGTTGTCGAATACGAAGGCGATTACCTACAAGAATAAATGTTTTGCATTGTCTATAGTTGTTGGGTCTACATAAATATCACTCGTTCTAAGTTAAAATTCATCAAAGACAAGTGGAAAATTTGAAATTTTCGCGAAATAATCATTTATTAATTAACCGACGGGTTTCAAATCGTAAATTGTGTAGTCAAAATTTCGATTTTCAAACCCAGCAACTAATTGAGTGCCAATTCTCATTTATTAAAAATTTTGCAACCCATACATAAATATGGTCTGTTACGTATAATCACCCACGAACTTGCAGACAAACCTAATACCAAGGCAATCTTAATCGCTTTGATTTAAAAAGCTTTAACTTTCTCTACTGAAAAGATGTGTATTTATTTAAAAGATTTATACTTTAAATGACATCTGATTCTCCTGGCGCTCGTATTGGTAAGAAGAACTTTTCTTCAAGTCAATTTAAAATAATGCTTCGGCGGATTTATCCAAAACACGACCGAACTGCCATCAAAATTGACTAGAAGTCCCAACTCTTATAATGGTTTTAAAAAGTCCTTGTTACTAAAATGAGCGCGAGAATCTGACGATCATTTGGAGCATTAACTTTTGCAGTAGAGAAAGTAAAAGCCTTTTAAATCAAAGCAATTAACAATTCGTTCGGTACACGTGTTTCGGTGGAGTGTGATGGAGCCTTATAAAAAACTTCCAAGAAAATATTTGAGCTAAATTTTTGGTAAAAGCTAGTCTAAAATAGGAATTTTTAGAAGTGTATTGTGCATGCTATGTCCATGACAAAGAAGACTGTAACAATCTAATAAAATCAGTTTTACAACTGCATATTTAAACCAAAGACATGTTTGATAGGAGAGAAACACATTATTTTTCCTCTTGCACAAACAATCAAATCAAACAGTTTCCTTCGCATGTGCCGAGTAGCCATAAAGCTGGATGGCTGGGGGTAAATATATTCTTTTTGCACAAGTAGAATGCAAATTTGTGTGAGCAATTGCTTTTAAGGCGGTGGATCACAAAGAGTGGCTGCTTCTGCCACTTCCTGGCGCCTTCCACACCCTCCTCACATCAAATCGCTTTCTCCCTCCCTTTTGTACGTATGCGTTTCAACCCTTTTATGAATTGTATATGTGGATGTGGTGGGTGGCTGCTGCTGGTGGTGACACACAATCCTGATGAACATGTTTACACACCCCACCATAACACCCATAAATATCAGAGAATATGCATAAAATTGGGGGAAAAGAATAATAAAGATCGCTGGAGAGAAACCAGCGATAAGTGGAACCTAAGAGTTATATTTGTAGCAGTCATCCTTAAAAGGGAAGCTAATAAACTAGGAATGGGTAATGGCCCGGACAGAATATCTACAAAACAGACTGAGCCCTAATCTAAAAACATTTTAAAAATTGTGTTTGGATTCTTATAGGCCTTGAAAAGGTAGAAAATTCGGTTCATTTCCAAAAAACTTCGTTTCCACCTAGGGTCTGACACTTTTTTCAGCTCAATTTTTGAAGTTTTTTTCCAGTTCTTGGTCCCAAAATCGTAAGGTTGAAGACTTTTGTTTTTCGAAAATCATGCAATTTTTCCATTTAAAAAACGAAAATCTGGACAACCCGCAATCCTACTTTAAAAATGGGTAACGGGCTATCTTAGTTTTTTTTTCAATAAAAAATTTTTTAGAATTTTTGAAAAACGACCGGCAAAGTAGAAATCCTTGCAATTTTCGGTACCAAACTTTCAAAAAAAAAACTAGTAAAAGATTTCGAAAATTGGGCTGAAAAAGTGTCAGACCCTAGGCGGAAACGATTTTTAAGGGCTGAAGTATTATCCATGTTTGACTGTAGAGTAATTTATATGATAATCCTTCATCATAATATCGATAAAAAATTCTATAGACAATTTAGAAAAGAAAATTTTATGTAACGCGAAAAGCTATCCGCACATGCAAAAATAAAAGTAGGAAAATAGTATGGGAATAAAGAGAAAATGACCATTTCTGGATGAGTGATTTTTGTGAATTGATTTCAAGTTGGATAAGATGCCTTACAAGACTTTGTTGCTGCTCTTATCTCATTGTTAGATTGAGCTAGTAATTTTTAGCAAAAAAAAATGAGTAAGAGATCAGAGAGCAAATAGAACTTGAAGTAGACGAGAATTTTAGTTGAAGTGTGTTTGTAAAACTTGGATGAACAATTTTTTATTCCATAGTTTTGTGGAAAAAATCTGTTCGATCAACAAAGGAGAATAGTATCATCCGTTGGTTGGTGCACAAAAACAGATAGAACAAAGTATTTCTCGCCCTGAACAAACAACGGTGCAAGAACATTCATAATATTCAGAAAGAAGGGTGCGCTAAAGGTTTTTTACTTTCCCATTGACAACCTGATAGGAGGAAGGGATAAAATGATGGTGCTGTGCGCAATAGCTATTAATAGATTGTGCATTAAAAAGCTATTAAGGTTGAGCTTGATTGAAGAAGATAAGTAAAAGAAAATATCGATAGCAAGCTAATGGCTCAGACACACACACTCTGGCGGGCTCAACCACCATAAGCAGTTGTAAAAGTATTGTTATTTGAGGTTTATACCTCTCGAACAGTTCATTAATTACCCAAGGGCAGCTATAGCTTAAAAGTTCCCTCATTATCAATTTAATTTTTGGAAATTAAAAAAAAATTCAATTGATGTCAAGAGACCAGGATGTCACGAAAGTTTAAAAAAGCAACTGGTTCATTTGACAACAATTTAGAAAGTGGCCGCTGTGAATCGCTTTTGTTGCTAATACCGGATTTCCTCTAATAGAGCTCCGGGCTGTATTTTTCAACCCTCCTAACGGGGAAAACTTGGGTTGATTTTGAGATTTTTGGATGTAAACCAAAGTCGAATAAGCGGAATCGGTAGAGCTAGTAGTAGTTAAGAAAACACATAAAACAGTTTTGCAGTATGTGGGTTCTGCCTTGAGATATAGTATCATAGACTCTCAAAGTTGAGAAGGACTCTATTAGAAGGAAAAGCTCTGTATTATAAGTTAGGTATTATAAGTTCTGTATTCCTGCTAAAAGGCTGGAAAAAGTGTATTAGTAAATAAAAATAACTAAATTTTTCCCTTGTTTTTTTTTGTAATAAAAAATAAATATTTGCAGGAAATAAGTGCATTGCATTAGTTCTCTCCCCATGGCTTCCCAAAACTACACTTAGTCAACTACAAGTAAAAAAATCATCAGCGACCCAAAAATAAAAAGCTATATAAACTAATTATGCACTACATAACCAACAACCACTATCAATTAATTGTGGGTTTTCGCAGCAGGCGACCACCAGTCTGTCTCCTAATCACTTATCAAATGTCGTACATTTTAACACAGAGAATTAATGGGTGGTTCAAGAGGACTATAGCAATGGGTCAAACGCTACTGCCTAATCAATCTTTTTTCAAACACCAACGCAAAAGAAGTATAAAAATACAGTGATAAACTACATACAGTTGACTCGATAAAGCGATTTAATATTCTCTCAACCATCCAAATTCCCTAACGGGTCAAATTATTTTTTTTGCAAATTTGGCCAGTTTTTTTTTAAATAAATTATATTAAATATAAATAAATACATTATATATTACAAACAGTTATAAAATAACAATTTTTGCAGGCTGTTAAGCAAAAACCTTCCCCCTAGGCCTGCAACCAAATTTTTGCCTCCTGGCCAGTTTCCACTTCCGTGCTTCTCTCACCCAAGACATTCATAAGTTTTGATTTCATTTGGAGCACGCATAGCATTACAAGACAAGTAACATTGATTAATATAGAAAAAGTTAACAAAAAACAACAACAAGTAATATTAGCAGCAATATTTATGAGGCACAAAATCTGGTTTGTAAGCGGCTTATATAATGAGAAGAGCAAGAATAGACAATAATCCCAATATAAAAACTACACTTATTATAGCAGTAGTAGCTAAAGCAGCAGCCATTTGAAGTCATATTAAGGTGAAAGAATGCAGTTAATATGGCTTATGTGAAGGTTACACACAACTCCAACATCAAAATACAATTAGCCTACTATGAGTCTTTTTATAGCCATTTTACAAATAAAACATTTTCTAAAAATAATTCTACAGGGTGTCCAACAAAAACTGCAGAATTTTTTGAAATTTTGTTTGACAACCATTTGATAGACAATTTCTTGATGAAAATTTTTAGGACAAACACGTTATCTTTCAGCTCTGGATGTCCTCTTTCGAATGCGCTATCGTTTGTCATGTTTTCATTTAGAAACATGTAAGAAAAAGGCAAAACGCCCCCTTAGGGTCCGAACATTTAAACAAGGGGACCAAGGCACAAATGCTGTAGTTTTGAAATCGAAAAATACCATATAATTTTAGTTTTTTCGCCTTAAACTTAGTCATTAGAAGGGCATGCCCGTGCGCGACACGGAGAAAAGGCCCCATCTAAAAAGCACCAACCCTTTCTCAAGGGTATCTTAGCCTTTTAAGAGCACTTATAATACTTTTGAAAAGCACACAAGGGTGTTATAAACGGTAAGCGATACACCCGAAGGGTTCCTTTTCGAATTTCTTCATAGCAGAATCTGTTTTCGTGCGTATCATGACAATTGACTTTTGTAAGAACACCCTGTAGAATAGACACCCTGTAGAATTATTTTTAGAAAATGTTTTATTTGTAAAATGGCTATAAAAAGACTCATAGTAGGCTAATTGTATTTTGATGTTGGAGTTGTGTGTAACCTTCACATAAGCCATATTAACTGCATTCTTTCACCTTAATATGACTTCAAATGGCTCCTGCTTTAGCTACTACTGCTAAAATAAGTGTAGTTTTTGGACCCTTCAAACAGGATCTGTCACACGATTTTATATACAATAGCACTATTTGTCAGCAAATGACGTCACCTGGGTCAGACCAACTGGATACTATGGGTTAATCTGTCCATACGGGTACCTGCGCACTACCATCAGGACTGGGCCACCTTGGCACTAATGGTGGATTAGGACCACTAAGGGCGTCACTAACAAGGGTTTAACCACGATGAGTATAATTTCGAAGAATTTCGCTAAGGGAATGCTATATAAATCTTGAAAAAAGAAGAAAAATTTGGAATGAGAGTGTCTTTGACACAAAAAGAACCACAGAAGTGCTTTACGAAAAGAAAATTTACCAAATATGCCTTTATCAAAAAAATTTAGCAAATGTGCCGTTTAGCAAATATTTCTTTAAATACTCTGGTACACCCTTTAAAATATTCTTAAAGGGGCATGCCCGTGCGTTTTGAAAAGTTAAGGCGGGGGGGACCAGCAAATTTTTTGAACCATTCCATTTTTCACTCGTTTTGCGTCAAATCTAATATTTAGAGACAGAAACGGGACGGGATCCCGACCCTGCCCAAGCAGATTTTGAGCCAAAATCCCGTCCCGAAATCCCGCCCGATCATTTCCCAAAATCCCTATTTGGATCCCGAAAATCGTTGAATCCCGAAGCAAAAAAAGTGATCGTTTCGCGCATTTTAGTTCTTCCTGTTTTCTCGCTTAATTTTTTTGCCATAACGTATTTGCTGTGATTGAGCTGCATATTAGTATTTACACTAGAATTTGACGATGCCGCGATGCTGCCGTAAGCTGGGACCGATAGTGCTTACACGCAAGGTCAAAAGAATCATACATGCTACCACCAGGATGAGTGGTATTTAATTTTGGCCATAAAATACTGAATTTCGGCCATAAATTATTGGTTTTCGGCAGTTTCTAGAAAGCTTTTGGACTTTGGCCATAAACTCGGGTTAGCTCTAGGTCAATTGGTCCACAAAATTTTTATCACCTCTAAATGCCGAACAAAATATACTATCCAACCCAAAATTGTATGCTGAAAACGATTTCTTAGGACCAAAATGCTGTTTTGACTATCCATAATCTCAATACCCCGGTTGCCCTAGATACCCACTCTGAGGTGGTCGACCCCAAATTTTAAAGAATTTTTCTGAATAAGCGTAAAAATAATGATAATAAGAAATGAATCAATCTTCACTAATGTACTCAGGGCAACGTTTTAGGCAAGAAAAAACTGTTTTATTGCTTATTTAGAAATATTCTTTAAAATTTTGTGGACCAATTGACCTGTAGCTTTTTTAAAATTTGACAATAGTTTGATGCTGACTTACTCAAAGTTTGAAAAAACTTTTATTTTTTTATGAAAAATAGGATGAGCCAAGTTTGGCTAATTCTCGTTGACGAACTGGGTATTTTTTTTCAAAGAGTTAGATATAAAATTTTAAATGTTCATATTTTATATTTTTTAAGATTCAACCCCCTAAAATTTGTTTAAGGAATCAAACTTGCTAGCAAAGGCGCTTTGCGTCATAAATATTCGAATTTGGGATGATTGATTAGGGCTTATTTTACTTCAAATCCTCATAGATGACTAAGTTATTACACAGACAGTTATTACACAAAATCTAGAGAAAAAGCTGACTTTGACTATTTGAAAAGTGCTAAGGGTTTGTGTAAAGGCCTGATAGTTTTTGCCGCTGCTAGCACAAATAGTAGTAGTTTTAGAAAAGACGACAAGAAGAGGTGAAATTCGTGATGCACTTTGATAAATTCTTGCTTCTTTTATGGAGGCAGCATTCCTTGGGCTGTTGAGCATAATCACCATAATTTCCCATGCATGCGTGTTGTCTTGTTGATGCTGCTGATCATAAAATCATCACCCTTCCCCAATATTCCCCATGCCCTGCCTCCATCACCTTATTGACGCTGTAGAGTTCTGATTTGTTGTTATTGTGGTCTTTGAATTGCATGCAGCAGGGTTTAGCCTTCCAATTTCGCTTGTGCCTATTTGAAACTAAGGATTTGTGGTTGTGTGTTCACTTGAGTAGTCGACAACTACAGCCAAGTGTTGAATGCATAAGTGTTTAGGCATAAACAAGTGATAAGTGGGTGTGTGCACATGCGGGATTATGATAATAACGCTTATTTACATTTATATTTATTATTCCGAGTCGACAGTATGTCATTGAACTCAATAGCTCAAAAGTAGCTTAGGACCTGTTTTATGAAAAAAAATATATTATAAATTTGAGAGTGCAATTTTGAGCGCGACCAAATTGTTGTAGTATTTGGAGTTAAGTTAAAGCAGCCCAAGCTTATTAATTTTAAACGATAAGATTGCAACAGAAATGGTTTTATGATGCCATTGAGATATAGGTATATTGGCGCTGTATGAGTATAGGACGCTTTTTTGCCTTGTTCCAGCTGTTTTTTTTAAATATTTAGGCTTAGGCAAGGGTTGGGCAGCGCATGTTAGGACGGGCTCAAACATATCTTAGACTCATGTTGAATTTCGTCCTAACATACGCTGGCCAACCCTTGCCTAATTCTAAAAAATCACAAAAAAGCAACAGGGGTGATCAATACAAAAACCAAGGCCGTTTCTCTTATAGGGCCGGTATATTCATATCAAACCTTTTTGATCTTTAATTTATTTACTAAAAAGCTGTGCAAACATAAAATTTGTTATGTTCAAAAGTAGAGTAAAATCTGTGCCTGGTCTTTACTAGGCTTGATTGGGGACGGCCTAGCTCCCTCCCTTCCTCAACCTAAACACAAATCACATTGTGTTTGCCCTTGTCCTGAAATAACAACAAAAACGAATTGTTGTTGCTAAAGCAGTGGGCAAATGAGCTGCAAAAGGAATTGGCCAGTCCCTCCATTTGCAAAGAGCTTAATTAGGAAGGGGTGGGGCACAAGCAGCCACTCATTCACTTAGTTTTGATGTAGGAGGTGCTGCTTTTCATGGATTGATTTTTCTTGAGGAGCATAAGAAATTGTAGTAGCAACAAAGCAAAATTGTCCTTAACAACTGATGATACGATTGACAATAATTATAAGCGACTACAGCAACTGTTCAGACTGATCTACACGTCAGGAATATCATATTTCTGTTGGAATGAGAAAACAAGTTGTGGGTAGTAAACCCGGAAGTGTGTATGTCTACTATCAATCAACCTAGCTGGCGTTTGACTCAGTCAAGCTGAAACCTTTCGATTGATTGAGAAAAAAACAGATAGGTTTTTTAGAAAAATAGCTGGCCTAATAAATTGTTGTTTTTTTTTATCAGAAAGGTGTGAGAAAACAAAGGATGTAGTTTGAGCCTCGGACTTTGAGGATCCATAGTACAAGCAATAAAAATATCCTTGAATTTAGTTAAATTGTTGGGTTAGGAACTAATTCGTGCAAGAAAAAAAATTTGGAAAGATAGATCCCACTAAACCACCAGCCTCAGCTTAAAAACATATTTTGCATTGCTGTTTTCGCTTTTTCTTAACTCCTACGAGCTTTTTTTGGACCTAAAAATTACAAAGTCTTAACTTTCTGCAGCTTTTAGGATTTTAAAAAGCAAACATGGTGGAATATTTGAGGCAATAAGTCAGTTGAATAAAAATTTATCATAGTTATCGGTTTCAGCTTTGAGCATAGAATGGCCGAATCGGCATGATTTTTTTAAATTTTTGTAATTTTTCTCTATTAAAAACCTCGTATATGATTTTGTTCTTTTTTTAAACTGTGTATGAAAATCTTTTATAAACAATTTCCAGCCCTAACTTTAGAACTTTGACGTTATTTTAAGCAAAATAAGAAAACCAACCCGATCAGCCAGTCCATAGTTTCTCTGATACTGCTGCAAATAAAACAAATTAATTATGGACCAATAATGCCTATTACTATTACCTGAAGGGCTGTAACTTGTCCAGTTTGTTGGCGAATGTGCTGTTCTTGACTGGCTCACTGCTACTATTGTCAGCAGCAGCAGTAGCATTACTGCTGTAGATGGTGGTGCACACTACTTGGGTTGCTGGTGGGTGTTGTTCATGCAGCTGGTCCATCAAAGCTTCATTGGCGTTCATGTCGATTGTGGTGTCTGGTAGGAGGCTCAAGCACAAGGGCAACGAACCAGCACTTCTGTGCTTGCCTCCAGCAACTTGGTGGTGGTGGGAACAGCAAGCCAGTGGAGACCCTTTAAAAATTAACTTTTAGCTACTTTTTCTGTGCTTTTTTGATGCTGGAAACTCACCTAAAAACAAGAGGAGCCAAGCTGGCGACGGGCTAGTAGCAGTCTTCTTGCTTTCCGGCCCAATTTCTGCTATATTTTTTGGTGGTGCTGCTGCCTGGTTGGCCTGCTTGTGTTTCATTGCCTCGGCAACATTCTCATAGCAGCCACTAAAAAGCAACTGAAATTAGGGGATGGGGGTTGACGGCCACAAAACAGCTTGAAATGAACAATGAAAATAGTTAATATAGTTATAAATAAAATGAGATCAACATTTATGAATGATTTTTTTTTTCGATACACAAGGTGTATCAATAATTTCCCTACTTTTTAAGAGGCGTGTATTTTCCCTATGTCGAATACCGATATTCTGTGAATGCAGTTCAATAATTACAATTCTTTTGGAATATAATGTTTAAAACACGATTTTTGCTTGATCTCTCTGAGGTTTCGGTAAATCGGTAAGGAGCCATTATATCAGGGCTGCCACATAACGGAGTTCGACTGTACAGTCAAGTCTGGGTATAATGAACCACTGGAGACCGACTTAGATGTTCCTTTATCATAGGTTTTGTTTTATCGAGGTTTGACTGTAATTGGGTTTTTTTTCAGATATTACATAAAACAATAATATAAATATAAAAAGGACAAACAAAAATACAGTAGAGTCTAGTTTTATCCCAGCTCTTGAGAAAGACCAGGACATGTAACTCAAAATTTCGAAAAAAAAGTATATTTGACCAAAAAAGTAGTATTTGATCATTTTTCGTCAAAAAATGCCATTTCATCCAGTGCTTATTGATTTTTAAGCACCAAAAAAATTTTTGGCGTAAAATCTTAAAAATGAAAAAGATTGGGGGTCCCGAAAAAGTACAAGTTTTTTTTAAAAAGTACAATTACGTACCCTGCTTAAGACCTATTTTGTTGGTTAGCAATACAGACCAATCTCCTAATATCGGACCCTGGATACAGCACACCCCTGAGGATAATCCCCAGTGGCTGCGTTGTAACGAGACTTGATTTTATAATAATAAAATGGCTTTGTTTACCTCTTTTAGGTATGCAACGATTTTGGATAAACAAAAAAAACAGAAAATTTTGAGGAAATTTTCAATCACAAAGACCAAAAAAAATTGATAAAATCCAAGGATAAATATAAAAGTTAACTGTGTGAGAACAACCATACATCACCACAGTTAAAGATTTTAGTAGTAGTCAAGAAGAGTTGAAATTTAAGAAGCATGTGTCCAAAAAATTTGATATATATTTTTTGTGTGGAGTTGAAGACGCTTCCTTTTTTCCTTCCGCCAGCCTCATCATAATAATGGGGCAAAGGGGTGGGAAAAAGTGTGTACCAAAAACTATGTTGCTGCTGCTTCTAGCACTACTGCCAACAATCTCCAAGCCCCCAAAAATGTGTCTGGATAGCAGTAGTAGCGAAAAAGAATAATTCTTTGACATAAGATTTAGCGAAAGGGCAAAATTATCCTCTTGTCTATCCCCCCCCTTCACACTCACAACAGCAATAATAACATACACTCGCATATACACCAACACAACAATCCAATTGCAGCAGCAGCCACATAAGATGGTGAAGATGAGGAGAAATGCAGAGAAGCAAAGAAAATGGATGCGTCCACAAACTTGAAACGCCCCAGCTTGTTTCCACACAAGCCAATAATGGGGAAGGGGGAGCGAGGTAGCAAAGAGGTGGTCAAACACCACATAGACATCATGGTTGACTGTGAGACCAGACAAAGGAGTAGACAAGGGGGTGGTGAGAGCATATATTCTATGGCTCTATTTTTAAGGGTATATGCAAAAGTTGGTGTGTGCAGACGGGATGCGGCTGTTGCTGCTGTCCGGCGGATGGATGGATTGGTGCAGAAAAAATGATAGCTATATTGCTAGTTTATTGTTAGACATGGAGAAAATGTTAGAGAATGAGCAACACAGCTGATTCCTACTTTTTGTTGTTATGGTTTATAAAACATTGAGATATTCGGAAAATAAAATTGCACATTTTTTTGCCGTTTTTCGAAAGGATTCTGTGAATGTGCTGTAATGTTGTATACAGATCTTTTTTAAAGGATTGATTTCAGCTGCAGAAATATGAGATGTTTGAGTAAGCAAACGTGCAAGAAAACAAATATAATGATTGGGTAAAGACAATGCTAGAATCTTTTCAGGTCAGTAGTCGGTTTAATTAATGATAAATAAAAAATGCAAAACAGTAAAGAAGTTTCAGCCAAATTTTTTTTGCAATTTTTATATTTGATTATTTAACAAGGGAACGGCGAGTCGTAACAATTTTTGGTACTTATTAGACCCGTACCGCAGCTTAAATATTTTGTATATGTGCATCATTTATTAGACACATCTATTTTTCCTCAATATTTTATTATTCACAAATATAATACAGTCAACCCTCGATACAACGATACCCCAAGGGACCGGCCCTGGGTATCGTTATATCGAGGGTATCGTTGTATCGAGGTATCGTTATATCGAGGCTATTAAGACCGAAAATCTGAAAAGGTATCGTTATATCGAGGCTTGGCTGTATCAGCACAACAATGTTCAACAAAAGCACTTTTATTAACGGTTAGAAGGGAAGAAATTGGTAATTTTCGGCTGTTGTTCTTTCTTTGTGCGCTCTTGATAGAAGTAGTCATCCAATTAAGCAGTGCAGAAAAAGAAAAGTGTACACTGCAAGAAAAAAAGGCATTTGAAATTTAAAAATTCATTAATTTTTTTTCTTAAAAATGATCTTAAATCGAAGGTATCGTTATATCGAGATTGCTTTTATTAGTCGGGACCGGCAAAAAGTATCGTTATATCGAGATTGCTTTTATTAGTCGGGACCGGCAAAAGTATCGTTATATCGAAGGTATCGTTATATCGAGATTGCTTTTATTAGTCGGGACCGGCAAAAGTATCGTTATATCGAGATTGCTTTTATTAGTCGGGACCGGCAAAAGTATCGTTATATCGAGATTGCTTTTATTAGTCGGGACCGGCAAAAGTATCGTTATATCGAGATTGCTTTTATTAGTCGGGACCGGCAAAAGTATCGTTATATCGAGATTGCTTTTATTAGTCGGGACCGGCAAAAGTATCGTTATATCGAGATTGCTTTTATTAGTCGGGACCGGCAAAAGTATCGTTATATCGAAGGTATCGTTATATCGAGATTGCTTTTATTAGTCGGGACCGGCAAAAGTATCGTTATATCGAAGGTATCGTTATATCGAGATTGCTTTTATTAGTCGGGACCGGCAAAAGTATCGTTATATCGAGATTGCTTTTATTAGTCGGGACCGGCAAAAGTATCGTTATATCGAGATTGCTTTTATTAGTCGGGACCGGCAAAAGTATCGTTATATCGAGATTGCTTTTATTAGTCGGGACCGGCAAAAGTATCGTTATATCGAAGGTATCGTTATATCGAGATTGCTTTTATTAGTCGGGACCGGCAAAAGTATCGTTATATCGAGATTGCTTTTATTAGTCGGGACCGGCAAAAGTATCGTTATATCGAAGGTATCGTTATATCGAGATTGCTTTTATTAGTCGGGACCGGCAAAAAGTATCGTTATATCGAAGGTATCGTTATATCGAGATTGCTTTTATTAGTCGGGACCGGCAAAAGTATCGTTATATCGAGATTGCTTTTATTAGTCGGGACCGGCAAAAGTATCGTTATATCGAGATTGCTTTTATTAGTCGGGACCGGCAAAAGTATCGTTATATCGAAGGTATCGTTATATCGAGATTGCTTTTATTAGTCGGGACCGGCAAAAGTATCGTTATATCGAAGGTATCGTTATATCGAGATTGCTTTTATTAGTCGGGACCGGCAAAAGTATCGTTATATCGAAGGTATCGTTATATCGAGATTGCTTTTATTAGTCGGGACCGGCAAAAAGTATCGTTATATCGAGATTGCTTTTATTAGTCGGGACCGGCAAAAAGTATCGTTATATCGAAGGTATCGTTATATCGAGATTGCTTTTATTAGTCGGGACCGGCAAAAGTATCGTTATATCGAAGGTATCGTTATATCGAGATTGCTTTTATTAGTCGGGACCGGCAAAAGTATCGTTATATCGAGATTGCTTTTATTAGTCGGGACCGGCAAAAAGTATCGTTATATCGAGATTGCTTTATTAGTCGGGACCGGCAAAAAGTATCGTTATATCGAGATTGCTTTTATTAGTCGGGACCGGCAAAAGTATCGTTATATCGAAGGTATCGTTATATCGAGATTGCTTTTATTAGTCGGGACCGGCAAAAAGTATCGTTATATCGAAGGTATCGTTATATCGAGATTGCTTTTATTAGTCGGGACCGGCAAAAAGTATCGTTATATCGAGATTGCTTTTATTAGTCGGGACCGGCAAAAAGTATCGTTATATCGAAGGTATCGTTATATCGAGATTGCTTTTATTAGTCGGGACCGGCAAAAAGTATCGTTATATCGAAGGTATCGTTATATCGAGATTGCTTTTATTAGTCGGGACCGGCAAAAGTATCGTTATATCGAGATTGCTTTTATTAGTCGGGACCGGCAAAGTATCGTTATATCGAAGGTATCGTTATATCGAGATTGCTTTTATTAGTCGGGACCGGCAAAAAGTATCGTTATATCGAGGGTATCGTTGTATCGAGGGTTGACTGTATTTGCGAATCGGCTAAAGTTCGTTTTCCGGTAATCTCCCAAATCTCCCCCAAAATCGTATTTTAACCACTTTTTAAGACGTTTTAGGCACTGAAAGGTACAGAAAACGTGTTTTTAGGTGGCAGAAAGATTTTTTTTCTCGAAAAAATCTACTTTTTGACCAAAAAATCACCGATCGATGTGAAGAATTTTTCCGCCTTGCTGGGTCGTATTTCAATCGTGCAAAAAATGTTCCTGTTGTGCCTGATAATAAAGATGTTCCTGAAGAGGATTTAAATGAAATTGAAGAAATGGAGTATTAGCGTGGTATCGTATGTTATTGTTGGGTTACGAATAAAGAAATCTGGACGTAACGAAGAAAATGAGAATTTTGATCAAAATTTTTTTCGGAAAATGTCTTTCCGCCACCCGAAAACCCATTTTCATACGTTTCACAGGTTGAAACGTCTAAGAAAGCAGTCAAAACACAATTTTGAAAGATTATCGGATAACGAATTCCAGCCTGCTAATCTGCTTCTAAATGATAAGTAACATCTTCACCACTAAACATCTCCCTCCAAATAATTTGGGACATCACATTCGGTGAGTTATATCGAGGAATTTCTTTTTAGTAAGTTGTTTAGTGGCGAAGATGTTACTTGTAATTTTTGGAGGCAGATTAGCAAATATTATATTTGTGAATAATAAAATACTGAAGAAAAATAGATGTGTCTAATAAATGATGCACATATACAAAATATTAAAGCTGCGGTACGGGTCTAATAAGTACCCAATTTTTCATCCCTATTTTTGGGTTGATCTTTTGCAGCTCTCTTCCAAATTTTTCGGCAAATTAGATGGCTGTTGCAGATACACAGTAGGCTTCCACTAGGCTTTTAAGTGTTAAATAAAATTTATTTCACAAACAAGTAAGTTTCAAAAACACCGAACAACTCCCTGCTCCCACCTAGAGCTATTTGCAAATTTGCGCAACTAACCAAACCCAGTTTATATCTTGAATCACTTGAAGCTACTCAGATTAAAAAGTCAAAATTTGGTTCATACACAATATTTCACACATGTGAAATCACAAGTGTGATTCACAGAATGTAAGAAGTTCGATTGAGACATAAAGCTATTTGACACTTGTATCTCACCCATGAACTTTTAAGTTGGTTTAGCTTCCGTTGACGACCGGAATACTTTAAGACAGTACACCAGAGCTTTTTTTAGAAGCAGTACGAAGAGAAAAGAGGCAGAAAACAAGGTAAGAGACAACTTTTTTAGTAAAACTTTGAATACCTGACTTATGTAGCGCCTTACCAAAATGACCCTCTTTTTTGTTATGGGATTGAGTGCAGAGCAGGAAATCAGAGAAATTGTTCCCTCTCGTTTTAACAAGAAATGATAAATACAGCCGAGTTTCTCCATAACTTTCACTCTGTATAAAAGCCAGTTGTGTGTTATGAACAGACACTTCCTGTAACGCACAACAAGTCAGTAAAGAAATCAGGACCGGCCCTAGATGTACGTTATAGAGAGGTATACACTATACAGAGTGTGCGTTGGGAGAATCCAGGGGTGGGCAAAGATCAGATCGATCTGATTCGAAAAAAAATTATTGTC
Source organism: Ditylenchus weischeri (assembly GCA_029231635.1). Taxonomy (NCBI): domain Eukaryota; kingdom Metazoa; phylum Nematoda; class Chromadorea; order Rhabditida; family Anguinidae; genus Ditylenchus; species Ditylenchus weischeri. The sequence continues at coordinate 88,972 of JAMRYI010000034.1, read as the reverse complement.
AAAATAGGCAAAATTTTGCGGGAATTCAAATTTTATAGTCTGCAAATGACTTGCATCACTCAGAATCCCACACCAGAAAGGCCAAAAGCTACTCAAAGTTGTTTTTTTAGGCGGTTTACTAATGGGGGATGAACTTTTTGCGAAAATTTGATTTCGCTTATCAGCCGTTTGATCGACTCAATTTCTCAGAATCTGTCCTCTACCACTATGCTGAACCACTTTTTACGGTGGTTTACGGTGAAAAAATTGTCCAGAAAGAGCTAAATAAATTTCTTGAAGCTAAAAATCTCATCCCTAACTCACAACATGGATTTCGAAAAAACAAATCTATTTCAACACAGTCAATTGAAACATTCGATGACTGGACAGATGGAATAGACAATAAAATGAGGGTGGATATTGTGTATTTGGACATAGCAAAGGCGTTTGACACCGTAAACCACTACAAACTTTTACAAAAACTAGCCAATGCTGGTGCCTATGGTGCTCTTTTAAATTGGATAAAAAAATTTCTTGTGGGCCGGTCTTTTAGTGTGAAAATAGGAGATTCTCTCTCCATTCCTAAACTTGATACTAGTGGGGTACCCCAGGGTTCAATTTTAGGGCCTCTCCTATTTTTGTTTTATGTCGCTGATATTGAAAAAACTTGTGGACATGTTGATGTAAAATTAAAATTTTATGCTGATGATCTTAAAGCATATATTGTTTATTCTGACCCATCTGCTTCCCTGAAACTTCGAGCTTTCATTAACTCTTTTCTTGATTGGTGCCAGAAAAATGATCTAAATATAGCCATCTCTAAATGCTCTATTCTGTATTTGGGCCGAGGTAACCACCAGACTAAATATTTTCCTAATAATGAATTAATACCCTGGCAAATGAAAATGTAAGAGATCTTGGGTTACTTATTGCACCTGACCTTAAGTGGAAATCACATATAGATCACTGCTACAAATCAGCCTTATCTAAACTGTTCACACTTTTCAAAGCTGTTCGATCAACTAATACAAAATTACTAGTCAAAGTGTATGTAGCGTATGTAAGACCCTCTCTTGAATTTTCTTCAGTAGTATTTAATCCAACATACAAGAAAGATCATATGAAAATTGAGAAGATACAAAAGATTGCGAGTAATATCATTTATTATAAATCACTCCAGAACAAATACCCCGTGAAGCCATGCTATGAACAATTGCTTTCAATGCTAGGGCTAAAATCTTTGGAATATACCGTATTTCCTCTAATAGAAGCCCCGGGGCTTCTATTTTTTGGATCCCCAAAAATCGGAAAATTTGGAATTCGATCTCGAGATTTTTGGGTATTCAACGAAAATTTAAAAAGTGGAATCGGTGGATCTCGTTGGAGTTAAGAAAACGTATCAAACAGCTTTGCAAAATATTGCTTCTAACCTGAAATCCAGACCCTCAAAGTTGAGGGGGCTTGTATTAGAGGGGGCTTCTGTTGGAGAAAATACGGTAGGAGACTGTTCTCGGACCTTATTTTCTTTCACAAAATTATCCTTCAAAATGTTCACATTGATTTAAATACTAGATTTACTTTTATCCCATCAAAAACCAGAGGACAACATCTTAAACTTCATATACCAAATTGTAAAACTAATATTAGATTTAATTTTTTTCTTGTTCGTGTTTCTAAATTGTATTACAAACTCCCAAATAATTTGATATCATCAGGAACTATACATTTTTTTTAAATATTTTAAGGAAAACAGATTTAAATTATCTTTTAGACTTATAATTGTATTTAATAAAATATAGCCGACTTCCACATCATATTATTGAATGTCTATTGTGAAGTTTTATAGTTGCGTTTTTAACGTAAATAATTAAAATAAATGTCGATCTGAACTGATCTTTGGCAATCCGATATGAACTGATCTGGATCGATCTGATCTTTGCCCACCTCTAGGAGAATCAACTACTATAAATGAAATGAAACTTACGATGTTGCTCTTAGGTCATATTTCCAATGAGTGAGCCATTTTTAGTGTCTTTTCCCTCGGATATGGCCATATTTTTTTAAAAACACAATTTTGAATCAGGGGGGGGGTCGCTAATTAGAGGAAATACAGTATGTTTTTATTTGTACTATCAAACAATAATTAGGTGCTGTTAAACTAGGACTACAATGGAACGAAAAAAATTGTACCAACACTTTAAATTGCAGTACGAATAGCTTTTTCCATGATTTCTTATCTTTCACAAATAAGTAACTACTCAACTTTGAACATCTTTTTAAACCAGAAATCCCACGTCAGAATCCCAAATCAGGACATTGGGTTGAAATCAACAAAAATCATTCAAAAAGTGCTGACTTTTTAGTTTTTATTGCACTTTTAACACTAGAAAGCCTAAATGTGACAACCTATGTGTTTTGTGCACTGTTTCACACTGAGTAGGATGGCTAAAAAAATACCGGAAACAGGAGGGATTCGAACGGGTAAAACAGCATTTGAAAATAGTGAATTTTCGTCTATTCCCAGCCACCTTTAAATGTGTGGTGCTTGCTCAATTTTATGTACCACCTGGGCGTGTAATATCTCAAAAGGCAGAGCGTGATCTGAGCTATATATTGCACGTAAATTTGTAGCAGAGTGACCATTATTTCACAGAAAATTTTCGATTTTCCTTCTATAAACCTTCCAAAACCTTCCACTCGAGACAACAAAAATTCAAATATGTTGCGATCGAGAATTTTCTGTGAAATAATGGTCACTCTGCTACAGCTATAGCTCTGATCGCGCCCTGCCTTTTGAGATATTACACGCCAAGGTGGTACATAAAATTGAGCAAGCATCACAGATTTCTAGGTGGTTGGGAACAGGCTAAAATTAACTATTTTCAAATGCTGTTTTACCCGTTCGAATCCCTCCTGTTTCCCAAATTTTTTCAGCCATCGTGTTCAGCGTAAAAATCCTACACAAATCGCATAGTTTGGTACACACAGCCTTTCCCGTGTTAAACATAAACAAACCAGCATTTACGGGTTAAAATTAATTAAATACTCAAAAATCAGCCCACTTGGGAACTTTACTTTAGATCAAGGCTTGTGTAACAATGCTTGTGTTTGAGAGAATTTTTGAACTTTACAAAGCGTACAATTTTTTAAGTTTACCACAATTTTGTGTTGGATTTCAGTCCAAATGATGTAGCGATGAAAGAACTTTATCGCATATACTAGAAATTCGATGTGATTCTATTTATTCATTGGAACTTAATCTCGTGTTGCTTGATTCATATGTAGAATTGAATGGCTGAGCGCCAAAATTTTCTTCCAATTCCAGTTTATCCGCTTCAATGGCAGCTTTTTGACGGCGACTCAGTGTTCGATTCAGAAACCCTGAAATTTTATTCTTTAACTGTATCTGAATAACTTTCTATATTTTGCCTTACTTATTACTACTTGCCGAATTTCGTCCTGATCTGCTCCATTTTTTCTATGCTTTTTAACAGAGTGATGGAGTTTACGTAACTGTGCAACTGTCAGATATTTTCTGGCAAACTGCTGCAATGCAAACCATAATGAATGTGGTGCTTTTTAAGTAATTGTAAAAATTTGTGCTCTTGAAAATTCTCTGGGAACCAAATGGTCCTGGTTATCTTCTTCAATCTTCATCCTCGGCGAAATGATTTTTTGAATTTTTCAGCAATATAGCTTCGATTTTTTTTGCGAATTCGGCGTCATATTGAAGCAGATTCAGGGCCTTTATTTCACATTTTACAAACACTTCGCCGAGTTTGAGGGTTGAAATGCATTTTGAGAGAGTATGACTAGAGTTGGCAGGTGCTTGAAAACTCAATACTCGAAATTACTCGATTTCGCTCTAATATGACTAAAGAATAATTGCTTTTTAAATTTTTGAATTCTTAATTGCCTGGATCTCAAAGAATAAGAACAATAAATTTTAGCCTGAAAATTTTTTAAGAAAAAAAATTTAGTCAGTTGCTTACTTTGGCCTTTTCTATCAGCTCCATTTGTGTTAGAGGAACTTTAGTGAAAGGTGTTGGGAATTGGTCAATACTTTGCGATGATGTCATGATGTTTTCTATTAATCTAATCTTTTCTCCAGATTCACTCCCCTGATTTTGGATTGTTGAAGTGCGTATTTCTGGGTTTATAATACCTGTCGATGCTTCTAGAAGTGTCTCTGTAATTACGTATATTTAAGTGATCTATTTAAACTTGCTTTGCAAGTTAGTTATCACTTTTAGCCATCCCCCTCACCTCCCCCTCCCCCCCAAAGTGAAAAAATGTGCTGGAAATAACTTTATTTCCAATTCTTCCAAACATATAATTTAATCTTTGTCTGAATTATAAGTTTCTTTGACGCTGCGCTGCTACTGTGATTGCGTGTCCATCAAATTGCGTTCAGTTGAGAACTAAGCACGAGCCGGCCCGGAAGGGTGTCGGCGTAGCCCGACCGGCCCGAAAAACTCGAAAATTTCTCAAGTATTAATTGACGAAAATTTTTCCAAAAAAAGGTTTAAATTTTTTTTGTTTATTTACATCGGCGTCAGCGTAGCCTGTATTATCGTTGTTGTTAACATAAAAAATAGGGTTGGATTCGGTCGGTTAACCGAAAACCGGGTTTAGCAAAATACCGGTTTATTTGCGACAAAAATTAACCGAAAGCCGGGTACAGTTCGGTTAACCGGCCGAAAATTTTTGAAAAAAACCGGAACCGAAAACCGGCTTTGAAAAAACCGGTTTTTTTAAACCGACCGATCCAAAAAAAAATACCGACCAAATCCAACCCTAATAAAAAACATAATAAAATAAAATTTTTCGAAATTAAGATTTTGGAAAAAAAATTTTCGAATTTGGAAATTTCGGGTTTCATTAGATATATCGGGCCGACCAGGCCGGTCCATAGGCCTAAAATTTTAGCAGACCTTGTTGCAGCTTGATGCAAGTTCCTTGCTCTTTAAACTTTTTACTATTCGAAATTAAATGCATTACCTTCGCGACTGCTACTCGTACTCTGTAATCCCTCTTTTTCTTGTGTAGACTCCTCTGCTGAAGCTTCTTTCAAATACTTTTCCTGCAGTCGGAAGCTAGCTCCAAGGGGAAATATTTGGTCATCATCTAGTTGACCCCAGCATTTGCTAGTAATAAAAATAAGGAGCGAAATAGTTAAATGAAAAATTGGGATTGTCATGCTATACGGGTATGTAAAACAAAAAAAAGAGGCTATTTAGATTAGAAGACTACAACCAATTAATCTCACAGAGTAATCATTGGAATTCTTTTTTTATAACGTAGAGGTAGCAGATTGTTATATTAGCTATTTCTGCAGCTGCTGTAACACATTATGAGTGGTGGTGCAAGTCAACCGTTGCAAAGAGCTTTAATTGTCTCTGATTTGAGGATGCGTAAACAGGAAGGGGGAGGTAATGGTCCAATTAGCCGGCAGCATTCAGCCAGCAGCATCATGAAATGGACGTGTAACAGCAGATAATTATATCAATAACATTGCTAATGCACCTCAATTAAATTACAGTTAGACCGCCAGAGTCAACACTATCATCATCGTCCAGCTAACCGATTACATTTGAACCTGATGCCAGGTTAGATTCCAACCTTATCATGATAGCTTACTTTACGGGTTTTTAAGACATTTAATAGAAAAATTTCGCAAAATTCAAAAATTTGTATTTAAAGGTTGAATACAGTCGAGTCTCAAACTCGTGCACCTCTTGGAGAACGGCATTAGAGGTGCGTTGTTCAAGGGGTGCTCTATTGAGGTAAGTATCCACAGCAAAGGAGGAGTTACCGTATTTCCTCTAATAAGGCCCCATGGGGCGTTATTTTTCAAGCTCCCAAAAATCACAAAAATTTGAGGTGAATGTCGAGATTTTTGGGTGCTAAACCAAAATAAAAAAGCGGGATCGGTAGAGCTTGCGAGAATTAAGAAAACGCAATAAACAGATTTTCAAAATATTTTCTCTGGGCTGAGAAATAGGTCCTCAAAGTCGAGGGTAGGGCCTTATTAGAGCATGGGGCCTTATTAGAATAAATACGTTATCCATATAATAAATCGGATTGGCGTTCAACAAAACGAGACAATCCAGAGGTGTGCTATATCAAATTTGCACTCTGTGGGTACATTAATTGGCGACTCGACTGTACTAGACTTCTAACAGTTTTTAGTTTCCAGTAAACACGTAGAAGAGCTGAGAACAGGAACCAGTCGAAAAAAAATGTAGGCTATAATTTTACCGAAACTACAAATAGATGAATGTATTGGAGCATTACCATATGCTCAGTCATTTTGATTGTGTTTATTGGCTTGTTGTCATACTATATTTTTGTGCAGCCTTGCATAATACCGTATATCCTCTAATAAACGGCCCTCCTGTGATAATCGGCCCCCTTCTAATAAACGGCCCCCCTAGGAGGGGGGTCGAAAAATAATCGGCCCCCTCTAATAAACGGCCCCCTTCTATTAAACGGCCCCCCCCCTTGAAATGGGTCATTTTGCCTATAGATTCCCACTTTTTAAGGCAAGGGGAAGTCACGCACGAAATATTTGCTGACAAGGAGAACGGTTTTATTTAACATTTTAAAGCACCAACAATCTATCCCATAAACTATTCAACACACAAAAATAACTCTTCCTCATTGAAATTATCCAAATTGATTTCTTGATTGGTTCTTCTCATCATGCCTTCTTCTGATAGCTCACACTCTTCCAAACCATCCACTTCAAAGTCGCACCGACCATCTCTTGCATTCCTTTGAGCCCGGATGTCGCGGAGAATATTCAAACCTCTTGTGCCGATTGATCCCTCTGGTTTCAAGCAAGTTATCTGTTCATCCTCAGTTCCGTCTAATGCTGTTGTAAGAGCGCAAGCTAAACAGAAACGATTTATTTGATATCGATCAAAAACAAACCTTTGAAGGACTTTGAGATGAGTTCCTTTGTTATTCCTTGCCAAGCACGATTCACCCAGCCCAAAACGATGTCTAATGCCGGTGCTCTTGGATTGCCTCCAGAAGTGAATTCCTTGTCTGCATCATTGCTCATCCAAATAGTATAATACTGACGGATTCGTTCCTTTAACGGCTTGTTCCAACTTACATCTGGTGCCTCAAAAAAGTTTGAAGTAGAAAAGAGATAAAAAATATATACATCTGTATGAATTTTGTACACCCCCCGGGGATAAAAGCTGCTTCTATGCCTAATTCTTTCAGCAACGCTAATGTTTTCTCGCTCTTGTGCGCTGCAAAGGCATCCCAAACCAGAAGTCGTTTGCCAGAGAAAACTCCACCAGGTTTGACAATTTCTCTTAAATAGTCCGCAGTTGTATCATTGTCCATCCATACTCATCCGTTCCAGTTGATAAGTAATTTGCCTTCAAATTGTTTCACGATCCTCGGCACTGGGCGTTTTCGATTGACCAGGACGTATGGCATAAGCTTCTTTCCATCAGAGCAGGCAGTGAGGCATACACTGACTCTCATCTTTTTCATGGCCAGTCGTAACAACTGTCACCTAATAATAAATATACTAGATACACTAGACACTAGTGGCAGAATTTGAACTTAAATCCTTGGCTCCCTTTGTTTCAATGCAACGATTGTCAGGACAGTCGAACCAAATAGCGGTCTCATCCATCGCCATGATTGAACTGAACTTGTTTACTTTCCTTCTTTCTTCCACGTAGACGACGAACTTAGCTACTGCTTCAGCATAGTTCTCTGGTGGTTTCTGAGCTGTTGTCGTAACACGGCGAAGAGAGAAATTGTTTCGATTGAGGAACGAGTCTAGCCATCCAGTAGAGATCTAAAACTTTAAGCGATGCTAATTATAATTTTGAATTCTTAGAAAATATACCTTCAAATCAGTGCCATGAAATACTTCAGCTGCCTTGTTCCTGATGACTCGACGAGACATTGGTTGCTTGTTCTCCCGTTTCTCTCTGACCCACTCAGCCAATTGGACATCAAGTTCTGGATTGAGCACATGGCGGCCACCACCATCAAGACGCATCCGTTTAGATCCACCGGCTGCATTTCTGAAAATGAAACGATGAAGAACTAGAGATCAAAGAAAATACTAAAGCTCACTGTTGCTGCTGAAGCTTATTCTCCTTCTTCATCCAGTCCTTGATACGGCTTCTTGTGACTGCAAACTTCTTCGCTGCCGAGTGAATCGAGACTTTGCGCGCCCATGAAACTGCTTCCAATTTTGTGGCCGAATCATTGTTGCGATGGCGCTTACGGTTGACTTGTTGGCCTTCATCTTCATGTAGCTGAAGCTCATCGATTTGGTAAGTCATCAGATATATCTAAAACAGAAAACATTGGAGACACCAATAAGAAGAACAAAAATCGCAAGAAAATTGTGAAGCAAAATATGAATTTGAGGTGTCAAAAAGGTTTTTTTTTCGTTTTGCGACCAACAAAATTCAAACAACATTTTAGGTTGAAAAATAATCGGCCCCCCTGTAATAATCGGCCCCCTTCTAATAAACGGCCCCCCTCCGAGGGGGGTTGAAAAATAAACGGCCCGGACCGTTTAATCGAGGATATACGGTATGCTATTATTGCTCTCCTTCCCTCGTCCATCTGGTGAGGGCAGCAGGAGTATTTTATGTGTGCTTGTTGTACCTACTTATTTTGTTGTCTAGCCGTATAATTGATAGATGGGTGTGGATGGCTAATGATGAATAGCTTAAGAAATATACTCATCGACATTTTAAAATTTATAAAATTTTATATCAAATTCTTGATCTGAAAAAAGCAGCTTATTAGTTCGCTTTTAGTATCTAATTTAGCAATATACACTGTCAAACAAGAAACTTTAACCCTATATGAGAATCGGTCCCATTTTTTGCCTTGGTCCCCCTGTTGATTTTTTGGCAATTTTTTAATTTCTTTTTTTTTCCAAAATGCATGAGTGTTTTGCTTTAGTAAAATGATTCGCAAAGTTCTTGTTGTCGATCTCGAATGTGTTGATGCTGCTCTCCTCCTATATCGCAGAATCCGTTTTTCGACAAAATTGCCGCGTTAAGAAACAAAATTATTTGAGAAAATTTGTTGATTAGCTCGTGAAAATTTATGACTGCTAGCTTTTTGTGTTAGAATTGTTCAACAAACTCCGACAAAGAAATTAAAAAGTTGGCAAAAAATGCACAAAAAATCAATAGGGGGGACTAAAGCAAAAAAATGGGACCGATTCTCATATAGGGCCGAAACTTTAGTAACTCTTGATTGCCATATGAATTCTATACTTTGTTAGGCAGTCAACTACCTTGCACTAATCGATTACCCATATCTGTTGGGAGATTGAACTGTGGCCAACCAAGTTAGCCACCATTTTCTGCTTCTTACAGTCTTTGTTTCCCAATGAATGTTGCTAGAATGTGTTGTTGTTATGATCTGGCTTTTCCATTTCAGCCTTCAGTTTTATCAGCAGTTCTGCTGCCTTTTCCAAACATATTCTTTATCTATCTGCCCAGTTTAAACAACAACATCGATGATTGGGCTAGGCACCCCCTCCACCATTCCCAACTTGTTTGTTGTAGTAGTTGTAAAGCTGTCCTTATATAGACAGACTTTTGATATGCAGTCAACCCCCGATTTAACGGCCGCCATACCGACCCCCACCCCAGTTCGTTATCGCCTAGGGTCCAAAACCTTTTTTAGTCCGATTTTTGAAGTATTTTGCCGGTTCTGATTTGCCGGTCTAGTGTGAAAATTGCAAAATTCGGATTTTACTGATCGTTTTTTAAACGATATTTTTTTTGCAAAAAAGACCCGTGACCCTCAATTTCACGGTTTAAAAAAATTAAAATTAAGTTTTTAAAAATAGGAAGCCGTTAAATCGAGGGTTTGCTTTTTTTTTGGAAAACGGTCAGAATCTCTGCGATGTTTGGGATCAGACTGCCGAAACAGAACTGTAGAGAAAATCGAGGAAAAAAGTGCCGGACCCTAGGCAGGAACGATTTTTTGGGCCATTTAATCGAGGGTTAACTGTACTAAAATAGGATTTTTGTGTCCTTATAGCTCGTGTTTATGTAAAAAAAAACCCTTACAACGAGAATCCACTGTATTTGAGATTTTTAAAAATTTAGATCCCTACATCTACTCCCTACATCCATTCAACCAACACCAATAACAATATTCTGCAATAACAACACTCAAAAAAGAGAAAACTCTAAATTCGAATGCCGTCAAAAACAGCAGCCCCTTTCCCCTGTTTTTTATTATATGCAAATTGGGGGTGGTGTTGGGTCTGGTGAACATATATATCGCTCTACCCCAACTGTTTTTTCTCCCACCACAAAATGGGAGAGGCTAGAGCAGAAGAAATAAATAAAACCATTAGAGAGTGTTCTTCCAGGTATGTGTGGTTGTGCTGCTGCTGCTGCTGTATACCCCACCACACTTGGGTGGGGTGCATTCGCCAGGCACAGCCAATATATATACAAGGAAGGCAGTGTGTTGACTGTGTGCTGTGTCTGCCTGGTTTGGGGAGGAGGGGGTGACCAGTGTGTGTGTAGCACTGGGGCCATTAACCCTCACCCAATGCCATTTGTCAGGCTCGCTCAGCCTCACATTTACTGCTTGGCTTTAGGAGGGGGGGGGGTGTCGGTGTTGTGCTTGGATTGCTGGAGCAATGGACACCCTCTGGATTTTGGACATTTGCATGCGAGAGCACTTGCTTGAGGACTACCACTGATGCTGCTGTATATAATCCTTGCTTATTTGGGGGTCCTCCACTCTTAATTGTGTCAATTTAGGGTGGTGGCTATTTGAGTTAGTACTCATTGTGCTGCACTAATTTGGGACTGGGTGCATAGTGCAAGACTTGTTTTTACTAATTTAGTCCTTTTAAACAATTTCGTTTATTTATTCCGATAATTTGTGTGAGAGAAAACAAGTTTTTGTTGGCAGGTGTATTTATAATTTGATGATGCAACAGCGAAACATACGGGACGAGCCCTCAAATTAAAGTCAATAATATTAATGAAAAGTTTTGATGTATTTTTTTGGCTATGACTAGTTTCCACCTCCAATTATATTATTTCTGGCACTATTTTTGACGTTTTTCTTAAGATTTCGTTTTAATTTTTCAAATTTGTTGCTATCAAGCTATCAAACTGCGCTGAATGATTTTGGGATTTAAGGGTTTTCATGAAGTAGCTTTTCTGTTTCTGTAATTTTTGCAATACCCTAAATCTCCACATTTCCGAAATCATTCAGCACATTTTGATAGCTTATTAGAAAGCCAAGATCCAGGGATACATGCTAATGTAAAATAAATTTAAAATATCGAAACAAAATCTTAAGAAAATATCAAAATAAAATTTAGTGCCAGAAATCATTTACGACTACTTTCAGCTAATGCATTATTTATGCCATTGTTTTATGTAGCCATTTTACATTGGGTTCAGTGAGTTAATAAAATCTGAGAAATTTAACTTCCAAACACATCCATTGTCAAGTTTGAATTTGCGAAATTCTCATTTTCGTGAACATCTATGGTCCTTTAAAAAATCAGGCTTTTTAATTCAACTTTTTTCAACTTTTGTCAAAAACTCAGTGAACTCTCGATCTAACCTGATTTTCTTTTCAAAATAAGGCAGAATCAAAAAAGCGCAATATTGAGAACTGACTTTTAAAAAGTGAAAATTATAGTTTTGGAAAAACAGTTTGAAAAGTCATAATCATTTCGATTTTTGGGCTAGGGTGAGATCGGATCCAGCGGGGATCTAACTTTTTTTTGGTGGAGTTATATTAATACTTGACTGATGTGATTTCTAAGCATGATCTAGTATTTCTACCAACGGCATGCACCTTTTTTGCTTCAAAGACTATTTTTAACAGGGGTTTGTTTTGTTTGCTCTTTTTAAGATTTGTAGTGCCAATTTTCCCTCTTGCCCCACTTATTGTTGCTGGCTGGCAATCCTCTTCTATTGTCCACCACTTGTTTGGTGGTGGTTGGCTCGTTCTCTCGCTGGTTGCTGGTGGTGCCGCTGCTGAATGAACAATGAGTTTGGGGGTGTTTGCCTGGGGCCAGTAAAGCTGGCCAGATTGTCATAGAAAGGTCTTCTCCAAGTTATTGATCAATATTTATTTTTAATACTTTTTTATATTGTACTTACAAGCAGTGTTGTAAAAGCACCGGTGCCGGTGCCGAATTTTGACTTGGCACCGGTGCGGTGCCAAAAACGGTCCGGTGCCGGTGCTGGTGCCGGTGCGCGAATTTTTTGAGGTGGTGCCGTATTTTTTATCTGTTTTCTGTTAAAAATGTGATCAATTTTAAGAAAAGCTGAGCTTTTATTTGTAAAAAACGACAGGATGTTACTTAAAAAGTGTCAATAAACAGATATTGTTCACAGATGCCGATTCAAATTTCCATGTTTATGATTTGAATCAAGATTTCTTTTACGTGGAGTTTCCACTCAGCTTTGGTCATTGGAGGTGGTGTAGGCTCTGTTGAATGTTCTTCTCCGTCCTCCCACCAGTCCACGAGTTTATCGGACAACCAAGAGAGACCTAATATACCTGCGGCATTGACAAACAGCTGCTTAAAGCTACTGACTCCAACCAAGCGCAAGAATCCAGTCATTATATTACAGCATAAACAAAGGAATTCATGCAGCTGGAAAAAACACTCTCTTTGACTGTCGACGTTGTGACGACTAAGGGTGTGCTTCATAGCTATCTAGGAATCGTGGGGCTCTATTATGATTCATCAAAACAGAAAATAATGGTTGTTGGACTGGACATCGTCGAAATGATAAAAAGACACACCGGTAACTACATTAGAAAAGAGTTCTAATTAATTATAATAAATTAGACATTTTAAGCTAACTGTTGTCTAATTTTATTGCTGCATATTTTCGTGACGTTTTCAACCTTCATTAAAATCAAAAAATTTTGCATTTTCGCTCATTTTGCTGTCTCTTACGATATCTTTCAAAAAACTATCTTTTTTAACTAACATTTCAAGTGGTCGGTGCCGGCACCGGTGTTTTAAGACGGTTCCGGTGCCAAGCGGTATGTCCGGTGCTGGTGCCGGTGCCAACTTTCAGTTTTTTACAACACTGCTTACAAGTCACCTGCTATATGACCAAGTGTTCGATATTCACTCACTAATGTTTTGCCAGGTTTTTGATCTACCTGAAATTTTTTTTTGGCGAAAATTCCGTGGGAGAAAATTCTGCGTAATTTCAATTTTTGATGTGTCTGCTAGGAAAAAACCAAATTCTGTCACTTCAGCATGGTTGACTGCAGATCAACCTTCTTCAAATACAAACTCAACTTTAACTTTTAAATTCTTTCCAAGAAATCAAACATTTAAAAACGAATTCAATATTTTAAATTCAAGCAACTTGGTATGCAATTTGGGTTTTTTTTTAGTATGGACGTCAAAATAAATACTATTCAAATATTTTTTTTTGTAAATGACCCAAAAAATTTTAAATTATGAGCCAGCAAAATGGTTGACAAGATCAGCTCTTTCCTCATTATTGCTACCACCCAATACAAACTTTGTGTTAACGGTTAGATAAACGTTTTTAGGACTCTTTTAGCCAACTTTGTCAGTTTTATTTGTAGGATTTGACCTTTTTAATATGTGTGGGATATGAGTTTTTTAAAAGAAATAACTTAATTAAAATAACCTAATTGTCACTGTGAGCAGGAACAATAAAAACATTATCAGAGTTGTAAGTTTTCGGGTCAATGTCTATTTACAAAAACATCAACCAATTTTTAGTAGGATGACGTCTTAATTTTAACACAAATTCTTGATGTGGGTTGTACAGGGTGACACAAAATTACTGCACCATTTTTTGAAAAATTTTATTTATAATTTTTTAATTGAAATTTTTGAACGTTAATCGGCCAGGCAAGGCCTTACGTACGTCAAATTTTTCAAAAATGGTGCAGTAATTTTGTGTCACCATGTATGGGTTTTTTTGGCTGGTTAATTGGTTGCTTGGTTAACTTTGCAGGGATAATAGCAAGGCGGATATTTCCTTAAACGCTCATAAAATATCACATGAGAATATCCTAAGAAATTCTGATTTCCAAATATTTTCGTTAAATTTCGAAGGTCAATGTGCGATTTATGCTATATTTCTTAGTAAACTTCTCATCATTATACCCGAAACTTTCACTCCCAGCTGAAATAAAACACTCAAAATTTCGGAGTGGTGGTCCTAGTCAAATATAATTGTTATTATTGAAGTGTGTGCTCTCTCCGGTCATCACCATCCAGTAGTATCGATTATTTGGCTCCCCTTGCCTGCCTGTTTCCCAAGTGTGTGTGTGTGTGGCCCGCCCTTGTCTGAGTCAAAGGCAATGACCACAATTGCAGATGGGAAAAATATGTGTGATTGTTAGTATATAATCCAATCTAGAGACATAAAAAATTTACTCCGTTCTTCTTAATATTAATATTCCAGCTGAAGCAGCACCACTGGTTTATTAATATACTACTACACAAGTTTGTGACTAACAACCAACACGGAAAGTGAAAGGCAGAGCATTGATCTATCCACTTGCCTGTCTGCCTCTCCCAAGACCAAATTGTTGGTTGATTGGTGGTGGTGGACAATCATCGATCGGAGAGCACTGCTCTCCCCTCTATTATATATTATATTAGTTGGTAGTGGTAGTAGTGATTGTGCGGACAGATAAATAGGCCTAATTCACCAATATGGAGTCACACTCCTTGGCTGCTGGACCCCCCTCTTTTGTGGACACCATTATAGGCTGGTTGAATGCCCTGCCACATCTCAACTATAAGTTTCGTCAAGTCAAAGAAACTTTTAATCTAGATATTGATGGAGATTATGTTCAGGTGAGTGGATTAGAATTTTGGCATTTAGCAGAAAAGTTTCTGTACTTTTTTAAAATTTTAAAAATTGATGTTTTTTTATTACTTATCACAAGAGAGTACTCAACGAATTTGCATTTGAAAATAAATCTTTTTTAATTAAATCTTTTTGACATGGTACCATACTTGCGCGGCCGCCGGCAGCTTGCTGGGTAAAATTGGCGATTCTGGACGCCGGCGGAGGCGGCGCCCGACGGCGCTTTTTATTTTTTTTGGGAAACGCGCAAGTATGCCTGGTACCCGCTTTTCAAAATATTCCCGTCGGCGACGAGCATGCCCCTTTAAGAAGTAAATTTGGACTATACGTTTAGACTAAACGGTTTAATCCAAATTTTGATAAATTTGAATTTTTTTCTCCTTTTTTTTGGTTTTGCAATGACAGTAAGCCCAAATTGAAAAATTAGCATCAAACGTATATGCTCTGCGGATAAGTATTTGGTCCTATTATGTATAAAAATACGTGCGAAATGGTCCTATTCTAAGACTCATTGTCTTAATTAGGTCCTATGAGATTTTAATGTTAAATTAGGATCTGGTGCAATTTAGGACCTTGGTCCTAATTTAGGATCAGATTTGAGTCCTATGTTAGGACCAAAAGTTCTAAATAGGACCGAATCCTATTAACGTGGTCCTAAATAAAAATCTTGTACTAAATGATGCCGAAGATTTCGACACCTTAGTCTCGTTTAACTTTAAAGGGGCATGGTCACCTGTTAAAGTCACCTGTTACAAAACGTATGTAACTTACATCAGCGAGCCAAATAACATCTATCAGATATGAGTCGTTTCGGTGACGAAAAAAAAATCGTACTCACATGATGCAGGTATACAGGATGAATCAAAAAAGGGCATTAAATTCTGCATCGATATCAACACTTGTCACCACCAGCCGTTCTCGTGTTAAATCAAATTCCTAAAAATGCACAATTAATTTAACAATAAATTTCAGTCGCTTGTTGTGTTCTGTGGGTTGTCACTGCTTCTGGCAGTGCTGCTTTTTGCTGGTCATTGTGATCACATGGGTGTGCCAGTGCTGTCTTAAGAAGTCGGACAATGTGCGCTCTCGCAGACACATCCACCGTTTGTCGAGCACCCTATTTGTGATCAGTGTCATTTGCTTGTGAGTTTACCATGGACATAGTCCTCAATTAACTTTACGTAATTAAGCGCTCTACTGGGGGCTTGTCTTTATGGCAACGAACACACCAACAAAAGTGTTAACTCCGCAGCTTCTGGTCTAGCTGACATAAACCAGAACATTCGCTTGGCTATTGCTCAGGTATAATTTTTTTCATTCTAGTGCAGCTATAATTGCCATGTTTTGTTCTGATATATGTCAATCCTAATTTAAGTCTACCCGTTCTATTATGTTGTAACATAAGTCATGGCGGTTTTTTGTTCATACAAGCTTTGTCCGAATGTGAAATATGTCTACCCTTATGTTACATGTCATTTTGTAGACGAGAGTCTCCTCTTTCATCTCTATTTTTTAGCCTTTAAAATTTCACAATAAAATAAGGAATAGGAATAGAGCTTCAAGTTGAAAAAAAGAATCATCTCTGACATTTTTTAAACTGGTCAAAATTTTGGTCAAGCGTTAAGCGCTGCAACAGTGTCTCAGCTTTATGTTGTAGAGCGCAGATCAAGAGCTTAAAAATCTATTTCACAGAATAGTTTTTGAATGCAAGAGCGTTGAGATATGACCTTTTTAAAAAAGCTCTTCAAAAAATTGATGAAATTCAAGTTTTCGTTTTTTTTTTAATTTCATTCATTTTTTGAAGAGAAAAAACCGCCATGACTTATGTTACGACCCAATAATACCTGTAGGCAGAGATGTACAGGCTGTGCCAAAAAATTCGGGCACCTCTCAAATTTTTGTCAAGGGCTCCAGCTCCAGTGCTTCAGCCGTCCATCTTTTTTACACCATTTTTTACACTTTTTTACACCATGACAAAAAGAACAAAATAAATAAAATAATTTAATGCGGAAATAATAAATGCAAAATAAATGCGGCTTTAATTTAAAAATGCCCGTGTTTTTTTTGGCACCCTGTAGCCAGAATTTTTTCCAGAAGTGGTTAAAGCTTCCTAGGGACCATTTTACCTACAACCATTTTACTTACACTGTTTTTAATTTAAAATAATTTTTAAAAAAGGTTCAGGAGGCTAAAGCCTGGTTAACCCCTCTGACAATTTTGTTCAAACTGATCAATTTTTTTCTGGCTAAAATCTTGCGTGAACCTCGAAGGAAGGAAAATAACCCTGTAAATGTGCGCATCTTTAGTTCTGATGCAAACCATAGAAACGACCAAGCAAAATTTGTGTTTTCAATATCATATACCGAAAAAATTCTCATGGCGACATTAATCGAACTGCAATTGCAAATTTTTAAAATTCAATTACGGATAAAAGTTATGGAAAAATAAAAATTCGAAGATTCTTGATTAACCCTTTAAATTATCAACAATAAGCAATAGTTGTATGATAAATTAACTAGGAGTAGTCTAAAAATGGATCGAAGACATAGGATTAATTATCATCACGGTTGGACTCCACGATTTTTTTTGGGAAACTTTATGTGATAATTTCACCTAAACTCTTGAAATTGCAGACCAACAAACTGAATGCCAGCCAATTTGAAGCGTCCAAACATGTGGAGGAGTTGACTGTGCTGATTGAGCGCAAGTCTAAAGAGGCGCCTACAATTAACCAAACGGTATATTTAGTTTGCACGCAGCAATAAATGGTTGGTGTAATGCTTGGTTTAGTTGGTGCGAGAGGCAGACGCCCTGTTGACAGAAGTTTCAGACAAACTGGACGATGTTAACAATCAAATCCTCAAAATCGGCCAGATATTTGGTGACCTCAAGTTCCTAGACAAATCTAGAATATATGGACACAGAGTCGAGTTCGAGAGGTGGGAACTCTTTTAACAAAAGTAAAAACTCTTCAGAAAAGTGAAAATTAAAAAAAAGAAAATAATTTGGTTCATACTTTTACCTTTTTGCAAAGATATTGCAACAACTGATACCTCGTTAGAAACTAGAATCCTGATAGTGTTAAAAATTTAAAAAAGGGCAAATATATGACTTTTTAATTACAGTCAACCCTCGTTAATCCGCCACCCTCGATAATCCGCCACCCTAGGGCCGGTCCCAAAAAAGCTAAAGTTAAGTAAAGGTAGGGTAATCGCACCTCGATAATCCGCCACCCTCGATAATCCGCCACCCTGAGGACGGTCCCTAGGGGTGGCGGATTAACGAGGGTTGACTGTAAAACTGAAAATGGGAGCACATCTTTACAAAAATGGGGGCACTTTTACGCATTGTCCAAATAAAATTCTGGGCAAAACAATTTTTCGAAAAAGGCGCTTGCAATAAATTTTTAAAAAAATCTCATAAAAATTTAGCTGGCGTCATTTTCGTTGGCGAGTTTTTTGAGTTGGCGAGATTCGCCGTTGGCAAGATTTGACGTTAGCGAGTTGTTTGCGTCCCGGTAAAATCGTTGTAAGGGGGGGAGGGGGTATTCTTTAGTAGGATCAAATATCCTTTTAAAATTATATACATGTAGTAGACCATGTCTGTGTACAGTAGTTAGCTAGTTTCAGATGGATTTTGTGCATCACCCTGATTTCGATCATGATTGGAGTTCTTTTTGCGGGGGTAATAGCCTTCTGTCGGCAGTCCCGCAAAGGGGCCATTCTGTTCAGTGGGTTGGGCATTGTTATCTTCATAGTCAGTTGGATCATGTTCTCTCTGGTCTTCCCAATTACCATTGCTTATGCCGACTTTTGTGGAGGTGGAGCTACACCTTTTCTGGAGACTAAGCTTAATCAAGAGGTCATCCAAACATTCCAGTTCTACAAGGTTACAAATGTCTAGCAACATATTTATCAAATCAGCTTTTCAGGATTGTGTGCCCAAACCCTCTCACGACAATATTCCTCCCAAAGTTCCAGTATCCCAAATTAACAACTTCTACACTACTCTGGATGCTGACCAACAGAAGCTCGAGGGTCTAATCTTTACTCTCTTCAATAGATCTGAGGAAGTGAGTGCTCTTTTTATGCATAGTTTTTGAGTAGGGACGTTAGATTACTTTTGTGCCATTTTATTTGAATTCGCGCTTTTTGAATTTTAATTATTTTTGGATCTTTGATGTATGTTTTCGATTTTTTTAATTTAGGCGAAGCCTTAGCCGCAGGCTAGGCCAGCGCCATAGTTGGGCACCTCGAAAAAACCACCGCCGCCGGCGAAAATTTTTTGCCACCGCCGCTACTCTGCCGCTACGACCGCCGCCCACGGCCCCTCAAAAACTATACTTTAGTACAGTTAAAAACAAACATAACTTCAAGAATTTTGAATAAACTTTTTACGTTTTGATTGATTACGTCGTTTTCGCAGACTTCTTTCCTTTTCTCCCTAACAGCAACATAATTTTTTCAATAAATAGCTTTATTGTGTAAAGTATAACGGCTTTAATGCGAGAATAGGTAATATAAAGAAACACCAAAAATGTCAAAATAGTCAAAATAAAATGTCAAAAATGTCAAAATAACAAAATTCGCCGCCGCCGGCGGTGATCCAACTATGGCCAGCGCACGTTAGCACGGGCTCAAACGTGTATCCCAACCAGCAAAAAATCAAATTAAAAAAAGGCGCGAATTCAAAAAAATGGCACAAAAAGAGCCAAACATCCACTGACTTTTTAGTAATTCTGATCGAAATGATTTGCTGTTTAGGTGGAGTTGATTAGCCGAGAAATTTCGTCAGATATATCCAACTCTTTCAAGTCAATTGGTGCTTTGGAAGCATCTCTGTCCTGCTACAACATCCATGATGATGTGATCGCCATGTATGATGGGTTCTGCACCAATGGATTGTAGGTTTCAGATCCTTTGTATTGAGCATTGCGATGTTTTGCAAATTTTGGAAAAAGATATTCAAAATAAGAGTTGGCCCTGTTTTTCCGAAATGGACCCATAATGAGATAAATGTCACTATTAGGTTTCTATGTCCTAATATTAGGTTGATCCAAAAGTTCTTGGGCACCTTGAAAAAATTTATTTTCGATTTTTTATTAACGTGTTAATATTTTAGCATGATGTTTATCATTCCAATGTTTGCAGATCTAATTCAGAGGAGATATCACTCGAAGTCACATCAACAAAACAGCTCTCCAAAATCTTTATTCAACAAAATAATCTCCCTCAACATCAACAACATTTTGCCATCTTTCAGGCAATCTCCCAATACCTTTAACAAAGAATCTAATCGGTTTCGAATCAAAATAAACTTGCAGATCTGTTAAAATTGCTTCTTCTGTTGCGTATTCTTTGCCAGCCAAAAAGTGCTGCATCGAGCGAAATAAATGGAAGTCGGACGGAGCCAAAAAGAAGCGAATAAAAAATCGAAAATAAATTTTTTCAAGGTGCCCAAGAACTTTTGGATCAACCTAATAATAACAGAAGAAATATTTATTTGAAAATTTAGCTTGGGCACCGTGATTGTTACATCTGCGCTGTTCATGTTGGGCCTCTTCTTGTTCATTCTATTGCTGCTGGTATCCCGGTCTTGGCACATTTTTGTTCGATTGTAAGTGTATTTTTGTAATTTCGACTCCAGATATAGCGTCACCCCCTCAAGTTAGACCATCGCAGGCTTCCACACTTTTTACCTCTATTTTTGGAGTTTTTTGACAAACATGATTCGTCATTCTTGTCTAAAATATTATAAGGGTTTTCTCAGTCGTTTCTGCAAATGGCCACAATTTATGGATTAAGACCTGCGTCTCTCGACATAATATCACCGATTTTTTAGATCACCAACGAATTGTGTTTGGCAAAAAAACTCCAATAATAGAGGTACAGTCAAACCTGCATATACAGGGTGGCGCAAAAAAAACGTGACAGCTTTAAAAACTGTTTATCTCCAGGATTTTATTTCTGATATAAAGCATGTGATATCACAAATTGTAGCTAAGATAAAGGGCTTTTAAATAAAAAAGATTGTCTCGATTCTAAAATTTGTTTCTGTAAAAATGATTAAAAGTGTAAAAAAATACTCTTCAAGACTTTTAGAGAAAAGAATTTAGAAAAAATGATTGAAAAAATAAAAAAAAACTAACAGGGGGGACCAAGGCATTTTGTTAGAGATGCGAATGCATATAGAGCCAAAATGACTCTTTTTTGGTCGAATCGATTGTTTTGTTTGAAAGCCCGTTATCTTAGCTACAATGTGGTATATCGCATGCATAATATTAGAAACAAGGGACCACAGGCGCCTATCGGCGCCTCTATGGTATTGCGAAATTTCAATGAGGGGCTATGACTTCATTCATAAAAATAGGTATATCCCCTATTAGAACTCATTTTTTTCGCCTGTTCTTTTTTTTAAACGAAAGCTGACATTCTGGGGAACACGATGGTATTAGCGACAAAAGTGATTTCGCTATCTACGACCCGTTCTGGCCTTCGAAGTAAAAAAAGCGTTACCCACATGCCAAATACTATATAAGATTAAATCCTGGAAATAAACATTTTTCAAAATTGTCACGTTTTTTTGCGCCCTGTAAGAGCACCCCTCGGGACCAGACAAAGGTGCTTTTATAATGGAGTGTTCTTATATCCAGGTTTGACTGTAAAAAATATTAAACCAGCGTGGAAACAACTTAAAGGAGCGTGGGTTTTCAAGATTAGATTGTAAAGTCAAAGATTTAATAAAAAAATATTTAAATTTAGACCATCGGACTATGTGGAAGTGGGCGAGGACGATCATTTCTCTCCCAGAGGCCAAGACAACATGCCTGACAATGTCTACGACACAAACATTTTTAATCCCAGAGCTCGACAAATCGGTGGCATGGTGTAAGGCTTTCATTTCGTGCCATTCACCTTTCCAGAAAACACCCTTTCCTCTTCGTATAAATATTGAAGAACAAAGCCAAACTGAATATTTAAACTATGTGTCTTGTAGCCAGACAACAAAAACCTCTTTTCAGCAATCTTATAGTCATTATTTTTTTAAGTTTTTATTCAACTGTCTCTAATCTAAAGCTAAAAACTTTTCTGGAGAACGGTTGTCCAACAAAAATAGCGAAAAACTATAATAATTGTAATATTGTTTGTTGTTGTGGCTTGTTTATTCCTGGATTGCTGTTTTAGTGATGGAGCTCCCCCTGCTGCCACCCTGTCCAACGGGAGTGCCATTAACAACCACCATCCATCCACATCAACAAGACTGACAACCCCTTTGTTGGTTGAGTCATCTACAGCTACCTGGTTAAGGAACAACGCTAGCGCACCTCCAGCCACCAACACTATTAACTCACACAGGTTCAGCTAATTCACATCATAACTTTTAAAGAATAATCATGTCTTATTTTTTGATCAACTCAAAAATTAGTGCGATTAGTGAGAGTCTTTGTGGTGGTTATTGTGAAGTACTAATTGCATATTATATACCTCGCTTGTGTTTTGTTCCGCGCAATTTACCCTGAAATTTTTAGCGATGGATTGAGAAACTCCAACTACCAACTCAATAATCCCTACCGACATTACACTCAACAACAACAAGAATACCAAGAGCAATTCGACATTTGAAGCTTTTGTGGTGTTTTGTATATTATTGTGCTTGTATTTGCTATTGTTTTGTTTACTTAAGTACCGTGCACACACTGCGACTTCCATTGTACACCTCAGGGCTGCACCGGATATGAAAAAATATCGGATATCGGATGTCAAAAGTGCCGGATATTTTCTCAAAAAATTGAAAAAAGTTTTGTCATATTATTATCCGAAAATTCGCCATTCTTTCGGATATCGGATATTCGCTGCAGCCCTGGTACACATCTCTGTGTGGGATTCTAAAAAAGTTTGTTTATACAATAGAGTCTTAGGAGTCAAGTGCCAAGTCGCAATATGTACACGGGGCTTTACAGAAAATGCTTCCGATTTTCCAGAAAATTTTTGAACTTTCTAATGCATACAAAATCGGGTCATCTTTTGTTATTTGTTGTTTTTCTAACAAATGGGAATCTAGTAATAACTCATGGAATTGTATTCGTATTCTAAGTTATATAATCTTTCGATAACAGAAGAGATTTGTGTATAAATCAGAAATGTCATTTACCAATTATATATACATTGTCGATTCTCAATTACAGTAACCATAATAAAAAAAATTCTGCTAAAAATCGAGCCAAAATTTATTATTGCTTGAGACAATGTCGAGTGTATAGTTTTTTCTGGGTTTTAGCAACTTTGTTCGCAACACTTTGTCACTTAGCACTTAGCAACACTTAGCAACACTTTGTTCAAATACATTAACATCTCCGCCTTCTTCGGGTCCAAATTTGTCCTCTTGTAGTCGTAGACGTTGCGCGCCAGAGATAAGATCGACTCACTCGCTACTTTTTTGCGGGGAATACGTGGAAGTTATTCTCGTTTTCCTAAACATACAATGACTTTATTTAAGAAGTACACACAGAAAATATTTATTCAATATTACCTGCCAGAATTTCAGTGGATTGGATGACGAGTGAATTCTTTTCATCTTTGCGTAGGCCACGATCTCCGCCTCGGTGCCGCTCATTTTGGAGACCCTTACTCCTTGAACTCCCGTTGTTGGAGTATATTCTCATTTGACAACCTAATATTTTTCTCAAAATTTAGCGGGAGTTTCAAATCACAATAAAAAAACGCTAAGAATTTTTCATTTACGATTTACATTTCATTGAATTCAAAAATTACCCGGGACAGACTTAAATATTTTTCCGGGACGGGGAAAAAGCCCTAAAAACCCTCCGGGACGAGACGATCCGTCCCGACCGTCCTCCATCCCTAATTCACACCTTTTGTTTGGCACAACCGTGTTTGACACTCGTATTCGCCCATAACATTTGCTGGGAACGTGCTTTCGACGAGATTTTTTTGCATTCAGTTCCCCAGTATGTGCCGAATTTGTAGACACCAAGACTATTCACGAGTTGGGCTTTTTATGGGCATTGCACTCTAAGGAAAAGGTAAATTTTGCAATAATCGTGCTCAGCAGGTTCTAAAACCCCAGTTCAAAATCCTAAAACCCCAATTCCGAATCTTCGTGTTAAGTGGGGGGACCAACAGTTTTTTCTGTCTTGAATCTTTTGTTGCATGTGAGACCTCTTAAAAACAATTACTTTTTTAGATTTTTTGACACATTTGACGAAAAAAACACTTCATAAAAACTAGAAGACTCTTCGAAAACTTTTCTAACTCGAAAAAAAGAGAGTTTTCGTTTCAAAATCTTATTGAGCACTCAAGTTTTTGACGATCAAAAATAATTGTTTTTGTGTTTTGTCGTGACCTGTTCGTAAGACCTGTAAATGCATTCTTGAGCACTTTCTCTTTTTTCCTAAAGCTTTCTCTTCATCTGTTGACTGTTTTAGAATGATGCCGAGTGAAGTCTGAAAGTCGTATAAAAAAACCAGTGGCAAGGCCTTAGTACAGGCCAAGGACAATGCTTTTCCGAGGCCAGTCTTCTTTTTGCCAACTCATTAAGGTCTCGATTAGCAAAAGATACTGCAGCTAACCTACTAATCATCAAAGCTAATCTCGCCGATGGAATCTTAGAAAAAGCAAAATAAAAGAACGAAGAAGAGCCAACAGAAGTTGTCGATATTTTGTTAGAAGATGATTTGTGATTTTATTGCTTGAAAATTGGTCTAATAAATGATTTATAAGAAATCAATGTTTAAAAAACTGTTGTGCATTAATTATTGTATGAAAACCAAAAAAAAATGAATGGCAGCGAAGCCACCAAGGAATTTTTCGAGTTTTCGAGTTTCGAGTCGAGCGCTCGACAACCATATACAAGAGTAAGGCTAAATGCTAGTATAAAAAAATTTAAAAAATGGTAAGAAACACCGCGATCTGGTCGTTTTGAAAATTTAGCGGGTAAATTCGTGGGTAACGGCTGTAACTGTTTTGGAAGATTTAAATTTAAAAATACCGTATTTCCTCTAATAGAGCCCCCCCCCTCTAATAGAGCCCCCCCCTAACTTTGAGGACCTATATCTCAGCCCAGAGTCAATTTTTTGCAAAGCTGTTTTACGCGTTTTCTTAACTCCCACGAGCTCTACCGATTGCACTTTTCAGATTTTAGTTGAGCACCCAAAAATCTCGAGATCGAATTCCAAATTTTCCGATTTTCGGGCATCCAAAAATAAAGCTGGGGGGGCTAGTACTAATGAGGAAATACGGTAGTCAACTATGAAATTTGATTGAAAGGTGTTGGTGAAAGGGGTTGAAAGTGTGGAACAGGCGAGTTTTGCCTTTGACAAGCACCAGTGACGTCACCAAACCCCCATCCAAGAAGAAGGCAATGCGGTCACCAGCACTCCTAATCTACCAGGGACTAGTGAATCAATGACAGCGGCTCCGGCTATTGCATCTGAGGATTGCCCACCAACGTATCAGCGTACTGTGTGGTCTCGGATGAGACGCCGATGGATGAAGCCAAGGACGGACGACGTTCCACGTGAAGCTATGCCGAAGTAGCCAGAGTGGGGAACTTAGTCTGAGAAGCTCCCCTCCTCCACCCGGAATGTCGAGCATTGTGCTCGAGTCGATCAACGACCAATAAAAAATAAATTTATTCTGGTTCTTGTACCATCTATTTTGGTTCGGAGATCTTCCACAATTTCATCCAATGAAGTTGTAATTTTTTCACCGTCCATTTTTAGATCTATTTTGTCAAAATATTTCCTAGGAAGACCTTTTAGCAAAAATTTCAAGTGATTGATTTTATCCAGCTCTTCTCATTTTTTGCCGAAAGCTGATGTATAGTCCAGAAAATTTGACTCCAACTGGAAAAGGACTGGGACCCTTCCCCTGAAAAAGTCCCTATATTGGATAGTATGCCATCCATGGTGCAGACAAGGTCATCTCCGTCTGTTTCCGAACCTATTTCGATTTTTCGTGCATAAATGGGAAACTTGAACATACACTTGGAATTGGACTGGGTGATCCGAGGATCGAGAGTTATACTACAGTAGTGTGAAGTAGGTGATCACAAGTTACTCTGGCGAAAAGAAGGATAAAACCGAAAAAAGGAAGTCTGGATCACGAGTTACTCTGGGCAAAAGTGGGATAAAACACAGATAGGTAGTCTGGATCACGACCTACTCTGGCAAAAATTAGAAAACAAAGCCAAATATATAGTGGATCACGAGTTAGTCGTCCATCTGAAAGCGGATCAATAGATCAAGAGTTACTCTTGATCTTTGATCCTACTCGTCGTGTCTGAAACACGATCAATAGATCTCGAGTAACTCTTGATCTATTGATCCCCTTTCAGATGGAGTAACTCGTGATCCTTACTCTATCTATCGACCTGAAAGTGGATCCAGGAGATAAATTTACTAAGGATAAATTTACCTAAAGCCACCATGTGTCCTCTGTCAAGGAAGGCTGTCAAAATAAGGTTAAAAGCAAATAAAATTCCTCTGGTGAAAATGCAGGGTCTCCCGAAAAACTCGGAAAATTTTGTGTGGTAGCTCTCTGCCCCATCGATTTCCCAAGTAAACTCGTATTTTTTTTTAAATCTGTTTTATAAAATCCCGATTCGGGATCCTGATTTTGCCAAAACTCCATCTCTACTAAATTTGACCAAAAAAGTCTTTTTGACCAAAAAAAGCTTTGTCCGGTGTAATTATATTTTGTGTTCTTCCTTTTAGCGCTAAGTCAGGGAACTTTCTAGCCAAATCAGATAATATTTAATTGTTATCCTAATATTGAACATCACTAACAGCAACACCCTCATCAGGTAATATTAAATGAGTAGGGCTAAGGACTGCTGCCCTGTAGGACCGGGTATGTGTACCTTAAGCCATCCCCTATCCCTAATGAAATGACCGCAGTAGAGGTGTTCCCAAATCCAGGAACCCCTCATTTAATACGGACTAGGGGTAATAACCATACCTGCACGCAGCGCCGGCGGCGCTCCAACCTGGCCTTTTTTGCATAAGAAACTTTTCTAGTTAGATTTTTTAAAGTTTTTTATCTCATCCCCTTTCATATTTTACAACCTTCATCTCATTGTGTGAATAGATCGTGTCCCGCAAGTTTGGATGTGTTTGGCGGTGACCTTTGATTGGCACAGATTCAAATCTTGTTTTATCGTGTTTACCAGATGCTTAATCATATAGACAATTGCACTTTGGGTAAATGTTTTTGCTGATTTTAACTCGGCTGTACTGCTGTTAAGTTTTTAATTTTTTTTATTAACCCTCGTTTAGCTTATCAATCACAAAGCACCGTCTTATTTTTGGTTTATAACATGTGTGTGTTCCCGATTATGGGTTTTCAAAGCAGCTAACTATTCAGATTGAAAAGAAGGATTGTATCATATTGAGTAGTCAACATGGCAGAGTTTATGGACAGAATTCCTTTGAATGATGAACAAAAGCCGGCTCTGGTGTTTGCCTTCTACAATGCTGTGTTCTTTTCCCTGGTCAGCTGAATTTTAATTTCCATGTGTATATTAAATCTGATTTGTATGTTTTAGCTAGGTCTGTGCCTGGCTGGACTATTCGCTGTCTACCAAGTTCTCTATATGTTTTTGAGGCCCATTTTGTGGGCAATGTTGGTGGGCACTGTGTTGTTTCCGTTCAAGCGCAAAATGAGCATCAACTTCAAAGGTAACTTGTGTTTGTTCGTCTAGTTTTTTAAAGTCATATCTAATCTATGTTTAGGCTGGTTGAAGAGCCTGGGTATTCTATTCATTTATCTGTGTAGCCAATAGACCAATAAACATAACTTCAGATGAGGAAGACCGGCCTTTGGTGGTTGGAGTAGCACTTCTACCACTTCAAAGCATCAAAAACATTTCTGAGAATGTGTATGACACGGCATTGAGGTAAGCATGTGGGTTCTCTGTCTTTAATTTTGTCGTATTTTGTAAAACACAAAGCCGTATAGTTAAGTGGCCCTTTTTTACATTTCGGAATTTTCGCATTCGCCTCTTTTTCAGACCATCTATCTATCTTCGCTCTAAAAATTTATATAATTGTATAAGCACAATAACTAATTTAGACGAGAGACCAAACTGTAAAATTTATCGAAGTAAGCGGGAAATATATTTTTGGGTGTAATCATTGGTAGGGTCAATTGTATATGGTGGGTAAGTCGATTAACTGAAAACCGGTTCTCGCCAATAAACCGAAAATTGCTTTTTGGTCAATAAATCAAAAACTAAGTTCAAAAAAATCCCGCATCGAACCGAAAACTCGGTTTTACCGATCAAAATTTAAAACAAAACGGAAACGATAACCGGTTTTTCATAACCGAAAGATCTAAAAAACCGAATGAACCCTATCCTGGCGTAATCACTACTTTTTCAGCTCAACGGGAGCTATTTGCGCGGTGCTGTATGTAGCCTTGAAAATTCTCACATTCGACGATGTTTTCTTGAGACTGCTCTCCTGGATCGGCATATTTTGTTCAGCCATGGACTCGGTCATTGGATTTTTCACAATGAATTGGGTAAATTAAGGTTTCACTTTTGAGGAAAATATTTTCCCCTTGTTTTTAGGTGGTGGCATTTGTGTTTCTCTACTCCATGGCTTTCGCCTCTTACATTTGTTTGAAGGACACGAAAACGATTCACAAAAAATCTGCCAGGGCATTTTCCATCCCTATTTGGTAATTTTCTGACACAAAACTGGTTTTCATTGTCAATTTTGTGATAACCTCCCAAGTTTGACACCGCCTAAGTCCTGGGCCAATGATCGTTATCTGCCATATATTAGGTTGTTCACAAAGTTCGTAAACCCCTATAACTCAACTTTTTACCAACTACATTGCAAATCTGATATTTAAATCTAATAATATTTTTTGTAATTTTGGACCAGGTATAAGGAAATTTTGTTATCTCGATTTCTGACCCCGATTTTTTATGCCTACCGTGTGAAGAAGGTTGTTTTAGGCAGGGTTTGACGGATTAAGTGACAAAAAAGTAAAACTTTCAGGGATAACTGCTCGCTGGTAAGGACAGAGTGGCAAAATTCAGTTTCTTTATGTTTTTGTCTATTTCACAGCAATTACTATATGTCATTAGACGTCGGAAGAAACGCTTTTTCATCTTGTAGAATAAAATTTGCTAAAACAATAGATAAATTTTAAGAAAAATGTTTTTTTTTGTAAAAAAGTCATTTTTCGGTGGGTTAAATTTGGCATATTTTGTCGTCTTTTTACCCTTCCCTAAATTTGAATAATACTTTATCAGAAAGCCCTGCTATTTTTACGTCAGATTCAATTAAATTAACCAAAAAAAAGAGATGCAACAGAAAGTTATGGCCAAAAGAAGATCACCTTTCACCATTTCATCAAATAACGTTGTGACGTAAAACTTTTCGCTGGGCAAACCTCAGATTCTGACACTGGATTCGTGTTCAGCATAGTCGATTCGCTTGTGAAACTGCTCTTGCATTTGAAAAGTACTTGTCAAATTTCAAATCCGCTCGAGACAAACAAACATATAGTTCAAAAAACCTTGAAATTTTTCTCATTTAAATGTTTGTATGTATCGGCGTCGAATGACTTATCACGTTGTACATATACGTTTAGTAATTGCTGTGAAATAGACAAAAACATAAAGAAACTGAATTTTGCCACTCTGTCCTTACCAGCGAGCAGTTATCCCTGAAAGTTGTACTTTTTTGTCACTGAATCCGTCAAACCCTGCCTAAAACAACCTTCTTCACACGGTAGGCATAAAAAAATCGGGGTCAGAAATCGAGATAACAAAATTTAGAGATGGCATATGGCTTATTTCGGGACGGGACGGGACAAAATCTACTTTAAAAAATTTCGGGGCGGGACACCGGGACGGGACAAACTATAAAGTTTCGGAAAAAGTGACGGAAATCCGGGACAGAGCAAATTTTCGGGACGGGTCAAACGTTTCCTCCGTACGGGACGAAAAACACTGGAAATGGCACACATCTTTATTCATGAAACAGCTATAACACGACATAACATGAGCAAGGAGAGCTAGACATGTTCAAGATCAATAGCGGTTCAAGTACATCAACATCTCTGCCTTCTCCGGGCTCAAGTTAGTCCTCCTGTAGTCGTAGATGTCCCTGGCCAGAGAGAATATCGACTCACTTGCCACG
The DNA here is from genome assembly GCA_029231635.1 of Ditylenchus weischeri. NCBI lineage: Eukaryota > Metazoa > Nematoda > Chromadorea > Rhabditida > Anguinidae > Ditylenchus > Ditylenchus weischeri. Next base: position 58,942 of record JAMRYI010000034.1, on the reverse strand, counting down.
CTTGTTGCTGGGGCGGACAGGTACTTCTTTGCAAACTTGGCCAAGATGGGGAAGTCGTCTTCATTTTCCTAAACATGCTACGCTTTAGCTGGAAATAAACAATAAAAATATGCAATTCTTACCTTCCAGAACTCTAACGGGTTGGACGACGAGGAAATTCTCTTCATCTTCGAGTATATCATGATCTCTGCCTCTGTGCCGCTGATCTTGCAGGCTTGTACATGTGGAAATTCATCATCTTCATCATCAAAAAAGGACTCCTCTTTCCTTTTTTCTTCAACGCCGGGGAGGAGAGATCTTGTTCAATGTCGAGTTCCACTTCAATATCGTGTTCGCCAACTTTCTCGAGTAGCCACTTCGCCGCCTTCTGGTTGAACAAGAACTTGTTCGCCGAATAGTAGTCTTTGAATCGAGGGTCCAGGAAAGTGGCAATGACGTGAATCCTCAAAATTATATCAGCATAATTAGTGGGATGACAGGCCAAACAGCAAAATGCCTACACACTTTTTGAATTGGGACAAGTTTTAAAAAGTCGGGACGGGACAATAAACCCGGGAAGCGGAGAATTTGTCCGGGATGGTACGTCGGGACGGGACAGACTGAAATTTTTTTAGGGACGGGATTCCCGTCGCGTCCCGAGGTCATCTCTAACAAAATTTCCTTATACCTGGTCCAAAATTACAAAAATTATTATTATATTTAAATATCAGATTTGCAATGTAGCTTTAACAATTTCGTTGAGTAATTTGGATTTCTGAGAACACTTTAGATGCTTAGGTGCCACAGAAGAAACAATTTTAAAATAATACTTGTTTTTAATAAAAGTTTTTTATTGAAAACCAAAAAAAAAAGTAAAAATAAAACGACATCAAATGTCCTAACACTGCTGTAATTGACCCTTTCAGGATTTTTTTGCTGGCCCATATTTCCAACCTGTTTGGACCAGTCAGAGTGGCCATATTTGCGTTTGTTACCACCCTGCTATCCCTGACTTCAGCTGGCCTAGTTGGTCCAAACATCTTGGAAGAAGCATTAGAGGAAGAAACAACAGATCAATCACAAGAGGACCCCAATCATAAGTCATCCGCCCAAGAATCACTCCAAGACAAGCCCAAGTCCATGCATTTGGAAGAGCCAAAAGCGGCAGTAGAAGTGCCTCTGCCCGCATCCACAGATCGCATTGACAAGGCTATTTCGGGAGATGGTCATCTGAGAATTATAGGTGCTCTGTGCCTAATCCTCTGGACCGCTCACCATGATTTGTGCCTCATATTTGTGCTCATACCTTTTTTGATAGCCTGTTTCCTCAAAATTGGTCTAGTTTTTTTTAAATTGCAATAGTTATTTTGTGTGATTGTTTAGGTGAACATCTGGGTGTCAAAGACTCCTTTCTGCATTTCGCACTTGCTGCCTGGAGTGGTGTCCAGGAAAACGTCCAAAAACTGATTAATATTGTGGCCGCAGGGTCTTTGCGCAACTTTGTCAAATTGCTGTTCACAAGCGATCGATTAGTTAGTGGATGGTACTTAACTGCAAATCTCTGAAAAAATGACAGCAAATTGAAATCGATTAGGCATGTTTTAGCAGTCATTTTAGAAGCGGAATCCACCAACAGACGCGGAATGGTCGATTTTGGTTGTCACCGAGAAAATTTATGGCCAGTTAAAAGTAGCCAAAATTGCAGGGAGACGTTTTAGGGGAAAGTTTGAGTTGTCTTGGAAGGGAGGCGGCAAAGCGTTTTTGGGTTCATAGGGTTGGTTCAGGAGTCACAAGTTTAAATCCTCTTAAATCCCCATTTTTTCGACCCCTGAGGTCCTGAGGACAACTTGAATTTCCCCGCAAATTGATATTTTTTAGAGCTATGCATCGGGATTTCGAGACTTTAATTTGAACGCATTTTCGACCCACTGCAAAAGACATTGATAACCGATAATTTAAGGCCCCGTAGCTACTTTTCATACCTCTGTCTGTTGGCTGTTTTTACTTATTATTAAAAAAAAAATTGACCTGCAAACCTGAATCCCAAAATTGATAAATCGGGATCCCGAAATCTTCTAATTTTTTTACAAACTAAATCGACCATTTCGCGTCTATTGGTGGATTCAGTTTATTAAATGACTGCTAAAATATGGATAATCGATTGAGATTAGCGATCAAAATTAAATATTATCCTTAGTTGTTGGATCCTACAAAAGTGAGAACGTGATGAGTATTAAAATTCAGTTTGTGTCAAGCCTGAGCACCAAAGTAGATCTGATTTCTTCCATCTGTGTGATGGTCGCCGTTGCAGTTAGCTCATTGTTCCTAGTCTTGTTTGTGGTGTTCCAGGTGCACGGTGAGACTGTTCACCTGATAAAATTAGGAGGCAATGTGGTCTCCTCTAATCCAGACTGGTTGAGGTGAGCGGTTTGGAGCTAAGTTTTTTTACCAATTTTTTAAATTTTTTTTTGAAGATTTGCCATGAACTACACGGAAGGTCAATTCCGAGAGCATGATATTGACGATTATGTGGAACAGGTTTTGTTCTCTTAACTAAAATAAATTTTAAGATTGACATTGGGTTTTGCAGGCCTACCAGAAAGGCAGAAAATGGGCAGCCTTGAACATCAGATCACTGGCTGATCCAACAGACACCGACAGAGCTGACCATCTGGAACAACAGGCTAATTTGGTAAATAAATTATTGAGTCTACATTTTAGCTCACTACTCTCAAGTTCAATTCCGTCTTGGGTCACCTAACTTTTTTTAAATGATTTTATGTGGAGTGAATTCCGGGTGGAATCAGACTTGCAGGCTGTCACTCAACGAAAAATACAATCATGATATTTGCGATTACCATATGTTCTCTGATATGCCGACCCCCCGAAAGTGAGCCTAATACAGTCAAACCTAACAAAGTGAGGCGCCGGTTTAGAGGGAGAGGGGAGCTGCCGGATTAAGGAAGTTTTGATGTTCCTTATGCAAAATTTAATTTTGCACTATTTTTTTTGCATTGTAACTCTGGTTTGTCAACAAAATATGCTCCAAAACCAACACATTAGGTACATTAGATCGTTTTCGGGTGGGCCGTTTATTAGAGGAAATACGGTAATTGGATAATTTACATTGTAGCCATTTCAAATACGTAAATTTGCATGTGAACGTTCTAGCTTATCGACAATCTGTACCGCATGTGGGAGGACAGGCACAATGAGCATGTCAACAATTCCACCGACAAATCTGCTTTGGTGTCTAAGAGTGGGGACTGGATGGCTCAAATCATGAGTGCATCCAACATGGAAGCGCTCAAAAGCGAGCTAACTGATGTGATCACTGAAAACTACGAGACTGTTATTGCTGTATCATTTTCCTCATAATTATATGAATGGTTGAAATTTAATAAAAATTGCAGATAGTTCAATCCATTTGGGGAGTGTTGCTGCTCAACCTGACTCTGCTCTCCACCATCGTAATTGCCATCTTGAGTCTGGTGCTCAACTTCGGCTTTGACATTCTCAATTTCCTTATTGAAATTATTGTGTTTTTGACGGCTGTGTACTATTTATTGGTAGATGTTGAAGATTTTTTTTAACATTCCGTAATTCCTTTAACAAAAAGCCCCATCATTAAATTTTCCAATCTATCTTTAAGGGGCATACTCGTCGCCGATGGAGTTATTTTAATAGGCGAGTACCACTGAAGTTCAAAAAACGCATTTTAGTAAAAGTCGAACAAAAGCAATGCTTCCAATCGGAATCGAACCCAAGAGCTACCTCCGCAGTACGGCGCCGCTTTACCACTGAGCCACCAATGCTTTAGCGTATATTTTATTTTCTTTGAACAAGCGAAAACATCAAAAATGAATAGGCGACAAGGGGCGTTCTTGCATAAATTCTAACTTTTCATATCTAGTTGCGTCCTTCAATCCTTCCAACAAAACATCAACTCAATCTCTGTGCTGGTCCAGGAAATCAGCTTCATGTTGAAGGTGCTGCATAGGCGGATATTCATTGTTTTCTAAATGCAGAAGATTGGGAGTGGCAGTGGGTATCATTCACTTGCTCAGATCTAGAGTATAGAAAAGCTGCAAAATGATACGAAATAAATATGTAACCTTGGAAATCAGTGACAGTGTTTTTTATTAGTTATCACAAGATGGTAATCAACAATCTTGCATTTCAAAATAATCCTTTTTTGAATCAAACTGGTACCCGCCTTTCAAAATATTCCCATCGACGGCGAGCATGCCCTTTTAAGGGGCATGCCTGTGCGTACGAAATTGTTGCCCGCCAATTCAAAAAATTATCCTATTCATCAAACTTCTGTACGGATTTTTTAATTTGGTTTCTAACAAAACTACATCTAAAATTAAATTTCAGGCCTTGTTTTATTAACCACCAAATAATTAACCACAGAAGTTTGATGATTAGGAAATTTTTTTGAATTTGTTGATTGAATTTGAATTTTTTTTAATTGGGCCAAATAAAATTGGACCAATGCAAATTGGGCAATTTAAAATTGGGCCAAATTCAAATTGGGCCAATGCAAACTGGGCCACATTTTTGAGTCAAGCAACACGGGTACCAAGGTAATGTTTTTTCACCAGACTTTCACCTTTTTCCTATACTTGAGTGCTTTTTCGAATTTTACATAGGAATTGGTGTCCCATAAGTCTTTTGCGGACTTTAAAGCTTATTTTTAATAACAATTTCAGAAAAAATTTCGAAATATACAGATGTGTAGCCCATTCGCTCCTCTTTCGAATGATATGTAAACACAAATAATTAATCATCAAAATAGTCACCTTTAGCCTCAATACATTTCTTAAGGCGTTTAGGAAAGATGTCAATATGTTGTGGAATGTTATCCCACTCTTGGACAAGAGATGCCTTCAATGCTGCGATTGAGTTGAGGGCACTTGAGCATGCTTTTGACTGTAAGTAGGGCCAGCCAAAATAATCCATGAAGTTCAAATCAGGAGAGTTGGGGACCCACTCACCCACAATGGTTGGATTGTTACCCCGATGGGAGTCCACCTTAATGAAATCGGGAAAGTCTCCCAAAATTATTCTTCTTCTATTTGTTCTTTTTTGCAAAAGTACAAACAAATGTTTGGTGAATAAAATAAGTTTACATATCATTTGAAAGAGGAGCGATTGGGCTACACATCTGTATATTTAGAAATTTTTTCTGAAATTGTTATTAAAAATAAGCTTTAAAGTCCGCAAAAGACTTATGGGACACCCGTTACATTCTATATAAAGCCACCTCTTGTGACCGACTTTCGGTGGCTTTATATCGCGAAGGCATTAAACGAAATTATAGACCTTCTGAAGACCGGATATGGAGTCGCGTACAAACCGTACTCACCAGTGTTGGATGGAAACCTGATTGTGAATGAACTGACCGAGACATTACCGTTTGTAGTCAAGTCCAGAATTACCGACATGGAGACTGAAGGCCGAGTTACTAAAGTTACCGATTGTGAGGCCAAATGCCAGAGATGGAAGAAGTCACTGTCTACGGACAGTTGGACAAGGACCGTTGTGGCGTGGGAGTTAACGTTTCAGGTACCTCAACGCAGATGAAGTTGGCAATGGAAGAGCTGGTGAATCGATTCGCATCTCTTTCTCTACTGGATGGCCTCAGCAAGATTCCTCAAGCCCCTGCACCGTCGTCTCAAGCCGTAAAGTAGAACCGCCGCCTCAACTACCGGATGTACCAGCCACACGATCCCCACTCAAATGCGCTACCAAACAGAAGACCGAAGTATTGACCAAGGATAGATGTGAACTGAAGCAGGGTACAGAGTCACCGTCACCTCAGCTCTTGGACCTTAGGTCCGGTGTCGGTTTATGTTGAAAAGTCACCAAAAGAGTTATTAAACTTTACTAATTGGCGGGCACCAATTTCGTACGAACAGGCATGGCCCTTTTATATTTTTATAAAATGCGGTCATTTTAATGGTTAGGTGATTTCCCATTTTTCAAAATTCGCGGTGATTCACCGGTAACTCATCGCCCATCACCCAACCCTAGTTATGTTCAACTTATTTTGACGAAATTTTAAATTTTTCTTATTGAATACTCATATTTTTTTGGTTGGCTTACTAGTGACAAAGTCATAAAAACGGCAATTTTTTTCAAATTTAATTTTTGAGTGGTTCCCTATGGTTTAAAAAAGGGTGTAGGTGCGTTTGCGCACACTAAAAAAGGTCTTTAATGTTTTAAATTAAAATTTTGACCAATTTTGTCAGCTGAAATATTTGTATTGTAGGCAAGCAGTGATGAGCAGTGGGTGCCACTGAAAGTGGTCAATGACTTCACTTCTTCTTTCCAATTTTCCAACCCATCCAACCGTAATAATGGATCTAGCTCGGAACACCCACAAAGACCCAGTATTGGTGAAGCTGTAGAAAGTGCCATCAGGTTTTTGTTATTGCTACACTTTGATATAATTGACTTTATTGTTTACAGTGGAGTGTTTGTGCTCAGTGCCAAAATGTCCATATTCTACGGATTATACACCTACTTTGTGCACTCGCTGTTTGACCTTAATGTGGTCTTCATCCCTTGCTGTTTAGCTAGCATTTTTGCAGCCATCCCTATAGTGGTAACTTTTAGTAACTGTGTGTGTTTCTAATGGGAATTCTGAAGCCATGGCTAATTTCAGTTACCGTATATTTTTAATAAACGACCCAAAATGTATTACATGTGTATTTTTTAAATTTCATTCTGGAGCAACATTTGTTGACAATTCAGCGTTGCCATGTCAAACAAACTTGTGTACAATTAGCCTTAGGTCTACAAAGGTTTCGAATTTTTTAAAGGATAATTTTTTTGCCCATAGAATACTCGTTTTTGCCCATAGATTTTAAAATTTTTGCGGCAATTTAAATTTTATGGTCAGAAAATGACTGAGATTGCTCAGAATCCCACCCTAGAAAGGCCACAAGCCACTGAAAGTTTGCTTTTTTGGGTTTACTGAAGGCGGGTAAACTTCTTGCAAAAATAGAATCTAACCCTGAACCATCCAGAACCACTTTAAACCACTCCTAACCACTTTAAACACTGGTTAAGGATACTGGTTGGGTTTTAAGTTATTTACCATACTGGTCGAGAGTGCTTCAATGGTTCAGGGTGGGATTCTGAGCGATTGAGCCGATAAAAATGTGATTCTGATGCGCGCAATTGGTTTTTCGTAAAAAGTTTACTCCCCCTTCAGTAAACCCGAAAAAAGCAAACTTTCAGTGGCTTGTGGCCTTTCTAGTGTCGGATTCTGAGCAATCTCAGTCATTTTCTGACCAAAAAATTTAAATTCCTTCTTTGGAATCTCAATTTTCTGGGCATTTTTTGGATTAATTGAGCGATTCTGATAAATGGCGTTTTTAGCTGTGGCCTTTGGTGACTTCTCCTTTTTGTTCCTTTTTTAGCATTCGCTTATAGATGTTGCGAATCTAACTTTTAATCCTGCACAAGTTCTGTCTGATGTTGCAATACTCGGTCGTCAACAAAATAGGGCTCTAAAACTACATTAAAAAATACATATACATAGGGCTTTCGAACCCAAAATTTCCAATTTGAGTACTTGGATTTCGATATCGCCACCATAAGTAACATACACACGTAGAACTACTTTCTCTCATTGAAAACTGGCTAATCCACACAAATTTAGCCTCCCTACGTGGTTGGTATACTGGGGTTCTTTGAACTATTCCTCGTCAGAGGCGAGACCGTAGCTGGATTTGTATTTGCCCTAGCCAGTCTTGCCCCACTGTTCTTTGCTGATGCGGCCTTTTACAGGGAAATCAAGTGAGTGTTATCCCTACTTATCTACTACCAACCAAATATGCTGATTTAGTTTCTTGAGATAATAAATTTTTTATTTCAGGGGTAGCCATCCCTATGTCACTGGCCTAAGTGTTGTCGGTGGGATTTACTGGCTGGGCTTACAAGGTGCCATAATCGGCCCGATTATCCTTGTTTGCATGATTGTGCTCGCCAATCTCTACAATTTGACTAGAGCTGAGTTTGTGGGCGCATCCAGAGCCACTGCCTCTGTAGACTGAGCGGATTGACTAAGGAGCGAGAACAAGAAGAAAAAGTATGAAAACAACACCTTATTCTTTTTTTAATAAATGAAGCCTCTTAGCCAGCTAGTCCGCTAAATATAATAAAAAGGTACAGGGTGAGTTAGACTCTAGCATTTTTGGACAAATATTATCGTGGGGATGTGTAGAGTGGTTTAAATAAATTACGAAAATACGAAAAAAAACACTAAAGAGTACTGTGCACCGCGAATTGAAATTTAATCTATTTCTATTGCTATCAATGGTGATATTACTTTAGTCAAAAATTTGGGGTGAAGCAAGTGAAGTTTCAAAAATAGTCAAAGCTAAAAGGGATGCTATACAACCTCTACCCACTCTCCTTCCTTAAAGTTGCGTAAAATATTGGCTTTCCGCTGAGGTATAGGTCCTTAAAGTCAGGATGAGGGCTAGTTTAGAGCAAGGGACTATTTAAAAAAGGTAAGCAGACTGTTTATCACAAAGCAGAAAACTAAAATAAACAGACAACATTCAAGCTCACAGCTCAAAAATAAAAAGTTTATACAGTCTACTATCGTATAACCCAACGTTTTTAAACATTTTTGAAAATAGGGTCGCCTTATTTCGAGAGACTGGCAAAAGTTTTAACATTTTTGAAAAACGCTAAGCAAAATCGAAATTCTTACGGTATTTGGGAAAATACGACCTTAGTATAGAATATCCCCACCATTCATCCCCCCATAAATATTTCCATATAGGACCATAGTAAAAAGTACCCAAAAGTATCCAAAAACAAAACAGTACAAAAAAGTACCCCTAACATATGCTGGCCAACCCTGAGTCTAAGCCTAAAAACGGTAGTCAAATCGGGATGGTAAAATTTATGGGGAGGGAGGTATTTTATAAAAGCGCCGAACAGACTGTCAAAACAGACCTGGCAAAAGCCTGGCTAAAGTTCTTTATCTCACATCCTCCCAAAAGTGGGTTTTGATAACTTTTTTGAGCAAGAAAACATGTTTTCAGGGTGGGGAAAGCATTTTAAATAAATTTTTATATACTAAAACTTTGAAAAGCCATTAATTTTTTTTAGTATTTATAGCGCTGGTTTTTTGTAGTAGACTAGTCTCTAATGCATTCTTATGATTGTTTGCAAAATAGATTCTGTGTTAATAAATTTTATAGTCTAAAGTCAGTTTTAGGATACATCACTAGTTTTTGCACGCCCTACGGGCGGTTTTTATTTTCACTTTTTAATTTATTTTCTGCTGATTTTTCCGTAGCAATTTTCAATTTATTTTTCCACTTTAATTATTTCTTAAATGCTTTAAAAATTAGAAAAAGGCTCGATTTTAACCGTTTAATCTTCGATACGGAGTTCGGTTTACAAAAAAAGACTCAGCCGTAAGGAACAGTGAATTAGTTCAATTGCCTGAATAGTGAAACCGGGCGATTTGTTAGTTTGAGTAAAGATCAATTTTCAAACAATTTTTCAATGATACGTTTTTCATATTGTAATACATAAAAATATGAATAAAAGATGTGAAGATATGAATAAAAAAATAAAGTCAAAAACTAATTAAATTGTTGAACCAGGCGATTTTGCTGTTTTAAATAAATACATGTATATGTTTTCATAAATTCTATACCAGGGTCAGAATCTGCATTACGCAAATATGATAATTGTAAATTAAAGTTTCTGAAAAATTAACGGATAAAATCACTTTAACTAATAATTCATCACTTTATAACTTATAATTTATTTGCATAGTTTCATTTTTCGGTGTTTGAAAGATCTCCTTAACTAATATTTCACTATTATTTTCATTTGATAGAGCTGCATATAGTTAAGACTGTAATCATATAGAAGATATTAATGATCCAGGTAGAGCAAGTTTAATAAAAGGTGTATCAAGTTATTCATCAAACTTGAGTAAACAAAAAAATTTAGAATTTATTTTAGATAGTTCAGATTTATTTGAGCATAAAATTCAGAAATTTACAACATTGAGAGATGGAAATATTTCATTTTGCATAACACTAAGTCATTATTTATTGACACATAACACGATGAAAAACAAAAGCATCAACAAAAAGTAACAACACGAATTTTAAAACACTAATCATCCTTTTCACCAACAGCAGCTCTTCTATTTTCACCAGCCACACGTTCAGCTTGTCGATTCCTCTTTCCTTTTTTTTCTTTGGATGTGCACAGCTAGGGCAGTCCGAGTGATGAGAAGCAGCGAAATGTCCACACGAGTCGGATCGAAAGAGCGAATTTCCTCCACCAAAATTTGCTTGAGGGCTGTTTCATCATGAGCTGACCTTCTTCGTCGATTAGGCCTTCTGAGTTGGGAGATCTTAAGCGCCGAAGCAACACCTGTAAGCGTTAGAGTTGGCTTTTTTGAATATAAGAAAGCAATTAGGACTCACCAATCTCTTTCTTGAAAAGACTGAGAACTTCCCAAATGATTGGACGAACCTTCTTGAACCAAGCGTTCAATCGTGCATGAAAAGCCTCCAATTCGCAAGTCGTTTTCACACTGCCTGAATGAAGCGATAGGTAATTTACGTGGATAACTACCTGTAACTAACCAGGTATATCTAAGCCGAAGTGCATCCACATCAAATGAGAAAACCTTGGAGATCAGACGACTTGGCCAGCTTCATCGTATTCGCCGATCCAAATCTTAAAAAACGTAAAAAAATTAATTGCAGCAAATTAATTTTTTTACCTTCGTCATATAGCAAAAAAAGTTAGATATGCCATGAAACGCTTCTTCATCATTGAACTTTCTAACATCCGCATCTTTATGCTCTCGATAATTCATGTCCATTAAATGCTTCCAAGATTCGTAGAGACATTCTTGAGGAATCAGAACCAAAGATATCATTTTTCGAATGTACTCATTCAATCTGGAGCTGCCATTGTACCTGAAACATTGTTGGTATGAACGATAATGCGTCCGGAAAATAAGTCCAAGTTTACTCACTTGTTTTTCAACGGCCTGGATTTAAAAAGACGCATTAGAACAGCTTGTTCGAAATGAAAGTTGCAACCACGGTGTTCAATTCTAGGAATGCGACCTAAAATATATTAAGTTAGAGCGAAGTAAATGATCCACAAAAAATCATACCACCAAAAACCGCGTCCACTGAAGCGTAGATTGCAGGCTCGAAGTCAGAAAGAATCACCTGCGGTGTCCAATTACGAAATCCAGCTATGTTGTGCACCATCCACGAAGAAAGGTTCTCCATAATGAAAACGTAGTCACCAGTCCTGCGACGCGTCATTAATGCATTCACCATGGGAACAAACTAAACTAAAAAATTTGTCACACAATTCTTGAGACTCCTTTTATACAGTATAATGCTTACCCATCTATTAATCCATGAAAAGAGAAGTTTTGGGCAAAACCTTCGCCGCTTGTTTTGAATGTTCCATCTAATGCGATCACACGAGCACGAGCTAACTCCTGGAGAACATACGTTAATTACGGAGACAGCTCATAAGAAATTTTACCTCCATACATCCAGGAGAGGACAGAATAATACATCGTTGGTACGATCCGTGCTGCTCTTCTACTGCTGGTCCAGAGTCGTAAATCACAAAAGACGACCCATCCGAGTAGTTTCTCCAGACATCATCAAGTACGAGCCTTGCAGGGTCGACGGGAGTACGAGGGTAATTTTTGGCCGCCTAACATTGTGAGAATTTCTTTCTAGAGGTCTATTTTTCAATATTAGCACCACACCTGACGAGTCTTTTTAATCAGCTGTGATAGGTTTTTTGGTTCGATAGCACTTTTCGCTGCATTGGAGCAATTCGTATCTTGAAGAGATTGTATGAGAATATTCCGAGGAGCAAGCTAAATGAAAAACAACTAGAATATTGTTCAAAGGCTCTCAAAAATTGCCCACCAGTAAGTTAGATTTGGCTATATCAATTGCTTTCCTGGTGAGCTCATGAAGCTCGACATCAATTGGATCAGCTGGATGACTGTGCTCTTCCTGCGATTCTTCGAAATATTCTCCGTCACGCATGATGACTCGTTTGCGGCAGGACAAATCATTTTTTCGGAATCTTTCGCACTGATAAGTCTGCATTTCTTCACCAAGGATCCGAGTAATATTCTTGTACCGGAAGTTAAAGATGTAATCTGAAGTTCTCAAGGATAAAAACATGGGAAGAGATGATGAGTACATTAATCTAACTTACTGTTATAACACAAGAGACGCCGGTGATCTTTTGAAGTCTCAGTTCTTCGGGAATCCAACCACTTGATAACACCTCTTTCCTCTGCCGGAACTGAGTAGAAGCCTGCTCTCGTCTGATTTGCATTACCGACAAAGATTTATTCTTCTTCATCGCTACTGATTAAGTCCCAATCGATGTCCATTGCGTTCAAAATTCTAAAAATTAGAAATAAAACGATACAGAATACTAGCAAGTACTGACTGAAAAGATGGGTGAAACACAAAATGGTACATAATGATTTGGCCGAAAATATAAAGGCGATTCCATCGATTGGCGAATTATATAATGGTGATTTAACCGATCGGCGAGAAAAAAATGGTGAGTGAACTGTTTGGCGAAATAAAAATTGGCGAGTTTATCGTTTGGCGAGTTAACTGTTTGGCGAGTTTTATTTTGGCGAGTTTATCGTTTGGCGAAATGTATTTTGGCGAAATTCATTTTGGCGAATTAATCGTTTTGGCGAAACAATCGATTGGCGAGTTAACTTTTTGGCGAAGCATAACCCCACCAAAAAGGGGCAGCGCCAGATTGCGCAAATTCAAATTGCGCAACCGCAAATTGCGCACAATTCAAATTGCGCACAATTCAAATTGCGCACCCGTAGATTGCGCACACGTAGATTGCGCACCCGCAAATTGCGCGCAACTCAAATTGCGCACCCGCAAATTGCGCACAACTCAAATTGCGCACACACTTTTCTTCATTTCTTCAAACGTCTTTTTTTCGTGAACTATATCAAACTCATCTCGCGGTGTTTTGCCATAGGCGCTGCTTTGTCCGGCGGTGTTTTGTCCGATGAATCTTCGCAAACAAGAGTCTTATACTACAACGAAATTCTAGGTCTCTTACACTTATCACGACTACCCGCTAATAGAATCACAAATGAAAAAAACTTAGCGCTTTATAAAACAAACGTATTTATTCTGGAAAACAAGGTATTTAATCGTAACAACCATCAATATTTTCGAACATTTCACAATTAACGGTCTTTCTGTGTCACACTGCAGTTTTTCTTTGCTGTCTCTGGAGCCGGAACAACAATAATTGAAAAAAATTAAACTGACCGAATATCATCATTACTCATCTGCGGACTCGATAAAAGCGCATTGAGTAGCAATCTACGGGTGCGCAATTTGCGGTTGCGCAATTTGAATTTGGCGCTGCCCACCAAAAGTTCTTGAGTTCTGATTCAAAAATTACTGATTAAACGGGCAATCAAACTTTTTATTTAACATTTTTACAAGATATCACCGGCAATTTAAGAAACCAATAAAACTTGACACTTTGGACAACATGACATAGACTAGCATTGATAGTTCGGCTCCTCTAGCACCTTTCTTAATCACTAATATATTCTTCGTCAACTGAATCTTCTTTCGTTTGCTTTTGTGTATTTTCTTTCCGCTCAGCTTCCTTCACCGAAAGATCATGAGACTTTTGATGGAACACGAAAGAGATCGTGCCACAGCCCTGAATACTTCTGAGAATTTGATCTGGTACCTTCTTATAATCTTTCTGGGCATGGTACCTGAAATAAAAAAATGCGCTACAAGCCAAACAGACGAGCGCTACCAATCAGAGAGGTCCGAATTTGTGTCTGCATTTGTATGAGGTTCCTTCACTTCGGACCCTTTAACACAGCGCTTGCACTTTAATCTGAAACAAACCACACTAATTAGAAAATAATCTAGTATAAAACCAACTTGTCGTGTGTGTCAGATGAAGTTTCCATGTTTAGTTTAAATAGAGTTTTGAGCTCATCTGTACTGAAATGCCTAGCAACATCGGTTTCCTCATCAACCTAAATTGCATTAATAAAAACTTTGGCAGATTAACTCACTACAAAACATACTACACAAGAAGACAGCGCTTTTTTGTGAGTTTGCCGTTGAAAAACATTTTCTTCAATTGTCCCCGTCTGAATATCTCGATTACTTAAGAAAGCTCTGACAGCCCGAATAAGGCTACATGAACCAGAAAAATACCGATAGCAGTCTATAAACGAAGCAAGTCTTCTTTTGTCCATCTCGCCAAACACGTGCCATTGCTTGATCATCATTTGCTGGGTTCCAATCTTTAAAAGAATTTTTTGAATTTCGTAGACATTTCGTAGAATTTCGTAGACATACCCAGGAGGGCTGGTAAGGCTATAGCCCCCTCCCCGTTAGAAAAAGAAAAAAAAACCTGCGTACGCCTATGAAAATCAGTGACACAAACAAAACTTACCTGGATCAAACATAACCAGTCTGTTTGCTCCAATCAAGTTAAGACCACATCCACCCGCCTTAGATGAAAGCAAAAAGAGGAAGTCATCACCCTGAAAAGGATGTAAAAAATACCCAAAAAAGGAAGTTTTCAACGAACATTCGGATCATTGAATTGTTCAACAATCTTGCCGCGTTTCTTAATAGACATTGATCCATCTAGACGTACGAACTTGTACCGCCGTAGGCCACAGAGCTGAAAATAGGCAAGTTGGTAGATTACTGCAGAAGTTTGTCGTTGAAGTTGTTAAAAAATCAAACTACCTCGACAAAGGCATCCATAGTTTGAGTGTAGTTAGAGATGAGCACAAATCTATCATCAGTATTTTTCTTGGTGACCGCGAGCAAATAATCCAAAACTTTCATCTTTCCTTAAATACAAAATCTTTGGGTCTAGGGTCTAAAAACAGCTTGGTCCCCCTGTTGATTTTTTTTTTTACAAAAAAACAACAGGGGCGGACCAAGCTGTTTTTTGGCACCGGACTCTCTACTAGAACCCAATCTTTAATTTATCATACGGATTCTAAAAAGTTTACCGGAAAAGTGAGGATCCAGACTATTGCCACTAAAGTTTTGCGGATAGAGTGAAAGGCAACCTAATTTAAGGAGAGATAAAAAGGTGAAAATGAAAATTCACTCCTGACCTTGGAACCCTGGCTGATTATTCTTACATTTTTCGTAAATCAACTGAGGATGGCTACACAGTTTTTTGAGGTCCATAATAAAAGAAAGCACAGTGCTCGAAAGACCTTCTGATTTGGTTTCGCCCTCTACTAAATTCTTTCCATTCTGCTTTAAAAGGTGCCTGTAAATTCAATAAGCCAAATAGTTAATAGATGAAAACTGTAAATAACTAGCCTGTAGATGGTTTCTTGCAAAGGAGTCAGACTGCAGCATATAATCAATTCGTACTTGACCTATACATATTTATCTTAAAATTTTTCGTCTCAAAGTCCAAAAAATTACCGGCAGGTACTTGGTAAGAAGTGCTGACGTGCGCCTGATAATGCATCTGCTGACAAGAGCGGTCATTTCTTTCAATTTTTCTTCACCCAGAGCTTGTTGCGCGTCTGTTGCGTCTGCGCTCCGGCCTCGAAGAATGGGGTTTTCGAACTTCTTACGAAACTCATTAGCTGATCCCAACATGCCCGGATTTATAAAGTTGACCAGACTTAAAAGGGAACCATCAGATTAAAAAGTTATACAGCTTTTTAAAATTTTATGGAACATCAGATATCTGTCGTAAAGAAGCGTGTTTACTTATGTTTCAACCGAAGTGGGATGTCATTTTAAAAAAAGTTTAAATATGCTACCTGTAATACTCCAGCAAATCATTTTGTATAGGAGTTCCTGAGATGAGAACACGCCGACTGCATTTCAGTCCTGACAGAGCCTGATAAGTCTGGTTTTCGCTGTTCTTCAGCCGGTGGCCCTAAAATCGTGAACTTTAAGTTCCGTTTAATTTTGAATTATAAATTTATCCACGCGCAACTCACCTCGTCACAAATGACAAGGCCAATCTCGCTCTTGTGCAGAATGTCTATGTAGAGACGGAAGGTTTCGTAGGATATTATAATCACGGGAGTGGGATTCCTCTTAGCCATCTGCTGCATAAAAGCCTCTGAAAGAAAGAGATGCACACACACACTTTAATGACGTGAACAAAGCTATACCTAGATTCTTTATGATGTCTTCCTTTTTACCCGAGTCAATTGGCAACGAGTTGACACGTCCACCAAGCCACTTTGCGATTTCCTTATCCCAATTCTAAAATTTTGTTAGGCACAATAGAATGTCAATCAATAAGAAAAAATGTACCTTGACTAAACTGCTAGGACATACAATAATTACTTTGCTGACTGTAGGCTTGGCTTCCGGGCTTTGACGCTAAAAAATGTCTTTGGCATTGAATTTAAATATGACCAACTTACCAAGAGTGTCCAAAGAAGTGCAATTGATTGTAAGGTCTTTCCCAGCCCCTAGTAATGAATGCTATTTATTTCCAATATGAAATGACCAAACCAACCATTTCGTCAGCCATGATGCAGCCACTGTATCCTTCTATCCGCGAACCTGATACATAAAATAATGAAAACCCGCATCACAAAAGAGTTGCACGAACCTGTTACACAGTCGTACATAAACTTGACGCCTTCGCGTTGGTGAGGACGTAAAATTTTAGAGAGAATAGGATCAACCACAACATGCACAAGTTTCTTCGTGGGGTCCTGCTTCAATTCTTCATGAGCAGAAAGTTCCGGTGGAGTAAAGAGGACGAGGGCATTTTCTAAAGATTGACAAATTAAACCTTAAATAGCATGGGAAATTGTGTAGAACTCTACCAGAGTAAGGGTCATACAATGCCATACGATTATTATTGCGCCGCATACCCAAAGTACGGCCACTTTGCCCAACTAAAAAAATTAGTAAGTAACAGTAACCAGACTCTCGGAAAAAATACGAATATATCCGTCCAGAGGAATTTTGAAAGGTTTCTTCAATAGCTTCTTTATGATTTCTTCGTGCTCGCTTCCAGTAGTACTAGCTAATTTAGATAGTTTGTCCACATACTTCATCCTGAACGTGTTGTCGAATTCTGGTGAGTCGTCATCTGTCTAAGTAGTAAATGATATGAAGAAATGAGGCATAACTAACATATAAATATATACCGCTTGAGCGTAAGTTGCAATGTTCTTTCGTTTACGTCTGCCGGCTTCTTCCTCCCTTGGCCGTACAAAGAGTGGAGCACCAGATCTAGATGGAGCAGTTGATCTTCGCTGAAATTTTGAATGTTATGTATAGCCAAGTAAAAGAGAAAGTAGTAGAAATTGCAAACCATATTCTGATTCCGGAGTTTTCTCGATTAATACCAAACCAGCAATTTGAAATATTTGATTGGAGACTAAATAATAAAAATACACCATTATCAGTGATCCTTTTGTTTAGAAAGGGAAATATGATAAAAACTAGAGACAGAAACGGGACGGGATCATGTCGGAATCCCGATCCCGCCCGAGCAGATTTCGAGCCAAAATCCCGTCCCAAAATCCCGCCCGATGATTTCCCAAAATCCCGATCCCGAAATTCGTTAAATCCCGATCGACAATTTTTATCCTTTCTATGGTTTTAAAACCACCAAAATTTTACGTTTTTGTCACTATTTTTTTCTGATGTATGATTTATACCCGTACCGAAATCCCGCCCGAAGGCCTCTTTCTGCCTCTAATAAAAACTGCCCGTTTTGTCAGAAAAGTTGCCCGTTTTTCCAGAATTAGTATTAGTTGTAAATGGTATGTCAAATTTGGTGGTCTCTTTTTGAAAGGCTTCGACGAATGCTCTTTCCGCTGAGCTGGCTGACAGCAAATACTTTTGTGGCGACAAGTCTTGTTCTCTGGATGCACTTATTTTGGGTTATCTTGCTCCACTTTTCAGAGTGCCGTTGCCCAATGATCGCATGCAGTTGCATCTGTCTTCATATCCCAATCTGGTATAAATAATTTTTTCAGGATTTCTTAGTTTTCAATTCCAAAGTTTTATCAATTTGCAAGTTCGCTTCGTAGAGTCCATCATGAGCATAGCCTTCCGTTAATTGGAGCAGACAAGTGCTAAGAAGTTATGGGCCAAAAAAAACTGAAGTGCAGCAAGTCTTGGATGAAGCCTGCATGAGGAGTGAACAGACAAAATTCTTTAGATTCTTACTTTTTTATGGTTAAAATGCTTTCCTTGTTTATGTGGTTTATGGACTTGCTGGTTAGTTTATATTGTGAACTGAAGTGTATAACCGACGCTGAGTGCGTCAAAATTACGTTCGAGTGGGACTGTGTTAGTAGTGTAGCCGATAATTTGTTTAATTGTATTTGTTTGCTGCATACAATTTTTCAATGGTTTAACTATTTGAATTAACTATTCTAAAATTTCACAATCTTGCAGACCCTTTATTTTCAAGCCCACCACCTTTACCTACCATGGGTTGTGCGATTTGAGTGGGTAAAAAAAGTGGTATGTTGAATGTGACTTTTCAAAGGTTTTAAGCTTTTTAAAAAGGACGTGTTTTCACTCAAAAGTTGATTAAAGATACTTTTCCTTTGAAACACATATCTTTTCTGACATAACGAGTAACTTTAATGAAAAACGGGCAACTATTCTGACAAAACGGGCAGCTTTTATGAGAAAAGTTGCCCGTTTTCCATAACATTTCCGAATGAGGATTGTTGAATTTACAGTCCACCATTGTGTACGAGGCCTTAGCGTGGGCATGCCCCTTTAACAAAACAAATTTGTTGATCCAATCAAGGATCTATAGTGTTTGTAGAAAGAAATTGTGCATAAGGGCCCAAAATTCAAAATCATAATCACTTTCGAAATTTTGAGCGAAATTTTTTTTGTTGGCTATAAAGCAGTTCATCCGTAAATATGTCTGGTGATCTTGTAATAGAGGTCTTGGGCTACATCTCTATCAGGGGTGCACCGGAAGTTCCGATTTCCGATGTTTTTTGGGTTCCGATTTCCGAATTCCGATTTCCGAAAAAATGAACCGAATTTCGGAAATTTCGGAACAACATAGGCTTTTTTGATTTGAATTCTAAAGATTCTTCTTGGCTGCTATTAGGGAGGAAGGACAACTCCTTACAAAACTCAACTCCTTACCCCAACTCCTTACAAAACCCAACTCCTTACCCCAACTCTTACATTTTTTGAATCTGTTATTCGATACTTTTGTTCCGATGCAGTTTCTTTTTTATTTATTGAGAGTGGCGTTGAAGGCGTTGAAATGCGTTGAGTGCGTACCACGAATTAATCCGAAAATTCTGTAGATTTGACTTGACCCATCTGGAGCCATCTTGACCCATAAAAGCTGGGTGAGCCCTTGGCCCGGACATGTCAACTCCCGGGCTTTTTTTTAAGCAGCGTTTAGCCGTTAGGCTTAGGCTTGGGCCCATATCATTCAAGATATGATATCATGGCTGATATCATTACTCAAAAAATAGTATTTGAAGCAAGACTGTAAGGAGTGTAAGGATGTATAATATATATAAAGTGTAAGGAGTGTATAAAATGTAAGGAGTTGGGATAAGGAGTTGGGTTTTGTAAGGAGCTAGGGTAAGGAGTTGGGCTTGTAAGGAGTTGACCCTCATCCGCTATTAGTCACTCAATTTTTCTTTTTGTATTATTTGAAGATGCTACATCATAACCTCACTGCTTATAATTTCGAATATGTTTGATGATTGAATTGTTATGAATTCGATTGAAATAAAGTATTTCGTTTCTGTTCCGATTTCCGATTTCCGATGTTTTTTGGGTTCCGATTTCCGATTCCGAAATTTTTGGAGTTCCGATTCCGATTTCCGTTCCGATATTTTTCATGTTCCGGTACATCCCTGATCTCTATATACTATTTGGCATGTGTGGGTGGGTCGCCACTTTTGTCTTACAAGGGAGGGACCCTGACTGTGACCTTGGGATTTTTCGATAAATTTTTTCTATGCGAGTGGTCTTGTAGAGTACCCAAGTTCCTGACAAATCTGGCTCGCCAGCTCTGAAGGTCCACAAAAAGTGGTACAAGGGTCACTCAAAGTTCTAAAAACATCTCGATACCCCTATCATGGTTTTTTATGACTGACCCGTGGGCCATGGGTCATTCCTAAAATTTTTGTTGGCTTTCAGCGCTGGGGAGCCAGATTCACACGGGATTTGGGCACGGTCTACAAGAATACCCGCGTAACAAAATTTATCGAAAAATCCCCAGGTCACAGTCACGGTTCCTCCCTTGTTAGAGCTCAATTTTCAGCCATTTTCAGCCATCTTAGCTTTCTTTTAAGTACAAACACGTATAATTAAAATTGATTCTAAATTTTTTTTCTTGCCTTCCAAATTGAAAGTGGTGGGTTTTAGTCTGGATTTAGGGTGGATTTTGAGTTCAAACCCAATTTTCTGCTATGTTTTGCAAACCTATGTCATATATTTATCTTAAACACTCAAGTATAACATCTTAGCTTTCTTTTAAGCACAAACAAGTATATAGGAAGTAGCTTTAAAAATTGTTTGTTTCCCTTAAATTGGAGATAGTGGATTTTAGCCTGGATTTAGGGTGGATTTTTTTGTTCAAGCCCAATTTTCTGCTATTTTTTGGAAATCAATGGAAACCCAATTTTCTGTGTCCTATGTCCGATAACTCACCAGAACACTCAGATACAACATCTTAGCTTTCTTTTAAGCACACGTATAATAGAAAAAAGCTTCTAATTTTTTTTATTGGTCTATGTCGGCTTTATGCCTCCCAAATTGGAGATGGGCAATTTGAGTCTGGATTTTGGGTGGATTTTTATGTTTAAGCTTTAGACTGTTTTTAGACTGTGCATTAATTTTTTAGTTTCGTGTGTGTTTTGTGATCAATTAAAAACTATTGATAGGCACAAACACGATGGAGGCGCCGATAGGCGCCTGTTGCTCCTAGTTTCGGTATATAAAGTATAAGCAAAAGTATGTGGTTTTCGGGTTTTTGTCAGGGGTGGGCAAAGATCAGATATATGTAGATCAGATCAGTTCAGATCGCCAAAGATCCGATGGTTCTGAAGGGTTGATGGTGCGATTCTGGGCGATTGAGCCGATAAAAGTGAGGTGCTGATGCGCGCTCCCCTCCCTTCCCCGCGCTCCAAGTTTACTCCCCTTTATTGAACCCCCAAAACCAACTTTCAGTAGCTTGTGGCCTTTCTAGGGTGGGATTCTGTGCGATCCAAGTTGTTTTTAGGTTGTAAAATTTAAATTCCCATAAAATTTTGACCTAAAATGCGAAAATTGGCTATTATGTTAACTATATTTGGCATGTCGATCTGATCTTGATCTGAACTGATCTGATTTTTGGCGATCTGATTTGATCTAGATCGATCTGATCTTTGCGGTAAAAGGACAGTTGGCACCGGGAACAGTTGGCATCGGACAGTTGGCACCGCTTTTTCTAGTGGAGAGTTGGAACCGGACAGTTGGCACCGCTTTTTCAAATTATTTTTTTTGCCATATATTTTTTTGAAAGGTATCCTTGTCATTTTAAATGGTTTCTATGAACCAATTTCAGTTCTGCTGGACTGTCCATGCACCAAAAAAATCAAGTGATCGTTTATCTGGAATTTTTTTTTCGCTTTTGTAGGTTCTAAAACTTGTTTTCTGTACGTATTCGGGTATTCTAGGAAAGGTTTCACGGTCGTAAAATGCAGTTTTGTAGGGTATTTTTGCTCAAATAACCATTCACCATATATATTGGGTTGAACCATAAGTAATGCCGTTTTTTTTAAATGTGTTTTCATGTAACATGTTACAATTATTTTTTGATTTATTATATACTACTTGGTAGCACTTTTCTTGGCCTATCTAATGATAAAAATATAGGGTATAAGTGCTCAAAAGAAATCAAAAGGTACATTCATCGCTTTAACTGGTCAAAAGTTTGATTCAGAATTTGGTACTTGAACAACATCTTGTTGCGCACTTCAAGAGCTACAAGACCTATTTTACAGAATAATTTTTGAAAATATGGGTGTTGAGATATGGTCTTTTGAAACAAAAACAATTTCTTGAAAAATGACCAAAATCTAAGTTTTTCCAATTTCTTCGAATTTCGGTCATTTTTCAAGAAATTGTTTTTTTCAAAAGACCATGTCTCAACACCCATATTTTCAAAAATTATTTTGTAAAATAGGTCTTGTAGCTCTTGAAGTGCGCAACAAGATAACAATAAGATGTTGTTTAAGTACCAAATTCTGAATCAAACTTTTGACCAGTTAAAGCGATGAATGTAACACCCTAAAGTGCCCATTGGTGAACATCATTTTTTTGAGCACTTATACCCTCTATTTTTATCATTAATAAACAAATGATGACTCATTAGAAAGGCCAAGAAAAGGGCTACCAAGTAGTATATAATAAATCAAAGCGTACGGCTGGAACTGGAAGGATCCAATTTGGCTGTGCTGGCTGCCGCAAAATTCGGTGCCAATTTTTGTCCGTGACAAAATTCTGAAAAATCTTGGCGTTTTGTTTATCTTAAAGGGGCATGCCCACGCTATTAAGGATGGTGCCCGCCAATTAAAAATTTTTTTCGTGATCATTGGGCTTCTGTACGGATTTTACAACTTGGTTTGTAATAAAACAAGGCCTAAAATTTAATTTTTGGTATGGTTTTATTTTAAACCAAGTTAAAAAAGTCCGTACAGAAGTCCAATGATTACGAAATAAAAATTGAATAGGCGGGCATTATGCCCCTTTTAAAGTGATTATGTTTTTAATTGGGACAAAAATAAATAATGGGTGACAATAAAGTTCCCGCACAAAAGTTTTTTCCCAATTATTTTATCTTTTATCTTATCATGATATAAAATCTATATACCGTTGTGTAGCCCTGGATCTCCGCTACAAAACGGTATATTGACATCACAACAATGGCTGATCTGCGAGCAGGAATTATACGACTTCATGAGCAAGGTCAAAAACCAAGAGAAATCGCTCGACTTCTTGATGTTCCACCATGTACTGTGTATGATGCTATCAAACGCTTTGAAGAAACTGGAAGCAATAAAGACAGACCACGAAGCGGGCGCCCAGCTACAGCCGTAACCGATGAAAACATTCAACTCATTGCTGACAAAATTTGCTACTGCAATGACCACGAAGAAGGCCACATTCACAGCAAATCTGACTCCACCAGAAAATGGGCTACTGAACTTGGAATTTATCGTGAGTCAGTTCGCAAGATGATTGAAGAAATCTTTCAAATGAAGTCGCGAAAGACAGCAGAAGGGCAGCAACTTAACGACACTGCCAAGGAAAAGCGCTCGACTCGCTGCAAAAAGATTGGCCCGCCGCTTTGCTTCCAATCGACATCGCAACATCCTCTTCACAGATGAGAAGTGGTTTGATATCGAACAGAGTCGCAACTCGCAAAATGATAGGTTGGTTTTTTGCCTTCTTTTTTTTGCCAAACCATAATCCAATTTTCAGAATATGGAGTGCCCATCCTTTGCCTCCTGAACTCAAATTCGTTGAACGGACCCGAAAACCAAAACAAGTCATGGTGTGGGCCGGCGTTTCGTACGATGCCAAAACTCCACTCATCTTTGTGCCTCAAGGAGTGAAAGTCGATGGACCAGCCTACCGCGAGATGCTAGCAGATGAAGTTCTCCCGTGGGCCGAGGAGCATATGGACGACAGCTGGACTTACCAACAAGATGGAGCTCCTTCACATCGAGCTCTCGAAACACAAGAATGGATTGAGCAGCACTTCCCGGATTCCATCAAGGTCGATTCTCATTGGGGCGCAAATCCGACTATCAGCGGTGACTGGCCGCCCAACTCACCCGATCTCACTGTCACGGACTAGTTTGTGTGGCCGTATCTCCAGTCTAAAGTCTGCTCTAAGCCACACAAGACAATAGCTTCGCTCAAAGAATCACTGGTGAAAGAATGGGACGAGATTCCACAAGAAATGATTCAGAAAGCCATTGACAATTTTCCAAAACGTCTCAAGAAATGTATCAATGCAAATGGTGGTCACTTTGATGAATAAAATTTATGTGTAATAACTTATTTTGTAGCGGAGATCCAGGCCTACAAAATGGTATATAGATCTCATATACATGATAATGTCAAATGTACAATAAGGAAAAAACTTTTGTGCGGGAACTTTATTGTCACCCGTTATGACAGTTCAATAGTTGTAGGTTGTTCGATGTCGTGGTTTATTTATGTCATAACTCGACCATGACATCGACCAACTTGATCCTGAGCTATTGTCTAGTGTATGAGACATAAAAATAATCTTAGAAAACATACTCTCTGATAATCACAAAAGAATTTAAAAAAAATCGACTGCGGCCAAGGAGTGTGACCGCAGCCTGAGACTCAAAAACAATAATAATTTCGAAAAATATAAACGTTTTCTCGACTGAACTTCTTAAATTTGTAGCCGTCCTCTAAATATCAAATTTTCTAAAAGCTCTTTCTGGGTGATAATTGCGTAATACGCATGCGGAAATAAAAATTACGAAAAATAAATAAATTCTAATTTTTAAAAGTGCTTTTTCCCGCGAAAAAGTTCAGTGATAAAAAAGGCTGTATTGTAATTTATTTGGGGCTTTTTTACCGGTGTTTGCGTGGGGGATAGGCCAGTTCGTGATGGCCAGTTCGCGATGGTTTTTTTTAAGTATTAGAATGTTAGTCTCGATAAGAAAATCACACTGCTGTGTCTCTTCTCTTGATTTTTTTTCCACTAATAGAGAATGCGAGCAATCCCACTTTGAATTCAACATAGCATCAAATCCAATGCATTTTCAATAAACCGACTAAAGTAGACCAGCTTTATTCAACCGAAACGAACATAACAATTATAAAGCAAAACAGTTAGATAAATTTCACTATTCGTTATCACCTTTATCTCAAACTGCTTCATTGTAACGCATCCATCCGGCCTGCAAGTTCATGGCACCTTGGCTGTCCTGAATGGTGCTAAATGAAATTATTATCACAAATTTGTCAGTTAACTAACCTTGTCTACAAAGAAGGGATCGAGGCAAGTTATCCGGCTGGAAGAGGATAAAGTTATTGTTGTAGAGTTTAGAGGCCAGAAGAAGTTCTATGCTACTACCCCATTCACCGAGCTTCGAGTGAACCCTTACATATTCCTCAACACCGCCAGCAACCCGAAAGTATTTGCTCCACGAAAGCAGCTTGTTGGCCAACAGAAACTCCATCATTTCTTTGCACACTCAAACATATTCCTCTTTGTCCTCCGACTCTAAGAAAGCTATGCACCTAAAACATGTATAGAAATACTTTAAATTTTCATCTATGGTAATAAGAACCTGTAGAAGCAGTTATTGTCTTTCTTGATTAGCATCTCCGAGTCATCCCTGTATGCTGCAATCATGCCAGTATTTTGAACCTAAGTGAATAGGATGGAGTATAAGAGTGGATAATTGTGAACCAACTAAAAAGTTACCTTGCGATTAAGAGATACGATTTTAAACAAAACATGTAGTGCACACCTACCCTTTCAGCGCTACACGGTGGATATAAAATTTCTCGAAAAACTTTTGTGCGACACGTCGAAAGTGCCCATGGATTTCCCCCCTCTACTTAAATTAGCGCCCTAAAAGAAGTCCTCAGATAGGACTTACTTTATTAAAGATATTTAGTTCTCAAATAGGAGCACTGATTCTGAGTATTTTCATTAAAAATGAAGAAATTTCAAAGATTTCTGATAAATTGAAAATTACGAGTTGACAAAAAACGTGCAGTGCACACCTACCTCTTCCGGATTTTTTGAGTGACAAAAAATAGCACCTTTAATTTTTGTCTTAACTTTTCGTGTGTTTCTAAAGTAAATAAAAGTATTTTTATTTACTAGAATTGTACCTCAGGGAATCTTAAAAAGGTTCCCACTTTGTTTCCACTAGGTTCCCACTAGTTTACCGAAATCCTTCCCCGGGTTTCGGTTCACTTTGAAGGTTCGGAAGGAATCTCCAACCCCGGTATTGCCAGGGACTGAGAGAAGAGGTCAGGCGCTTCTCTCCGTCTTTGACAGTTTCTATGACTGTAAGCAATTAACTAAAAAAAATTAATAATATTTTGAACTAAAAAGCTGTGAAGCGCTGGTACCATTCTCGTTTGTCTACCTGCAGTTCCAGGTTCTAGTTCTTTGACCTTTGACGGCTCTGCCACTTCAATGGCTTCGATGATGGCTTGACAAAGGCCTTGGACTAGGTGAAGAAAACGAGGATTTATGTTGGATACGGGAATTCGGAGAAGCTGTGGTTTTAGGACTGAATGACATTCATAGTGGAGATTTGTCTGCTGCTTTTGCGTCAGTTCTTGCCCATCAGGCGTGTTATTACAATACCTAGTCAACATATTACCAGAGAATTAAGTGAGTGACAAAAAATAGCAACTCAGACGCCCTTGCTCAAGCGAAAAAGGGTTTTTTAGGATGTTTGCTATTTTCCCTGAAGGCAGTTTTTGGAGACTGACACATTGGGCATGGATGAGTAGCTGAGGAGCCAAGATGACCATAAACTGTGTTGATAAACTTCAAGTCAGCTGCCGAAACCTGAATATGTGTTTTATGCACAAATAATTTGAATGAAGGCAATTTCACATACCACTTTACTTCCAATTCCTTATCTCCAACTTTCACTTGGCTAAGTTTTATTTGCTCGAAAACCGGTTCAAGACTCGCAAGATTTTCATAGTTGGCATTGTCATCGAATATTGAGACCAGCGAGAGAGAATCTGGACTATTGGCATGGTCAACATTTCCAATCCCGATAGCCCACTTGGTTGATTGACCACCCTCATCGCCGGCAAAAACTAGGGTATACGGCCAGTTCTAGATGGAGCCAGTTCTAGATGGCCAGTTCTAGATGGTTTTTATTACGGCCAGTTCTAGATGCTTTTCATGGTTTCAAGTGGTCAGTTGGAAACGGTCAGTTAGAGATCATTTTTAAAAATTGGAAAGAAAAACCCTATTTCTATTTCAATTCCGATCAGACCAAACAACACATACAATCACCAAACTTTATTGAAGCAAACTCATAACAGCTCAAACGACAAAACAAAGGCGAGCAACAAACATTCTCTCAAACAACCTCCTTCATTTCAAATTTTGCCACGTCGAAGTGCTCCTTGGGAAAGCTCTGGAAACGGAAAAATCCCACGCGCGGCTCCATTGTACCGGTTACAGAGTCCTAAATTCGCCAAAAATCAACAATAACCAACAGTCTTGTAAACAGCGCCGAACAACAGAACTTTTCAATTAAGTATACAAAAATGTGTCTATTTTATGGCAAACATTTTCGACTAATTTCGACTAATTCGGAAATTAGTCGAAAATGTTTGCCATAAAATAGACACATTTTTGTATACTTAACTGAAAAGTTTATATACCATTGGGTAGCCAACATTCTAGGCTTTCAAACGTGGGGTGACCTGCTCAAAATTTTGGAAAAAAATTTGCATAAAAACAAGAAATAAGGTCAAAAATTTTTGAAAAATCGAGTTAACTGTGTAACAACACTATTCATTAGACACGTGACGAGAGTGACCCATTCACCTCTGAACTAAACAAAATTGAAATAAGATAATGGAAAGATAAAATACTTACCAGACCATGGATCGTATACAATTGCGCAAACTTATTAAGACACAATTCGAATGTTCCATCAGCGATGAGCAACGAGCACACTGCAGCAATCTTGAAGTCCGCCAAAGATGCAAAGATGACAATTCCCAGTTCCTCGCTTGCCATTGAAATCCATCTAAAACATAATATGATCAAGATAAAAATAAAAGAGCTTACTGTTCGTCTTCTTCCATAACGTAGGCTCTCATTGTTACTTGATACATCTGTGGTGCTTTGTACGGATTTTTGACTGAGACGGCGGCTCTTGAACGACAGCGATAGAATTGACTTCGAACTTTACACCAGGCTGGAAATGACACGATCACCGATCCGGGTTCTGTTCCGTCTTCGCCGAGCTCCTTTGACTTGAGTAACGCCTTCTGCACAACTTTTTCGCGAGCCGCATGCGGTGCTGTTCCCGTTGCTGCGTCTTCCCTGCGATCGAAATCCAGTGCCAAGAGCTTGTTTCGTTCATAGAGCCGCATTCTTTGGCGTGTTTTTTTTCATTTGGCGCAAAAATCTGAAAGTGATTATGTTTTTGAATTTTAAGGGGCTGTGCAGCAGTGCTTCCCTAAATTATGCTAAATAGAGCATGGACATTAATTGCAAAACTACAGCATTTTTCATGCATTTAAACTTTTTTACATTTGCTTGTGCATAGTTGCCTACAAAGGCAGCAAATAATCGATGATAAGAGCTCGTCAATAAAAACTATTTTTGGATCGATATTCCTTTGACATGCAAATAATTGGTTGTTTCAAGTTTCCGAAACGAAGGTATTCTATTATTTCGTGATTTGTCAATTAAATATTTTTTCAGCAAGTTTGTGAAAATATTGTTTTTATCCACTCTAATATTGCTGGTCCATGTGTTCTTAGGTGAAGTTTTAAAGTTGAATGTAATTTCTTAAAATAAATATTGCTTCCCCAAAGAATACATTTTGTAATTTTTATTTTTTTAATAGAGTAATTTTTTAATAGAGTAGAAAATGCAGGAAACTGGAACTTTCGACACGCTGCTCATACTTTTTGACTCACTCGAGACATTTTGTAATACGATCATACGACGTTATTTCAAGGACTATGGTTTTTGGAAGCAGTGGCATTTCCAAAGTTTGAAATTGGTGCGGGACAATACTCTTTCATCTAACATTGCACTATTTTGAGTAGAGATGATGGTATGGTATACCTTACCGAATACCGCACCGATTTTGGGCAAAAGTACCCTACCCAACGACTTTTTTCCAAACAATGCTGGACCGAAATACCAACCGAAGTCGAATCATACTTTCTGCTCTGGTCATTTTCTCTTCAAAATGACTTAAAAAGTAAAGTCAAAAAAGGAAACTAGACATAAAAGCAATTTCCTCCGCCAATTTAAATTTCACAAATGTTTCTGCGCCCAAAAACCATGGTCCTTCAACAGTCAGAATATTTTTTTTAATTCGGTTGCAGGATTTGCTGTGTCACACGACCTGCATAATTGCATAGGTCTACTATTTGGCACAGCAGTTGTCTATTTTATTATTGCTTACCAGCTGTTTTTGGGACAATGGATTGTAAGCCATGTTGTTCCACGCCTCAAATATGTAACTATACTAATCCAACCCATCCTAAACTACACTTGGATAGGTCTCAACTTGTTTGCGAGGTACAGCAATGGTGTGATCTGTATAAAAAGTCACTTATATTTAGCTCGTTTCTCTTGTTGCTACTTGGTGCATTCTTCTCATGGGTGTTTGTGGATTCATGGGGAGAACCAACTAGAGTTCGTATAAGATCATTCTTTGGCGCTTTTGTGTTTCTTTTGATTGGCTGTTTGATATCAGCAAATCCAGCGAGGGTTAGTTTTATTTGCATTTTTGTGAATTAACAGGATCACTATAAAACAGGATAATTTGTTAAAATCCTTATCTTTTCTGGGACAACTCGATCTAAATCAAACACTGTGTTGCACAGAAAAAAAACATTCATGTGGCATACAGTTGCCTTTCAATTAAATGACCCTCCAAAAAGTTCGTTCTCGCCTGGGATATGACACAATTATTTTCCTGCATTTCGAAGCTTTTCTTCAGTTCTGATTCGCCAGTCTGGTGCGAAAAATTGCGAGGATTTGAATTTTACCGATCGTTTTTCAACCCGCGATTTAACAACCTCACTGGACTTTTTAGCAAAATCACTTAGTTTTTGAAAAACGATAGGCAAAATTGAAATCCTCGCAATTTTTCGCAACAGACTGGCGAATCAGGACTGGACCAGTCACCAGTAATGAAATTTTTATTCTTTTCTTTACATTTTTTTATGATTTTTTCTTGGAAAATTTTTATATCCAGTTTGACAGCCATAGCTTGTTTGAATGATGACTCTCATCCGGTTCGTTTGATCTATCGTTCAGACAAAATTTTGTTTCACAAGGCTGCAAAATCATCGTAGAACGACATTTTTTACTGTTGTCCAAATCAACGCTATGACTGTTTTATGAACTAAGAAGGCAACTGGAGGGGGGCGGCAATTAGAGGAAATGGGTATCCCCTCTTGAAAACACCCCTCCTGGGTACTCCTAGCTTGGGTAGCACTAACTTGGTCCCCCTCTCCTGTGTACTCTCCTTCTAAGCACCCCTATCTTCTCAAAACTGGGGTTGCAGTTAAAATACACCCAGAAAACCGCCGAAAAATATCTTTTTAAAGCACGAAGCGCCCATTTGCAGCAAAAAAGTCTTTTTGCAGCACGAAAAAGTTTTGCAATACTTAACTGTATAAAAATTCTTACTAAAACAACAACATAGAAGCATAAAATGAGCAGATTACCATTGAAAAAATTAGATGCAAAGAAGTCTTTTACCTGCAAAAAAGCTTTGTCCGTTTATAATAGGACATTTTCGACTGTTGAAAGCAAATCTGGTGAAAACCGATTTCTTTTGTGAAAAAAAGAAGCATTCTGACAATGAGCTCAGCGGCCAAACACTGGAATTATTTCTTTAAAAAATAGGAAAAAACGGAAAAGTACCCTTTTTGAGAAAAAGTGCCCAGTTTTTTTCTTGAGTTGGTTTTAGCTAGAAAGCATAAATATGAACAAATTTTGTGAAAGTTATAGGCATAAACTGATTTGGTTTGCGAAAAGACTGAAATATTAAAAGATTATTCTAAAATATGACACAAAAAGGTGAATTTTACCAGGAAAAAGTTTATTTTTGCTACGAAAAACTATAATGGGCTATTTGAAGGCTTGATTACAATTGAGGTAAGAATTCAGATGTTAAAGTCGGTAGAAGAAGGTTGGTGTAGTTTTGTCCAAACTTTTTTATTTTAATGTTCAACTATTAAAAAGTTTTTTTTCGTAGAGACACCCCGAGAATACATAGAATTTTATACATAAAGGAACCTCAAGGATCTAGATATGCGACTTCCGACTAATATTATGATGACCATAAAAAGCTGATTAGAATCAGTCGACGACTGATATCTAAAATTTAGCAGCTTCATTCGAGTCTCAATGACGTGAAACCTGTAAGTTTAGGCCTATTGAGACTTGACTGCATCATACAATGGGCAACGATCGTGAACAATTTCTGTATTGATCTCATCCCCTTGTTTAACATTGTAATTCCAACATCGCAAAACCCTGGTTTGTGTACTTGAATGTCCACCAAATAAGTGCTGGAAAGAACGAGCAACATATTCTTGCTGCCTTCACGAATATGGATGAACATTCGCTTCTCTTTCCGTAGCTCAAGCATACCCTTCCTCAATTTGCTCTGCGGACTTCCATCGATCTTTGGCAATAGGGCTGGTGTTTAAAGAAATAATAGCTGTAAAAGATTACAAGATGAGGTTTTCACTTGTTTTTCCGAATGCGTACTCCATCCGCCCACTATCTGCTGAAGTTGTAAAAGATGTCGTGAAAAACCTTGGAGAGCACGCTGCGTATAGACTGCTTTTAGCACTGAGTTCATGTCCTGTCATCCACAGTTTATTGCCAAGCTCATTGTGTCGCTCTCAGGTCTACTTCGGTAAAACCTTAAAGTTTTGCATCCGAATTTCGAGTGAAACTTAGGAAAAAAGTGTTTACCACTGATGATAGACGTCGCCTCGTGTGAGACAATAATGAATGAAGTTGGCCAGCTTCTGCATGAGAATATCATCTTGCATGTATTTTTTCTCCCAGTGTTCGATCATCTTGCGAAAACCTAAATACATGACTACATATGCTGATTAACATACAAGCCGCACCGATTGCAAATTCCATCTAGGGTGGGTCTGCTGCGGTCGACCGCGACCGCAAAGACCGCAGGACTGCACCATATTCTGGGCTCACGACCGCGACCGCAAAACCGCATTCGATGCCAGACAAAGACCGCACGACCGCAGCAGTTCTTGCGGTCTTTGCGGTTTTTTCTGTCTTGCCCTCTAATTTCGAATAAGTTCAAAATTTGCCGCTGAAGCGAGACACGATCAATATTTTGTAATCTTCAGAATGTCGCTGTTTTGGGCAAAGCTGCAATTCCAGGGTTCCGGGGTCGAAAACCGAAAGTCAGATGCAATGCGTGCGATAAAGGCAAGGCCACGCTTAAGTTGAGCCATCGAAGTACAGCGCGACTAAGGACTCACCTCCCTACTCATTCCGAATGACGCAAAGTTCAAAGAAATGGAGGCTCAGCAGAAGGAGAAATTTGAGAGCCGAAAGGGAAGCTTGGATGTCTTCGTTAAACCAATAGGTAGTATTTAGCTTGAAAATAAATTTCAGTATCAATATTCATGAGACCTAGTGCCACTGGACCGAAAAATTGTCCACTTCATAGCTGAAAACAACCTGCCTTCCTCAACAAGAACCTGAAAAGCCTTCAGTTTCATTATTGATATTGTTTCTGATGGTGAATAAAAATATTATTTCAAATAACAAATATGATTGATATTGGAATTCTATGGAGTTATCACAGTCACATGAAAGACCGCACGACCGCGCGGTCGACCGCATCTCGAGCCTATGAAAGACCGCGACCGCGACCGCAATCCACTTTCTGTAAAAAGACCGCGACCGCGCGACCGCACTTGGTCAAATGACCCACCCTAATTCCACCCCAGAGCGAGCACGTGCTAGTAGCCGGACGTCCTCTTAGATCTCTTCTGCAGTATTCTTATATGTAGCGCTCTTCGGAAGTTCCTTTATAAGCTTATGCATAACGTGGAAAAAAACATAGTCCACTCTCTGAATTGCGGAAGACTTCACGGGCGGCTAAAAATGAGTCGTATGGATGAATATTCCTCGACTAAGCCAGGAATACCTGCAGTTATCTTTGAATTGGGAAAAGGCCCTTGTAGGCAAACATGCTTTCGGAAGTACACAGTCCAATAGTTGTTTGAAAAGAGTGCTTGTTCGAATCTGAGAAGCCAGAAACCTAAAAAGACTTACACTAGATGCTCTAAGAGAATGTAAAACAAGAGGATCTTCTATTCAAGTTGGTAAAAAAGACTTACTGCACATATAGGTAAATATTCTCCTCCTTCCACCTATCTAGTTGCTCATTCGTTATGACGTCGCTTGAGTCTTCCAGTCACGCATTTTAGGCATAGTTTGATCTAAATAACACAAAAGCTTCAATAACACTTCGATTTACTCGTTATGCGGTACTTATAAATAACCCCTTCGTGGCACAATTCAGCTTTTTCGTGGCATTTCAGCCTTTTCGCAAACCAAATTAGTATGAGCCAAAGTTATAACACCATCAAATAGCCCTGCGATTCTAGTTTAGAGAACACTGTGACACAGTTTAGAAAACACTGTGACAATGACTTTCAGATCAAAGGGCGACCGGTGATTGGTGGATTGATCTTGCAGGTGTCCATTGCTTTCCTAGTGCTTAGATGGCCCCCATCCACTCAGGCATTTGTCTGGTTTTCCAACAAAGTTTTTATTATTCATTTCGATAATTTTTCTATCTGAAGAGTCACATCACCCCTAAATTTGCAGGTCGTTGGATTTCTTGAATTTACCAACAATGGAACTGCTTTCACTTACGGCTTTGTGGCAAACCCTCCTAAAATTTGTGGGTTTGGGATGGTTTTTGTTTACACGGTTAGCGATACTATCATAAATTATTTTTGCGAAAAAGTATTTTTAGAGCCTACAAATCATCATCTACTTTGGAGGAATTGTGGCTGTGCTCTACTACTATGGTAAACCATTACTTACAGCAGTAGTTGAGGCCTGTCTACAATAGTCGTGAGTAGCTCTTCCTGTTACCACTAGTGCTGTTGCTAATTGGTGTCATCAATCAAAAGCTAGGCAGTAGCGACCATCGTAAATACAACTTTACTTCCCGTATTCAGAGCTACTTTGTCGCTTAAAATTTGACCTAGTTTTCAAACCCAAATTTTCGGAAATTTACTGCCAATAGGAAAGCTCCGCAAAATTTATTTGCTAAAATCAGAAGCTTTAGTAGCCAGGGTGCTACTTATCGAAAGCCTAATGATGCTGTATCTAGGCATAATCCAAGCAGTGCTCTCCAGAGTTGCCTTCCTAATGCAGCACACCATCGGCACTACATCTGCTGAAAGTAAGCATATAGGATTCCGCTTTGAATTCCACTTTAGTGCGCACTTGCAGGTCTTAACGCAGTTGCGTGTATTTTTCTTGGTCAGGTAGCCCAATATCTTAAACCACAAAGTATTATTCATTGATGTTTTTCAACAGACAGAAGCAGCCTTGTTGATTGAGCCAGCTCTGGCTACAATGACTGAAAGTGAGATTCACAGTGTGATGACTGCAGGATTTGCTTGCATTGCTGGCTCTCTTTTCGCTGCCTACATCTCTTTTGGGGTGAGTTACGATAAGCCATAAATTTGTTTCTCTGATGGTAGATGGGTGGATAAAACACAAAACTTGAAATCAAAAAAACCTTTCCTGCTGGATACTTCTTATAATCATTTTTTTTTAATTTCAGTCTTTCAGGTACTATCCTTGTTTTAAACAAAAAGTACTTAGAGTTAAAAAGTTAAAAATTTCCTGAAAAATGGCAATTTTTACTAAATTTCAGGCTTGTCCTGCATACTTGCTGTCTGCAACGGTATACTTGCTGGACTATTACATTAACTTTGCCACATTTTGCAGGTGATGTCTGCGGCAGCCTCTCTGGCTATTTCTAAGCTTTTATTCCCAGAAACTAGTATCTCCGTACAGTCAAACAAGTTTAAGTTTGCAGAAAGGTAGACAATTTGCAAATGGAATTTTTCCTTCAAGCTAGGTTTAGAGAATCCAATTCAGTGCTGGAATGTTTGACCAATGGGGCTTGCCACTCTTGCAAGTTTGTTTTGGCAATAGCAGCTAACTTGGTGGTCTATATTGCACTTTTGGCACTAGCCAACTCACTCGTAGACTATGCTGGCAATTTGGTCGGCATTCAAGGACTTACCTTCAATGTATGCAATTTTTTCGGAGGTTAAAACTAATTTTATGATAATTGATCGTATTAAAATTAGTCATATTAAGTCATTTTTTCTTATTTTTAACAAAATTAAATCATTTTTGTAAACACTTTCCGTGCTAAAACCGATAAAAATTAAAACAAATCAGCGATCTAACTTTTTCTAAAAAAAGGGTGAAATTCAAAATGCATGTCCGATATTACTCTGTTTGTTAATTTCTCAGCTCCCAAAATTTTGAATCTTAGTACATTCAGAGAAGTTGGCGTCAAACAAAAAACTATCTAAAATGGTTAATTTTATATATTTTTTTTGTTTTGTTCCACTGATCTGACTTTTTTACTTTTTGGCTTTTCATGCTTATATCTAAAAAATTTCTCACACTAAAGGCTTTCGAATGAGCCGCTTGCTTACAAAACACTTAAAATCGCAAAATCACAATTAGATTTTTCTAAAACGGAAGACATATGTCTCAGCTTAAAAAAATTCGTTGGAGATTTTGGCGAAAAAGTGTGTTTTTTCAAGAAATCAGTTCGTCGAAATTGCACAAATTCAAAAAGCTATAGTAAAAACAAAATAATAAAAAAATACATGGAAAAAACCTGTAAAGTAAAAAAAATTATTGTACGACAATTTTTTAAAGTAATTTTTCAAGGAGATTGTCTGGTTGCCATTTAAAATCTGTAGCTTTTTTAGAAAATAGTGGGCTATTTCTTCTTCCCCATAGCCTATCTTATTGGAGCATCTGATTCGTTAGACCCACGTGTTGGTTTTATATACCTCGCATACAAGCATACTGTAAACATTAAGGTGGAGTTTGACGAAACAATGAAAGTGGCGGAGTTGATTGGCATAAAAACAGTGCTCAATGAATTTATCGCCTACAAGAAACTCAGTGAAATGATCGCAGAAAAAACATTGAATGGGGTTGGATTCTGATTATTATTATTAAATCCAATCTAAAGACATTAATAATTTTTAGGCTAGAGCTAAGATGATTGGTAATTTGTTAGATCTAAAAAAAATCAAGATCTTTTTTCAAATTAGGATTAAAAAACATTTGCAGCCACTTATGCTCTTTGTGGATTCTCAAACATCTCCATGATTGGAAGTCAAATTGCAATATTAAGTGGTGAACATTTTACCTTTCTCTCATTACCGACACCAAATATTACACATAAAAAAATTTAGCGATGTGTCCACAAAAGAAGTCTATTTTTGCAAAGGTATTTTCGACTAAAATATTAAAAGAGAAGTTCTGTAATTTTGTAGCTTGGTCGGACCCCTCAGAAAATGGTAAATTGAGTGTTTGGGCTCAAAACATAACCTACGATGAGCTGAGTACGATGGCACCAAATTCGACCACTTTTTGTTCGTAATTCACCGAGCTGTGGCCTCCCGAAGTTTTGTACTCAGAAAAACCAGCACATTTCTTCAAACGGTTTATACTCGATGAAAACTCAATGACTTATAGTCGTTCGAATGCTTAATGAGTTGCTTTTTAGAATCGCAAAATAAGTTGCTTTTTTAACAAGCATAAAAACGATCCAGTCTGTTGGAGATTTTGGCGAAAAAGTGTTTTTTTCAAGGAATCAGTATTTTTCGAAAACCGATTTTTGGCGAAAAAACCGCCATGAAAATTGGAAATCGGTCTGCACCCGTCTAAGTTTTAGTGTATCAGAAAGAAATTTCGACGCTACTCGGTTATACCCCCCCCCCAAATCAACTTTTTAGGAGCGGTCAAAAATCACTTTTAAGTAATAATTTTGCCATAAAAAGACCAGAAAAGTATTTTTAAAAAAGATTAAGGGATGTATTGGGAGGGGAAGGGAATAATACAGGGGCCACTTTTTTGGCTGCTTTGCCATGTTTTTCAACTCGGCCGTGGCAAAAATAGACTCTATATGCATTTTATGATCGAGAGTGCTTGTCGGAATCATGTCTAAGGTAAGTGAGTGCGTGCAAAATACTGATTTCTTGAAAAAACACACTTTTTCGCCAAAATCTCCAACGGACTGGAACGTTTTTATGCTTGTTAGAAAAAGCAACTCATTTTGCGACTCTAAAAAGCAACTCATTAAAAAAATGTGCTGATTTTTCTGAGTACCAAACTTTGAGAGGACACAGCTCGGTGAATAACGAACAAAAAGTGGTCAACTTTGGTGCTATCATACTCAGCTCATCGTAGGCTATGTTTTGAGCCCAAACACTCAATTTACCATTTTCTGAGGGGTCCGACCAAGCTACAAAATTACAGAACTTCTCTTTTAAATTCTATGTAATTTTTTAAATTTTAAGCAAGCTGTAAGAGCCCTAATATCCGGTATAATCACCTGCTTTATCACAGTGTGTGTGGCAGGTCATTACTTTTTTTATAATCCAAAATCACAATAAATCACAATAATAAATATAACAAGCGAAATTATTTAGGAATGATAATATCCACACCCTTAGAGTGCCCGCCCGTAGTTGGACAAGACCACTGTTTGTCACTGGCAGCCGTCAGGCACATCTTCAATACAACAACAAATGTGCAATTATAGCAGTACATTAATTTTTAAGATCAAATAAAGTTATTTTCTGGAAGTCTTTTGCAGCATATTGTAAGCCTCCTTGACTTTCCATTGCAAATCCTAAAATGGGTTATTAGAGCAAACCCGAAATTTTCAGATAAACTTGAAGTTGATTTTTGTTGCACAAAAACTTAAAAGTGTTGCTAGTAGTTTGACCAGTAGGAAGTGTTTTGAAGGTGATCTCTGCTAGTGGCTCTTCTATTTCCACATCTGCGTTAGACTAAAATTCTTTTCGTAATGTGATATTTCAGGGTGAATGTCATCTACAGAGTGGCCAAAAAAATTTGCAAAATTTTGATTTTAACGTTTTTTTTCTGCAACTTATTCTTTTTATTTTTTGTGCTACTAATCGGAATTTAGGGGTGTAAGCATAGTTGCAAGGGCGCTGACCAGATTCGGCGCCTCACAAATTTCAGTCAAAAGAGGGCTCCGACGCCGAAATTTTTTTTATGTAGGCGCTGATTTTTCTTTCGGCCGTGAAACTATGGATGTAAGCCCCCAGGTAGCTTGAATACTGTCGTCGATTTTCCTGTGGAAATAGATGGGGCAGAGAGCTACCTCGCAAAATTTTCAAAAATTTCCGATTTTTTCGGACCACGCCACAGCACAATCTTTAAAAAGCGAGAAAACCTTGCGATAAAGGGTATGTTGTATTTGGAAAGCGACTTTATTAGGAAGTGTCTTGGCACCCTCGTTGTTCTTTGCAAACTCAAAACCCTTTTTACCAAAATGTTAGCTTTGAGACCTTAACGGATTGATTTTAAAGTCGTGTATATATTCAATGAAACCCACTGATGGGCAAGTCTCCAACCCGGCTCTGCTCTGGCTCAAAGCCGGAGCTAAAGCGAAGTTTTAAAGAACTTGGAACTAGAGACAGAGAAGAAATTTGAAAAGTCGGGATGAAAATCGAAAACCGTAAAATTCAATTTCGCCATTCCTGATGAAGGCAAGTTTTTTATTTAGTGAAAACATAGCTCGTGAATTCCCGCATGAATAAAAAAACATCACCTCAACCACACTCAGTACGCTCCAATCTAAATAACTATGTGAATAATTAGTAAAAAGCCTAAAAAAATTACCTATTCCAACTACTTTAGGATGTTCCCAACCAATTGTTGGAAGCACATCTCGTAATGCTGCAGCATGCTCCTAAAAAACAAAACATACAAAACTACAAAAATTAGCGTCATGAACAAACATTTTTACCTTATACGCAGACAGTATTCCTCTGGCAATGGCTGAATCTCCAAAACCTTGACATAACAAGTCTGGATCAAGGTTTTGTCTTGCAGCTTCTATCAAAATTTTCCAAACAGTTGCAGCAAACTCTTTTGTACACAGCGTTTCATCAACTTGGAGTCAATGGTATTATTAAATTGATTCACATAAAAAACCTTTTTTACATCGTTTATTTGATTGCAGAAGAACGCAGGCAAGCTTTTCACAGACTATCTCTACAGAATCAGCCAAATGAAACCCATCCAAAGACTGTTTCTCGAGTTTTTTTAACTGTTGAAGTGACGATAATCCAGTCGAAACTCTGGATTCATTAAATTCCTCCATACAGCTGAAACATTGGCTGTGGATAGACCATTTGAGTTAAAGACTAAAATACAGAGATGGAAGAAACAAGAGAAAGATACAAGCCAAAATAAAATTAGACTTCATTGTAATTTATCTATAACACAACTAACACCAAGTAACAACTGATATGAAAACAAGTATATTGGACTATGTTTCTTTCTTGGTTTCTTGCTGAAGCCGAAGCTCTTCGTCAATACGCTCTTTAGCACGATATACCTGAAAAGGGGATGTTTTAAGATGACACAAATATGAAAAGTGACCTTAGACTGAAGGTACAATGAGCCACCCTTAGTTTTGTCATTGACCTCAAATAAGTGCTTATACCTAAAAGAACAGTAACAGTAATGAATGATATAAGAGACAGACTTACTTCTCTTCAACTTCAGATGGATCGAGAGGTGTCTTTACATTGAGGATTTGCATAGATTCCTAGAAACGAATAATACATACTTGTCTTCAGAGAGATAGGTTTCTTAAAAGCTAATACTTAAACAATTTTGTTGCTATGCTATGCTTAAATTTTCTCTTGGGTGTATTACTGGAATTACTGGAAGTGTGTATTATTGGTGAAACTCTAATTTATCGGTTTTAAATATTGTTAGTAGTAAAATTGTCAGAATTTTTTATTAGCAAGCTTATCCATCAAATTTGTCAGCTAAATTTAGGTAATTTTATAAAATTAACTATGGTAATTTTAATGATCAAAATTTTTTCAAGACTACCTGTAAAGAAATTCCCATCCTTGCATTCGTCCTAACAGCATTCTGCTCCCCTGTTTTCCGAGAAGAAGAAGAAGTCGATGATGAAGCGGTAGCTTGATTATGGGCTGCATGTTTACTGGCTGAAAATTTGTAAAGTAATGAAGGATTCTACGGAAAGGAAAAAAACCATTGAATTCCTCCTTCACTGCCCTTTGAAATGCTTTTCCAACGGCTTCACCAAATGCAAGTGCAACCTTAGCCAAATTTCTAAGTACCATCAAGCTCAAATATGGATAAATGAATATGAATAAAAAAATTGTTTCTTTATTTTCTTTATTTTTTGAAATATTTTTCTAAGGCAATTATTCTCAAGACTTATTTTTATTTGACGAGGGAGATCTGTGGCTAAGATCTACAGTCGGCCACATCAGTAAGTGGCCATGTCCACCAAACGACCAGTCTAAGACCTATTACTACTTACACTTTAACACTTGTCAGTAGACCATAGTTGGATCGCCGCCGCCACCGTCGGCGGCGCCGGGGATGGGACATTTCACCGCGAGGACATTTCGCCGCCTAGGACATTTCACCGCGGGACATTTCCGGTACGTGACAAAATTTGCTCGGACCGAAATTTGCTCGCGGCCGAAATTTGCTCGCGCCAAAATTTGCTCGGACCAAAATTTGCTCGGCCATAATTTGCTCGGACAAAATGTGCTCGGCCATAATATGCTCGGGTCAATTTCTACTCAATGTTCCAGATTTAACCTCGAGTCAGGCATGTGCACGGGCCGGCCCGGCCCGTTCCAAAACCCCCACGGGCCGGGCCAAAAAAGTCACGGGCCGGGCCGGCCCGAAAAAGCCCGTCATAATTTATAAAGGTTAGAACTCCCACCTTTTTTTAAATTTAACTCTCTCTTGGTACTCTCTCTCTCATTTACAGTCCGATTACCATATTTCAATGAATAATTTTAGAAGCGTAACTAATCAACAATGAGCAATCATTGTTGATTGTGTGAATTTTACTGTTGACTATTTGGTAGCCGGGCC
Organism: Ditylenchus weischeri; assembly: GCA_029231635.1. Lineage (NCBI taxonomy): Eukaryota > Metazoa > Nematoda > Chromadorea > Rhabditida > Anguinidae > Ditylenchus > Ditylenchus weischeri. The sequence goes on along the minus strand of JAMRYI010000034.1, from coordinate 17,902 downwards.
GGCCCGGGGTCGGGCTAATTTTTTTTGACTAGTATATATATTAAGATAATTATAATTAAGATATATAATTAAGAAAGAGCTATAAAATTTAGGAACCTTCGTCACAAGAAAATCGTATACCTAGCAAATCCCCATGTGATAACACTTAGGTTCGAGCATATTATGGCCGAGCAAATTTTGTCCGAGCAAATTTTCGCCGCGAGCAAATTTCGGCCGCGAGCAAATTTCGGTCCGAGCAAATTTTGTCCGTGTCCGGGACATTTCACCGCCTAGGACAAACCAATCCAGAATTTGACTTAAAATGGCAGGAAGATTCTGTCGGAGAGATTTGAAGCACTCATTGAGATGTATAATTGGGACACACGCCAAAGCTACGATCTTACGGCACTAAAAAAAAGTTTTACAAATATTTCTTAACTGGTGGGACATACCTCATGAGAAAACTGAGCATCACCATCATACCGAGCAGAGAGACCTTCTTGTTCAAGATGCTTGTATAAGTTGGAGCAGAGATGCCAGTAGCGCCCATCAATCGAGATACCCTCCCATTCTCCGCGAGCTGCGTTCTGAATAGCTAATTCATAATCACATGAGACTCCTTGGGGATTCAGCTGCGGGAAGACATCATGTAGCATTTGAAAGAATTTCCTGCATGTGACTGCCCTCTTGTTTGGAAGCAAAGCAGTTGCGATAGGAAACACGTACTCATTTCTTTTAGCGAGAACCACGAAGACCTGAAGCGAAAAGAATTCCGTCATGAAGATGATTCAAGAAAATAAAATAAAAACCCCCACAGTTGACATCCACTGAGCGTAGCTTTCTCGGCCAAATACGAAAATCCTTCCTCCGATCACCTTGTCGTATCCAGAATCTGCCAGCAGCCACTTGTCAGGATTACGCCCAGTAACAATTACATGTGGAGTACCTCCAAAGAAGTGTGAATAGCGGGAGGTTTGCAGTCTTCAGAATTTGTTCTGACTCTTCGAAGTCCTCGCTTTCTAGCTCCAGCTTTCGGCAATTCATCTTGAACTCCAGAGGTTCTTGCTTTGTTCCGGACCTGTGCCAATATTTCTCCCGTTCTCTGCAATGAATGTGATTTTTATAAAAATCGGTAATGATTCAAGGGTTACCATTGTAGTAGTCGTAGCTAAACTTTTTTCTTCATTCCTTATGGCAGTCACAGCAATGCGAGATGGATTCGCTTCGCATCCATGATCAGACACCATTCTTTAGCAAAAATATTTTATGACTAACTAAAGCAACCATGAAAACTTACTTGATAAACTGGCCTCCTTCGTAAAACCAAGCTCGACCTTTGCACCCTATCACCCGCTGGTCGCACTCTGCTGAAAGCTTGCCTTCGTTGGAACCCTTCAGATCGCGATTTTTGACGTACATCCTTCCTTCATGTACATACTTCTTTGCGCCTCTGTTTGATAAAGTAGCGTACGGTCTTTTTAGTAGATCATCCATTTGCAAATTTCTGACAAGAAAAAGAGGTTACAGAATAAAAAAAAGGTTTATTCAAGCTCATGAGGATGTTAGGATAGGTAGTTTTTATAGTGGCGGTGATTTGTTCTAGGCGGTGAAATGTCCCGCGGTGAAATGTCACGGCGGTGAAATGTCTCGCGGTGAAATGTCCCGCGGTGAAATGGCTCGCGGTGAAATGTCCTAGGCGGTGAAATGGCTCGCGGTGAAATGTTCTAGGCGGTTAAATGTCCTAGGCGGTGAAATGTCCTCGCGGTGAAATGCCCTAGATCCGCGGCGCCGCAAGGCGGCGTCGGCAAAAAAAAAGGTGCCACCGGCGGCATAGTAGAAAAAGTCGGCAGTGGCGGCGGCGCCGGCGGCATAGTGTAAGGATGGTGGCGGCGCATAAATTTGTGGTCTTGGTGGTGCCACTAGCGCAATATTGGCATAACAAGATTTATTATAACGGAACGAATGATCACATTTAGTTAACAGAGTGATACGAGTCAACAGAAGACTCGATGTCGTGTCAATACAATAATAATTACGAATAATAATTCCACACAACAATGTGCCACTGCTGGATAAGTAGGACCGAAGGACACTTAAGTATCGTTTTTGAAATGAATGACCTATTTTTATAGGTTACCGGAGAAAAACTGCTAGGCGTCCTTTTCGACTTATAGGTAAAACATGCGTTGGAGTAACATGCGTTCCAAATCGCATTTCGAGCTAAGATTAATATTCTCAACACATACCTTAAATCAACACATCTAAACAATTCTTAGTGTAGAGACTGTCGAAGTCATCTCTGGATAGCCTGATGAATCTCTTTAAATATTTGGAGTCACTGGAGTCATAATAGCGCCAAAAGATTCTGAAAGACTTTCCTCGAATGGCGTCAATCGTATAAGCCAGACGGATATAGTTGCGGGCTTGATCCTTTTCTTGTTATTGTATCCACCACCAGAGCACTATTGCTTTCACCGAAACATCGATGTTTCGGTGAAATATGGTGGAAGCTTATATGAAACATGTGATTTTTAGAAGAATGTCAGAAAATCTCAATGAGACCAGTCAAAGAAAAACCTCCAAAACGATCTATTTTGGGAAATTTAGCCTATTTTAGCCTGGATACAAGCTCTAGTAGGTGTAAATGCCTTCGCTGATGATCTTGTTAGATAAGCAATAGTGTGAGGATCATTTGACACCAAACTTGTAAATAAAAGAAAAAAATAAGGTGTGCAGCCAGTGATAGTCGAAAATGCGACTTAGGGGATGCGAATATGAAGTCCCTCCTATAGGTCTCAAAAACAGTGTTGTAAAAAACTAAAAGTTGGCACCGGCACCAGCACCGGACATACCGCTTGGCACCGGCACCGGCACCGGCTTAAAACACCGGTGCCGCACCGGTGCCGGCACCGACCGCTTGAAATGTTAGATAAAAAAAGATAGTTTTTTGAAAGATATCGTAAGAGACACTGAAAATGCAAAATTTTGTTTTTAATGAAGGTTGAAAACGTCATAAAAATATGGCAGCAATAAAATTAGACAACAGTTAGCTTAAAATGTTTAATTTATTACAATTAATTAGAACTCTTTTCTAATGTAGTTTTTTTAGCCATTTCGATTGCTGAAAAAAGCAGTAGAACAGTAGTTAGGCAAACATAGTTTACAAAAGAAATCCTCACAATCCTCACAAGTTTTTTTACAGCCGTTCCTATGAATTCCTGTAGGTCCTGTGACTGATCTCTCGAGTCCTGTAGTTTGTCTTATTACCCTTCCTATAGGACATCTTTTTGAGATTCCTTATCTTTTAGTCAAAACCAAATTTTTTTTGATCAAACGGTAAGAAATCTAAAAAAATGTTCCTATAGGAAAGGTAATAAGACAAACTACAAGACTAATGAGATGTGTCACACGACCTACAGGAATCCATAAGAAAGGCTGTAGGAAAGTTCCTTGGAATACTATATTGGGGTTTTTTGTAATTAAAAGTTTTTCCTACAGCCTTTCTTATTTATTCCTGTAGGTCGTGTGACAGATCTCATTAGTCCTGTAGTTCGTCATATTGCCCTTCCTATAGGACCTCCTTTTGAGATTCCTTATCTTTCAGTCAAACCCAATTTTTTTATCAAACGATAAGAAATCTAAAAAACCACGTATTCTCTAGCATGTCCTACATTTCCTGTAGCATGTCTTATTACACGTCCTACAATCACTAAGAGCTACACAAATTCATAAGCAAGGCTGTTAGGAAAGCCCTTGAAATGCTATAATGAGCTCTAAAGTGACGAAAACCCTTGGAATTCCATCCTCACAAGTTTTTCCTACAGCCTTTCTTGAACATTCCTGTAGATCTTCTAATAGATCTTGTGAATCCTGTATTTCGTTTTATTAACCTTCCTATAGGACAGTTTTTTGAAAAATTCTTGTCTTTTAATCAAAACTATTTCTTTGACTAAAAGATAAAAAATTTCAAAAAGTTGTCCTATAGGAACAGTAATACGATGAACTACAGGACTCACACAGTCTGTCACAGGACCTACAGGAATGCATAAGAAAGGCTGCAGGAAAGCCCCTCAGAGTACCTGAATGGGCTCTAAAGACCCGAAGAAGCCACGTTTTTTTTGCCTTGAAGTGGTTTTCCTACAGCCTTAAACTAACGTGAACAATAAATGTGAGTGCTGCTTCGCGGCACTTCGTTAGCGCCGAACAATTGTTAACAACATGCCTCAGTTAACTATAAATATTGGTGTTGGTGTGAGTTCGGATGTATCCTTGTGGTTCGAGCCACTGCGCCGATGGCGCATCAGCCCCGACTTCTACATGTACAGGGGGGCGCAATTTTGTCTCCCAAGTTGTTTTTGGCCGTGACTTTATAAATTCGCGGTATTTTGCCGATATTTTTTTTATTCGAAAGATGAGACGTTAGGAAAGCTAATGACATCAAACTTGCTCATAACACTTTATTGATAACACCCAGAAATTGACAAAAGAAGACAATGAATAATTTTGACTCTTCCTTCCAACCCCCCTTCCCTGAACTTGACGTACCAATCGAGAACTGTTTTGTGATCGGGCACCTTGACATTCCTCCCCAGTTCTCTTCGATAACGAACGCCGAAATCGGCCACATTTTTTCCAGTATCGATGAACCATTCGACCGCTTGGGCTTTTTCTTCCGCAGTATACGACATAGCTAAAAAAATAATTATCCTAAAACAAAAACATCTTTTTCACAATTTCGAAAACAAGATTTATGAGCAAGTTTGATGTCATTAGCAGTGTTGTAAAAAACTAAAAGTTGGCACCGGCACCAGCACCGGACATACCGCTTGGCACCGGCACCGGCACCGGCTTAAAACACCGGTGCCGCACCGGTGCCGGCACCGACCGCTTGAAATGTTAGATAAAAAAAGATAGTTTTTTGAAAGATATCGTAAGAGACACTGAAAATGCAAAATTTTGTTTTTAATGAAGGTTGAAAACGTCATAAAAATATGGCAGCAATAAAATTAGACAACAGTTAGCTTAAAATGTTTAATTTATTACAATTAATTAGAACTCTTTTCTAATGTAGTTACCGGTGTGTCTTTTTTTCATTTCGACGATGTCCAGTCCAACAACCATTATTTTCTGTTTTGATGAATCATAATAGTGCCCTACGATGCTTAGATAGCTATGAAGCATACCCTTTGTCGTCACAATTTCGACAGTCAAAGAGAGTGTTTTTCCAGCTGCATGAATTCCTTTGTTTATGCTGTAATATGGATTTTTGCGCTTGGTTGGAGTCAGTAGCTTTAAGCAGCTGTTTGTCAATGCCGCAGGTATATTAGGTCTCTCTTGGTTGTCCGATAAACTCGTGGACTCGTGGGAGGACGGAAAAGAACATTCAACAGAGCCTACACCACCTCCAATGACCAAAGCTGAGTGGAAACTCCACGTAAAAGAAATCTTGATTCAAATCATAAACATGGAAATTAAAATCGGCATCTGTGAACAATTTCTGTTTATTGACACTTTTTAAGTAACATGTTGTCGTTTTTTACAAATAAAAGCTCAGCTTTTCTTAAAATTGATCACAATTTTAACAGAAAACAGATAAAAAATACGGCACCACCTCAAAAAATTCGCGCACCGGCACCAGCACCGGCACCGGATCTTTTTTGGCACCGCACCGGCACCGCACCGGTGCCAAGTCGAAATTCGGCACCGGCACCGGTGCTTTTACAACACTGCTCAAAAACATCAAATTTGATGCTGAGCATCAAAATTACCTGTTTTTGACTCAAACACCTATTTTTCATATATATTTGTTTCTCATCTCAGATTTTTCTCTATCGATTGAGTGTCAAAGGCACTAGTTAAAAATAGGTAAAAAAGTGGTAAAAAGAGGTGAGGTAAAAACTTGGTTTTTTAACACTTGGTGTGATTTCCTACACAAACTTTCCTACACAACTAGTGTGTTTGACCACTCAATCGATAGAGAAAAATCTGATATGAGAAACAAATATATATGAAAAATAGGTGTTTGAGTCAAAAACAGGTAATTTTGATGCTCAGCATCAAATTCGATGTTTTTGAGAACTATAGTCCGCCCCCTCCCTTTAATTATGGTAAGCCCTTCAACGATATTTCGTTAAAAAGCCCGTGTCCTTATCTTTTTGGAGTGCTAATAAGCAAAGAAACTTTTAATGTTTGTTTAATGTAGATTTGCTCAATAATTTGTGTATTTACAAAGCTTCTTTTTTGGAGCAAACGACTTATTGTGTCTTGATTTCAGCAAACAGTAGTAAGTTTTGTGCTTAGTTCTCCATTTGCTTTAAAACCTCGGAGAAAAAGATAAACAAGTCGGCGAAAGGGTACAAAAGAAAAAGTAAAAAAGTGGATTGTGCTAATATACTTGACGCCTGTAATATAAACAATAAATTAGTGTGAACGCTATCATTCTCTGCTTTTTGGCCTATAAAAAGAAAGAATTGATTTATGTTTGGCGTCCTTAGGTGGCTTTCCAATAAAACAAAGTTCACAAGTCACTTGTCTCTAAGTAGTAGTAGTCCATAGAAGATTAGATATAAATGTCATTCTATTATAATTGATAGATTGGATGCTCCTAATGTTTTTGAAAAATAAATTGATTTTTATTTGTCTAGTTTGCCCTAATATACAAGAATTACTTTTTTCGTTCTGACCCAAAGCTGTGTGGTATATTATATACAAAAAATTTCTTGGAATTACTTGTGATGAATTTTGAGAGTTATTCTTATACAAACTATTCTTTTCAAAGTTATTTTTAATTTACTAAGGCTCGAATTTTATACAGGGTTAATAAAAAACCCTGGAAATTTTTGAATGGATATTTTTGAAAAAAATTGCGAAGGTAGCTCCTTGTTTCATCGATTTCCCTAGTAAATTTGATAATAGTTTATGAAAAAGTGCCCGCTTTTGTGAAAAGGTGCCCGTTTTTGTAAAAAAGTGCTAACTCAGAGGAAGTAACCCTCTACCCAGAGGAAGTAACAGATGTACCGCTCGGGATGAAGAGAAAGCGAGGAAGAAAAAGACGTGCATTATCAAATCTTGTTAGAGATTAGATTAAATCTTTTTTTATGTATTGTTGTTGATTTTGAGTAGTTTTGGTTAAATAAAAGAATGAATGTATGATAGGTTTGCAATTTTTTTACGTTACTGTATTACGCTAGATGTAAGCTTCTTCTAACATCATCAATCTCTCATTTCCAAAGGTATAAGAAGTCAAAACACCTCAAAATTTTCTTATCACCATAAATATCACAAAAGGTGGCACATTCTCCCAAGAGTGGGCACATTCTCCCAAGAGTGGGCACATTCTCCCAAGAGTGGGCACATTTTCACAAAACGCGGGCACATTTTCACAAAACGCGGGCACATTTTCACAAAACGCGGGCACATTTTCACAAAACGCGGGCACTTTTTCGCCTTTTCGACTAAAACGAAAAAAATGGGCACATTTTCACAAAACGCGGGCATTTTTCCTTTTTGTCCCACTTTTTACTAAAAACCTAAAAACAGCAATAAAAATAAAATACGACCACAAATATCAATTAAAAATTTTAAAGAAATGTTTACCTTTTTTGATTATCCTTTAACTTAATACTTTGTCTCTTCGTAATCTATCTCTATATAGTATTTGGGATTGGTGGGTGGGTAACGCATTTGAGTACATGTTTGGTCACAAAGGAAAACTTTTTTTAGTGTAATATTTTTATTTGCATGTTTATACTCATTCGAAAGCTCTTTTAATGGCGGAGGACCTTTCGCAATCAGATTTGAAGATTGCTGTGAAAAAAATTGAGATTTTGCCCCTTGAAAGTGAAAAGTGGTGGTTTTCAGGGTTAATCTTATGAATGCCCATTTGGTCACAAGGAAAAACTTTTTTCTAGTTTAATAATTTTATTTGCATGTTTATGCTCATTCGGGAGCTCTTTCAATGGCGGAGGACCTTTCGCAATTAGATTTGAAGATTGTTTTGAAAAAAATTGAAGATTTTGCCCTTTCAAAGTGAAAAGTGGATTTATATTTGAATTTCAAAATACGATATAGGCGCCGATAGGCGCCTGCTGTCCCTTGTATAAAATATTGCTGTTGAAAATAATTACCGTATTTCCTCTAATAAGCCGACATGCTCTAATAAGCCGACACCCGTAACTTTGAGGACCTATCTCAGCCTAGAGTGGCTTACCTGTTTGCATATCTGTTTTTCACGTTTTCTTAGTTCCCATGAGCTCTACCGGTTCCACTTTTCAAATTTTGGATTTTCACCCAAAAATCTCGAGATCGACCAAAAAATTTTCTGATTTTTGGAGATTTAAAAAAAGCCGACATGTCGACTTATTAGAGGAAATACGGTAAGCAGTGCATTTGGGTGGATGAACTAAGCGTCACTGCGAATTTGTATCACATAAAAAATTCAAATCAATTAGCTAGGTGTGGGATTGCTAAACGAATTCCGATTTTTTTCAAAGATGCAAAAAAATTATACAGATAAGTCTTGATCAGTTATTACCTACAACTTGAAAAAGATATTTTCCACAGGTATACTCACACAAAGATCTTATTTTTAGCTAAAACTAAAATGGCTCGTTTTCTCCGCACTTTGGTGCTGTTGATCGCAACATTTGCATCACTAGTGCGTGCATATCAAACTCCTCGCCTTCTTCGTGATCCAGCCAGCTTTTATGGTTCGAATTTGGTACAGCGAAATGGAGTTCAAAGTGAACCACAAGCCTTTAAATATCAATGGGCTGAGGAGTAATATTTGTTGTTCGAAGATATGCAAAGTAATAGTACCACCTGCTATTTGTTCAGATACTATGAGGTGCCCTTGGACCACTTTGCTTTTGCCGACAACCACAATTTTAAACTCAGGTCTTTCGTTTTTGAATCAATTTAATTTTCACAGTAATTATAAATGCTTTAGATATTTGATCAACACCACCCACTTTGTTCCCAATGGACCAATTTTTTTCTACACTGGAAATGAGGGCAAAATCGAGGGTTTTGCTGAAAACACGGTCAGTTTGTATGGCAATGGAATATTTTTGATAATATAATTTTTTAGGGTTTCATGTGGGACATTGCCGAGGAATTCCATGCCGCTGTTGTTTTTGCTGAACACAGATTCTACGGCAAGTCCCAGCCGTTTGGCAATGAAAGCTACTCTTCAGTCAAGAACCTGGGATACCTCAGTTCTGAACAAGCTTTGGGCGATTTTGCTCAACTGATCACTTACTTGAAGCAGGAGGTGGACGGACTCATTTTCTAGTGTAGTGCTTAACTATATAGCTTTTCAGAAATTGGTGCAAGCCAAACTATCCCCAGTAATTGCTTTTGGTGGGTCTTATGGAGGGATGTTGACTGCTTGGATGAGGGTAAAATATCCTCACATAATTGATGGGTATGTTTTATAGTGCTTTAATTATGGAAAAAAACTTAAGTTATTTTTAGTGGAATAGCAGCATCTGCTCCAGGTTCGTAAGGGCTTAAGGAAAGAAATGTATAAAGTTTTTTTGCTTATTGAGGTTAAAATTTCAGTCTTCTGGTTCCGCAATGCTAATATCCCCGAAGGCATTTTTGACAAAATAGTGACAAGGACTTTCAAACTGAGTGGGTGTTACTTGAAGAGTGTCTCTGCCAGTTTTGATGCCATTGTCAATTTGGCAAAGACTGGTTGGTTTCTACCACATTCAGACTTTTTTCTCAGGACCTTGTTTTAGAAAAAGGTCGAGCTTTTCTGAACCAAGCCTTCCACCTGAAGTCTGAATCCCAGCTACAGTCTCACTCCGATGGCCCTTTGCTTGTTGGTGCTCTCCAAGGGGTTCGCTTTTTCTTTAGTATTTTACAACTCAATTGTATTTTGCAGATAATGGAGACATTGGCCATGGTGGATTACCCGTATCCTGCAAATTTCCTCGCTCCATTGCCTGCCTGGCCAATAAAAGTAATATTTTTCTATCCTTTTTGCAAAAATTATAACTCTTAATTATATTTGTTGAATTTCAGGAAGTATGCAAAGCATTCACCTCTAAGGACAAGAAGTCGGATCAAGAGTATGCTAAGGCAGCTTACCACATTGCTAATGGTGCAACTTCTAAGATACTTGTTTGTTGTAAATATTAATCTATTATTTAGTCTTTTACAATTCAACTGGAGAATTATCTGATCTTTGTCTGATCAAACACTGCGCTGACTCATTTTCTGCTTTGGGTGATCCACTTGGTTGGCCATGGCAGGTCTGTTTAGTTTTTTTTGAAGGGAAAACAGTCATCTAAAATTAGGTCGAACCTCTTTATAACGCCATTAAAGGGACCGACATTGGATGGCGTTATATCGATACAAATATCAGTGGCGAAAATATCAGGTTTTCAAACCAAAATAATTGAAAGTGGGGTTGTATCGAGAAACAATTTATCAAGTAAATTCCATAATAACATTCAGTGAAAATAATCTGTGAGCTTTTTATGAGTTCTTCTTTCCATGTTTAAAGATGAATTCATCCAGGCCATCACTGAGCTTTAGAATGGTTTGATCAGCAGTGTTCTTCTCGATGGGGAAACGGCGCACAATGTCCATGGCTTTGGTTCTTCAAGGCTTGTGATGACTGCTCCTCTGGATCAGCTTCTTCTTGGTCACTTCCACATATGTCACTGTCTGCCTGCGACTGTCGTCATCTTTGAGCCTTCCTCACGATTTCCTCCAAGTGAGAGAGCGCCATCTAAAATGATGACATGAAAGGAACCAAAAATTAAAGCCCTACCTGTGATCACTTCTTCAGCCATATAGTCCTGCATTGCAGCTTCTTCGGTGATTTCACCGAGATCTTGCAGTCTTGCCTAAGCGAGGAGGAGTTCATCGATTGCTTCATCCCTTCTTCGATCACTGGCTCATTTGTGAATGCGGCGACGAAAGCAGTTAGCAATTGTCGATGGCTTGACCTCAGTCCGAGCTTTTCGGAGGTGAGAGTTCAGCAGATTGATCGTGATGTCCTTTTCTTTCGATTGCCTTGATGCTCCCTCAGCGAAATCGACGATAATGGACCTTCAGATTCTGTATGATGCCCTGATCCATTGGTTAAAACAAGATAGTTGAACAAGAAGAGAACAAAGAAAGATATAAAACCAGACCTGACTTATTGCTGTTGTATTCATGGAAAAGAACTTGACCGTGATGTGTTGCAGAACCAGCTTCTGAGGATGCGCCGAGCAGTTGTCGAGATAAGTAACACCTTTCTTTTGTCCTTGCCAAGTTTTTGTCCATACCTTGATCCATTAATGCCGCGCTCGTCATCAAGCTTTCTTGTTTGCAATGTATTCCACCGGCAAGACGGCATTCTTAGCATCGAAGGATTTGCGGACTTGCCAATGACGAGGAGAAGCTTTTTAGAGCCCGACATATTTGCACCGAACAACACTGTTACGCACACCTTGCTTTTCTTTCCACCTGTGCATTTGTCACCTGGAAATTAAAACATGACAACAATCAATCAAAAATAAACACCAAACTTTGAAGGACAGAGTTTTTTTGAAGCAGTTGCCAGAATGAAACCTTCATCAGTTGTAGATGTGTTTGGAGAGAACTTGTTCAATTGATCCTGCAAGACTTGCTGCACCATTCTTGAAGAATGACGTTGATTGCTCCAGCCTCGCCTTGTTTGACAATTGCTTTATTGAGAAGGTTCTTGAATCCTCTAGCCAGCCATTACTTGCTTCGAAAGTTTAATTTGAGGAGAGCAGCGATTTCCTTGGCCTTTCCTAAAAATAAAAGGCTGAAAGAGAAAGAAGGGAAGAGATGAACTTTCATGATAGGCTCCCAGTGACGTTGACATTCTGGCTGAGCACGCTGATCCATTTCACCAGCGCTTGTTCCATCTCCTCATGCTTGCAGCCTTTAGTCTTGCCCTCTTTGCACTGCCAAATCATCGATTGCTTGGAGAATTGCCTGCTTGTCGCTGAGAATGTCACAATTGTCGTCCTTGGAATACCGAATTGTTTCGCCAGTTCTGACTTGTTGTTGTTTTTGCTGCCGCTTCGATGATTCCCTTCTTCTATTCTAACGTGATAGCGCTTCGTTTCTTAGGTAGGCATTACAGATCTTTTCAAAGAAAATTTAACATTCAAATAATACAGGAGGAGCACAATGAAAAATAACTGACAAAAATGAAATGACAAACGGAACAAGAAACTTTTTCTAAATTTAATGCGTCAATTTAATTTTTCTTTAAGAAAATATGTGGTGGCGTTATATCAAATTTTTCTTAATCTGGACCGCATGAAATGGTGTATATCACGGTGTAACTTTGCCTTATTTCAGGCAGCCAACAAATTAGGCCAGGTGGCGTTATATCAAGTGGCGTTATATGGTGGCGTTATAAAGGTTCGACTGTATATATCTCAAAATAGAGCACATTGATATATTTTAGAAACAAAATTTTTTTATTAGTTCTTGCTTTCTATATCAAAAATAAAAATTAGAAAAGTAATCAGGATAGAGTGTTTTAAAAGCACTAATTTTGGAAAAGTTGGAAGCTTTTTTGTCATCCATAAATTATGCACTTGCCTCGTTCCATGTTTAAAAAAACAGATTCCGTTAATAACCGATGCCTCTATATTAAATGTTGGTTCAGTCATGCACCGAGATGGTGATGCCGATTTGCAGTGAAGGTGCTCCCAATGATGTTCCCGAGACTTGTCCCTTCACTGACGCAAATGCTCGCTTATTGCAACGCCACTTTTGGACATATTGGCTACAATCCACAAGTCTTTCGTCCCCAATGGGTGGGCTGTTTCTATTAATAAAAGTGAGAAGAGTTGAATAATAAGATGAAAACATATAGGCAATTGACAACTATGGTGCTAGCTTTCCCACTGCCAGCAATATTGTATTTAGGTATTTCAGACTCAAATTGCCTTCATATTTTATATAATCAACATGAATGTTTAGCAACGGATATTTGGACCCTTGGTCTGGTAAGCCAAATGTATTTTTTTGTGTTGTTTAACCATATTTGTCTGTTTTTTAGGTGGTGGCTGGGACTTAAAGCCTGCGACTAAAGGGTCTTTGGTTAGCTTGATTGTGGAAGATGGAGCTCACCATTTGGTTAGAATTAATTAGACCGGGGGGTCCAAATTACTGACATTATATATCCAACAAATATTTAAATTTACAAATATCCCTTCATTGAAAAATTTGCGTAAAAAAGTTTATTAAAAAATCACGAATGAAGGTGCCGGGTTAGCGAAGGTGCCCGATTATAGACGTTTAACTGCAATAAAAAAAATTCCTCATCGTTTTAAATTATTATTTATTATTTTATCATGTAAACCTTAATGAGGTTATTTTCCAAAAAAACCAGGATTTGCGAGGAGCTGATCCCAGACACTAAATCAGTACTAGAAGTACGTCGCTTGGAAATTGCATTGCTCGGTGGATTAAGGTCGGTGTACCAGTGGAAGATTTAAACTTTGTAAATGTTAATCCTTTCTAGGAAGCGAATGAGCGTCATCACCAGGAAAAAAGAAGCTAAAACAACGTCTTGCTTTTCCAAATCTTGATGCATCAAATTGGATTATTTATTTAGTAAAAATTAAACTACTCTTTTTTTTTTTTTTTTGTCATAATTATCACAGACTTGAGAATAAAACTCTGATGCCTACGGCACGTAACTATTATAAAAATTTCGCTTCAAAAAGTACAGGGTAGCGCAAAGTCACTGTTAAAATTCGCATTACAGTTCTGCCCCAGGCGCCTTATTTTTCGATCGACCTCTGGAGGGGCGCTTATTAGAGTCATTTTGAAATTTTCGGGTGGAAATCAAAATAAAAACAGAAATCGGCAGAGCTCGCGGAACTAAGAAAATGCAAAAATAACACTCGAAAAAAAATTCCTGCTCTAAATACAGACCCTCAAAGTCGAGGAGGGCAGTAATTAGAGAAATACGGTAGCTCAATATGGGACGGGGCTTATTTGCCGTCACGGTTTTCGCCGTTGACAAAATTCGCCATCGCAAAATTTACCGTTGACAAAATTTCTTTTAACTGAATTAGCTTATTTCTAGGAGCCAAAGTCACATTCTTAGGGTTTCAAAGAAATAGTTGAATGATAAACGTGAATAGGCACCATTCGGTGAACAAGTCCCTCACATTTTAACTTTCGTTTATCTATTTCCAACATATACCAATACATCTCCTTTGCAACTATATTCAACCAATCGCAATTATGATCATATTTTATTCACCCTCAGCAAACACAAAATTAACAACTGGTAAACGAATAGACAAATTGGAGCAAGTTTTATTTATTTTTTTTACTAGAACGCAGCCACCATTCCATCGACCCACTCTATCATTGTCTCCTATGCTCAACTCGACCCGCCACGAACTGCTGAAGAGTATATCAAGAATAGACCACATGAATGTCAAATAATCAATTTTACCAAGTGCTGTACGCAAAAATCACCATCATATACAGCTCGAAGGTATCTTGCCATCCACCATTCTCCTGGCTTGCTTCCGAGTAGTCGCTTGAGTTTCTTGTTATTGGACTCCATCGCATTGTTGTTTCTAGGCCGCTTCTCGATGGTCGATGTGTACATATCTGAGACTGAGTAGGGAAAGAGCGGTCGATAATCTATAATCTGATAAGCACCTGGTGATGAAAATGGATACTGGTCTTTTACAGTTGTTTGTCCTTGTTAATTCCCACTTGTTAGATGCAGAGTGCTTAGTGCAGATGGAACGAGTCTCCTTCAGTCTTAATACCTGGCCAGACCATTTCCGCCGCATTCATTGGTGCCTTTTCGTAATCCCTTTTGTAGAGTGTTGGGCGCAGTAATGGTAAAAGCTAAACTTGAAGTGGATTATATTGAAATATTTTTAGTAGAAGATCAGTTACTTCTCTCACCTTTTCGAAAAGCCTTTGATACGTCTCCTCGTCCCTCCTCGAGTTTTGTCAACGGCAAATTAAGCTGACGGCGAATTTTGCGACGGCGAAAACCGTGACGGCAAATCAGCCCCGTCTCCTGAATATGTAATAATATATGCGTTCGACCAATCTAAAACCTATATTCCTAACATAGAATGGTTTGCCTAAGCAGAAATGAAGGCAGAAATGAAAATTATCCACCCAATTTACAGTTATCATTTTACTATAAGTTTTGCACTTTATTATATACCACATTATTCACGACGCCCACCCTCCGAAGATGATTGAAAAATAGACGCCCATGGGCTTCTAATTTAGAATATACGGTATCCCCAAAAAGGTAGGATTCGACCTTTTTTTCTACAAAGTCTTTTATCAATTATGATCCGAGGGTATAGTCTTAAATATCGCAAGGATATTGATTTTGCCGGTCTTTTGTCGACAATATTGTTCTCTTTTGCCGGTTTCACAATGACGATAAACTCTCAACTTCAATGCTCCACTGTGAATGAGGCATTTCTCTCTCTATCGTCAGCGGTTTTTTTCATCTGAAAACACGCAAAATTAACCAAAGTAATTCCTCCTGGAATGTTGTTGGCTATTAATTTGTTAGGATTAGTGCAATTCAAATACCGTATTTCCTCTAATTAGCGCCCCCTGATTCAAGATCGTGTTTTTGGCATTGTGTTTTTGACCCACTTTTTGATCACTTCTCTCAGGCAAGTTACCAACCATTTTATAGCTGGAACAACTTCACAATATGGACCCCATATTTTAGGGTTGGGGTTGAGATGCGCACACCCACATACCTTAGACACAAATCACTCGAAAGTGACTCTGGACCTTTTTTGTTGGAAATTAGTGAAATCACTCATTTTCGTTTTAGATACAACTTTGTTGACCCTGAAAATACACAAAAGTCTATACGCAATCGATTGAGTCGAAATGGGCCAAATTCAAGGAGGCAAGTCGCCATCGAGGAGGAACAAAGTGCCATCTTTTCTTCAACTTCCTATCCGAATACCTGTGGAAAAAGAAATTTGAAGGACCAGACTCACTTTTTGTTTTGTGGAAACAGGTGTTCGAGGTTTTTGTCTCTAATAATGGTGAAATCGCTGTGAATCAAACGTTTGATTGTGAATGGGACTATGACGTGTTCGACGAATAAATAAATAATGTCGTTGTTAATCTGATGTTGTTTTGATTGGGTTTAAACAAAACTATGCAAAAAATGACATTTCGGAACAGCAATTTGAAGGCTAAAATTTGGGGTCCATATTGTGAAGTTGTTCCAGTAGCTCATCTCACTAGCTACAAAATAGATGGTAACATGACTGAGAGAAGTAATCAAAAAGTGGGTCAAAAACATGATGCCAAGAGCACGATTTTGAATCAGGGGGCTAATTAGAGGAAATACGGTACTCTTATGGATTTTTCGTAATTATCTGTCGCACAGGCGCGCTATTTAATCATTCCCTTCATTTCTACTCACATAATATTTTTTTTCAATCCAAAGAAATAGAAATTTAAATGAGACAGGAAGCCTTGCAATTATGGGATTGTTTCGGCTAAGACATCTCCACTTACTCAAACTTTTTAAATTGTTGCCTTGTAGTTCTTCTTATATGCCAGCCACTTGGTGGCTGAATACTCTCTTAGTTTTATGTATATTCAATAAAGTCAACTAAAAAAGTTGCCATGGCCGAAATAATTAATTAGGTGGCCTGCTGGCTCAAAATGGATTAATAAATTATACCAAAAAAAAGAGGGAACTTATTTAGTTCGGAGGAGGGGGGAGGTGGCACATTTCATAATTTTTTGAACTGTTTTGTAGATTTTGTCGTTCTGCGTAAAATAGTTCAAAAAAATTAAGAAATTCCAAAAATGAAGAGTTTACAGCCTTTTAAAATTTTAAAAAACCTTTTAAAGTGCTTTCAAACACAGCAAAAATCGGCAAGTAGTTTTGAGACTACCCTTGCCAACCCCAGTGAGAAAGTAATGGAAAACAACTTTTTAATCGTTTTCGCGTATAAGAATTACCGTATTTCCTCTAATTAACGCGCCCCTTCTAATAAAAGCTCCACCTGGAGAGCATTCAAAAAATAAGCGCACCGTCGCGTTAATTAGAGGAAGTAGTGTACTTAAGAGACGTTTAAACGAAAATTTGTAAAATGTGCCCGGACTAAATAAGTACCAAAATAAATAGTCGGTGCCTTTTTACTTTGCTGAATTCTGGATTCCTGGCGGATGAAAAAATTAGCATGCGTAACTATGCCATTTTGTTTCTCGTCAAAAGCCTTTTCATTCTCTATGGTGTTTTAGTAAAAACTAGGGCCAGGTTAAATGAGCCATATTTTAATCTCACACTCTTTTTTCTCGTGTATGTAAAAAATTTCATGTTCGAATCTTTTTGTTATGGGGTGAGTGTGTGTATATAGAGTAATTGCTACCCTTTGAAAGTGTTGTTATTCTCGCCCTAAAGGTCTAGGCTTAAAACTACTACCGCTACTACTAATAATATTCTTCTTCTTGCTAATACCATAGGCATTACTATTGATTCCACTTTTTTATCCACCTTTATGGAAAGCTGTATTTTTTGGGCTATACTGTCTTGTATAAGTCAAAATTTCGAATTCATCAGACAAAATAATATTTTTCTTTGACTCTCTTTTATTTTTTCGTATGTTTGCACTGTAAGTTTCGATTTTTCCAAGCGATAATATGCCAAAAAAGTCTTGACTGAATTCGCTATCTAGAGCATTTTCTCGAGACCAGTACAGGCCTGGTTAGAACCTGTAATTATAATTAATCTCTAGTTCAAAATCACTATACCAAATGTTATGATTCAAAAAAGGTTTTTGCGAAATTATCTATGGGGTATGATGAAACGGAATATTTTGTTTGATCAAAAATCTTTGCGTATTCCTGAGTTTTTTCCTTTACTTTCGCGGACAATGATTGATTTTTATCGTTTTTT